>RXPK01000096.1:706318-1004129 GCA_004143645.1 Protaetia brevitarsis | reverse complement strand
GTTCTGACCTACGCACGCATACATATTTTTGTACAAGGAGCCGCAAGGTCACAGTAACAGACTCTTACATAAGTCAAGTACCGATAAGTAAATCGCACGGGCTGACTATAAAAAAATGCTAGACGAACTCAAGGAGGCACCTCTTTAAGGAATACCATGTGAACGCCATGGTTCAGAAAATTTAACCTAGATAGGATAACAGATTATAATGACAAAAAGAAAGACTGCGAGACAGGTACTCCGGTAAGAGCGGACTCAAACTGCTATACTGGCGGCTCTAAAATGGACTACGACGTTGGAAGCGGAAATATACGCTAAGAAGCCTAAAAGGGCCTCTTTCGGTAAGCTTCAGCAAAAGACACGACTGTTTCCAAGCTGAGGTTGCGGCAATCCATCACTGTGTCCGGAAGGTAGAGATGTACCGAGCCCAGGTAAAGTGTCGCTATCTTTTCTGACATCAGTCACTACTTAAAGCGATTAGTTCCACAAGCGTGGGCTCTAAGCTGATTTGGGACTTGAAAGCGCCCTAAATGAGGTGGCACCCAAAAGAAACTAACCCTGCCTGCGTCCTAGCCACTCGGCGTGAGAGGAAATGAGGCGGCGACGAGCTGGCCAGGCAAGGTCCTTCGTCCAAGGCCATTCGTTGGAGCCGACCTCTTTTTCGGCACTAACCAAATCGCAAATTAAAAATCTATCAATGAGTGGGGACATATCATCCAGGGAGCGGTGGCAAAATCACCGGACAAAGACAGCCAAAAGAGTTCCTAAAAGAGCAGAGGCCTGAATTCACGAGCAGATCTACTGAAATAAAAACAGGAAAAACTGCCAAATGATTGTAGGTCTGCGTGGTAGATTGAATAGGCATATGTAACAACATAGGCCCTGGCAGATGATGTAACCTGCAGATAACTGCCAAGAGGAGAAAGAAACACCAGTTCATGTGCTGTGCCAATCGTGAAGGCCCTGGCGAGGACAAGGTTTCTTAGTAAGGGGGAGAGAAGAACCCCACACTAGTAGCTACATAAAGAAGTCGCTTCCCCTAGATGATAGGCCTAATTAAGGCGCAAAATTAGAGAGCGTCCTCTTAGGAAAAGGGGTCCATAGATCTTAAAAGATCGGTGAAACAGGTCCATAGGTCACCCCAATCCTAATCTAATCTAATAGTAGGTATATTTCAAACCAAAGGGGGAAAGTGCTCTATTGCAGGCCGCGGCTCATCATATTAATTAGTAATTGCCCAGCCTTAATAAGCAACTTTCCTCACGTGGTTCAATACTATTTTTTCCCAGCCAGTCCAATTTTAACTAAACTGTCTAAAAATAATAAAGACATCTAGCCTGAGTGACATGATAGATAGTAGAGCTTAATCTGTCAAAATATTTTTTGAGAACTGTCAAGTGAGCGTCGTTTTAAAAGTGTTTAATAATAGTTTAATTGAAAGTTTTACCATGTCAACGTCACTTACTTTTCCTCCCTAGGGAGGTAAAGTACAACTTTCCTCCCTCAAATAAGGGAGGAAAGTTGTGCTTTTCCTCCCCAAGAACGTCAGGAAAGTACTATTGCAGGCCAAGTACAACTTTCCTCCCTAGGAAGGCTAGCCTAGCCTAGCATGGACATGATGAAACTGTACATCTTATAAAATGTCACATTCCTCCCTAAGGAGGTAAAGTACAACTTTCTTCCCTCAAATACGGGAGGAAAGTGTCCACTTTGCTCCCTGCTAGGAAAAAATATCTTTCCCTACATAATATCGTCAAATTATCAAAATTAAATTTATGTTTATTATTAACAGAATTATCTGACAAAGCTGTTTTGGTGTTAAGGTATTCACAATCTAAAATGCGTTGTTTAATTCTCCTTTTCAAATATTGAGATGTCTGGCCCATATAAGTGGCATCACCATTTTGACATGGGATTCGATAAATGACATTCGTTTGTAATTCTAACGGAGTTATAGATTTACACTGAGAAAAGAGACAATTTCAAGTTCTATCATTGTAGGAAGCAATTTTAGTAGGAAATTCCTTGAATAATCCTGGTATTTTGGAAGCAATTTTATTGATGAAGGGAAAACGACAGTATCTTTGAACCATATGAACATCCGGTTCAGTGTTGGACTCTGCGGTGGATCTGTTTGAAACACTCCCTACAGGGTGTTCACTTTCCCCAAAGCCGACTACTGAGGGATTATAAACAATATTCTTCACCATTTAGGTAGACAACCATTATTGACAAAAATGCTATATAAACGAAAAAGGCTTTTTAGATGGAAGGATTTACCTGAAAGTTTCAGTATTCTATTTTTCATAGACAAGATAAGGTTTATTTTGAAGGAAATGGTATAACTTGTGAAGATATTCATGTACCTACCCGAGAAAATCGATTTGTGGTGTACAAATCTAACTTAATGTTTTGACAGTCATCTCTGATCACCAAAGTGTCAAGTAAGGGAATGGAATTGTTTGTGTTCTCCTCTATGGTAAACTTCAAATATTGGTTGAATAAAATTGAATATATCAAGTATAGTTACGGTATGGTCCAATGGTACTGATGTAATAATGTCGTCAACGTACTTCCATAAGAATGGTAAATTAGATGGGAGTTTCGAGATAGCCCATATTTGCATTTTAGAGAGGTTAATTCTTGGAACACCTTGCATAGTCAAGCATATATTTTTAGATTATGTATTGTATGTAATTTCATAACATTTTTGTTCATTAGCAGTGTTTCCCAAACATCTTGTTAGATCTAAATGCTAATAAAGATGCTAATCTGTAGTGTTAATATATATAATAAATGTCTAATTGTCAATAGTGATAACATTGTCTTTAGCAAGCCATATAACATGGGCTAATATTTTCTCTTCGTTTTATTTATTTAATTTTAATCTTACTTTAATCATTTACCTGCATCATCCACTTTGTTCTTGCGGGTAACTACCTTAATTTTGAAAATACAAGCTACGTCATATTGCTGCATGAAGTAAAATCGATTGAGACCCCATATTATAAATACAGCTGTGATGCTATCACGGTTAACCACGTGAAAATGGTCTCCCCTGGCATTCACAGTAAACAACCTGTGGCATACCATTACGTTTATTACTGGTTAAGAGTGGGCGAGCTGCTGGTAGCATATATCATGTCTGGATGTTTATTTAAAAGCGAAAGATACTTTTAACTTTTGCCTGGGTCATTTTGTTTCCTGTTTAAAATATCTGTAACGGCGTGGAATCGATGCCATGAAAAATTCTCGAAATGCTGGAATTGCCATTGAGAAGTAATTATGATAAATTAATCCAATTAAAGTATTATATATATTATTAATTATATATCTGCTTAATCTGTTGCCTACATGATAGACTAGATATATTTGAGCTACCTTTTATGGCCTGTTGAATTGGTTAAATCTAACGTTTCGGCAATGTTTCTACTACCGTCATTAGGGTAGCCCAGAGAATGACTGTGGTATGAATTGGTATGGCACAACGGATAATCTGCCAATGTATCAGTACTATATCAAGTGGATCTTCTTGAATTTGATTCTGCAATAACACAATTAAATATAGATTTACCCATATGTGGTACATCGTTATGAGATCTCACCTCGTACGCAAAAATTATATTATTGCACTGGATTAAAATATCATACTCATTCTGTAAAAAAATAGATTTTGTAAAGAAGTTATTCAATCCGTCGCTTAACTTTTCTAATCTAAAACGTTCTTGTCGTCTATTGGATCAAGGCTGCGCATACTTGATTAATCCAATACTTTCTTATCATATCAAAATGTTCACTCGCTTGAAATTTCATGGAATTAGTAACTTTCTTCATCAACGATTTGCATTCTGCTCTGCTTTGAACTTTGAATGCAAAGAAACTGCATGCAATTTGGATATTGCCTTCAACACAAGTTCTATATGTTTATCGTCCATTACCTTTTTGCTGTCAAAAAGCTGAAAGCCCCTCTTGTTGAAGTTCTCAAATGCAATTAGATTTTTATAGGAGGTTTCCTGGCATTTTGGTACGTGAATAAAACTATCTTTGATTCCCTTTTTCTTATTTTCTTTTTTTTAAATAGATGGAATCATACACTTTATCGTGCCTTGCGCTGTAATATGCCGGATTGTAATGGGTCGTGAATTTACTTATGAATATTATATTTTTTGTTGAGAACCGTGAGATTGGTAAATAAATACCTATACGGCCCTGTGTACTAAAAATAAAAATAAATAATAAAAGAAATTGATTTGACCTTTACAATAATTCTATTTGAAAACAACAGAAGGCAGAAAATATACAAATAAAAACATTATACATAAATAACAATTATTTAATGATAAAGAAATAATGAATGGGGCTCTTTTGAAATGTTACTGACTGATTGAAATTACTAAATTTAAATAAAATGCAAATAAAATTATGATTTAGAATTTATAAGCTAATAAATAAAATAGGTAAGACTTGCGATTTGACGGTTCTTCGGCTCTGGGTGTGGTCTTGGCGTGGTCGATATGATTTTCGGCACACACATTTCCGCACTTCGTCTGGAAATTGGCTCGATGGAACTACGTCAGCGTACCCTCTGGAGGCTATATCAGGAGGTTTATTCCTTGATACAATATCTGGTATTCTTCTCCGGCAAGCGGCAGCTAAGATACTCAGCAATCACGAGACTAACATTAGTTGCTACGCGATGCAGTTTGAATAATATATGTAACTGTCTTGTGGCCAGCGCTTAATGGCGAGTCTTTCTACAACCGCTCTCCAGCCGAACGGTACGTCCATTCACTTTGGACGCTGGCAGACGACTTCTTATGTTCGCTTGCATACCTACGTTCTCCCATGTGCATCCCTGGGCTGTCCGCTAATCATAAACGTTGCACTGTCCTTGCGATCACGGCAAACTTCTTTATTTGTTCCTTCCTTCCTTGGCGCCGCTTACGTCACAGCACACAAGCACACACAGAGAAAACTAAAAATGCGTTACAAATTCTACATGTTTTATGCAGACCGAAATCGAATATCTTTTATTAGGGAAGTAAATGGTAAATCAAGTTTCAAATAAGCTGCATTCTAGGCATTCCACACAGATTGGATAGATTTCATTGTAGAAATAAATTTTATTAGCGTAGAATTCTCCAAAGTGAAGATTTAATGTGCAAACCTTTGACGAAAGGACTATCGTTTTCTATGTTGGTACTTCCGGACTTACAGTGTGTACCATTGAAACACAGACATCCCTCCTATCACGGTTGCAAATTAGCCCAAACGTAGCATTTAACTGATGTTTTGAAATTATATTAATAAAAATATTAATAAAAATAATTAATATATTTTTAAAGTTGTCACTAACGCCAGCTGGACTTCCGGACATCTTTTGTTTTACTATTAAATTACTAGGATGTAAATCAGATGTTATTAATGAATTGTTTAAATAAGGTGTAATGATTGTTTGATCATTGCATACATTTATTGCTAAATGCGTACATTGAAAAATTGATTGATTTTGAGTACTCAATCTTAAACTCCATAGTTTGCGATGGAAATGCATTTTATACTCTCGGATGTGCAATCACGCTATTATAGAATATAGAACAAACACATATTTGAGAATGAATACATTTCCATGGTAAACTATTGAATTGGCAAAACATAGTCATTAGCAGGGCTGCCCTGATGACGAAAATATTTCCGAAACGTCAACAGACGATCGAAATAGCCCAAACACCAACTTGCATCCTATTAATCCATCGTCAAGGATTTCACGACATGAGTTCCTATTTTCTACTTGTTGAAGCAGTCGTCTACCTGTTTAGATATCCGTAGCGAGCAAAGCTTAAAGAAAAAAACGTTTATATTGAAATAAACAATAAATGTCGAATGATAGGAGTTTGTTGTAACTTTCCTACATTCCCTATATACCAAATATTAGACATACTTATCTACATGTATCAGGTAAAAGAAACATGGATTAATACACAGCACTACACTCAACTTATTTTTATGGCACATTATCATCTCTTCTCGACACTAATGAATTTCAGCTTAATGGAAGTCGACTACACGTTCAAATTTCGCCCGAAAGCAACCACCTTTAGTGCCCTGCTAAGAAATTACATTAGGCTTCGAGATTGTCGTTCCGTCCTTGTCTACTCTCTCTCCTAATTCGTACCTAGGGAGTGCGTGCGGTTGTTTTGAGAAGTGGGGAGCGAAAGTGGAACGAATGGCGTACTGTTCGTTGTGTGTGATGGATGTGGAGGCAGGGGAGGCATTGAAGGAAATTTGAGTTTCAGAAGACGTGTGTATATAACACATTGCCAGTGGGATGTGTCCCTTATAGTTTACCATACCTAGGTATTATAGTTGATTGTATTTAATGTTTGACAATTTCCTATGCAAACCTTATTCGTATTATTCTGTGATACAAATACAGTATTCTGCACGTTATATCCGTATCACAGAATAAGAGGAATAGGGTTTATATATTTATTTATTTTTCTTTATTAATAATGAGGTTATATTCGGCCATAATAATAAGCCAACCAAAGAAGAGTCAACGAGCTACTCCTCATCCTCATGGATTATCTCAAGGATGGAGATGGTTAACAGCTACTTTGAATTTGCAACCCTGTTCCGATATCACTGCTACTTTACTGCATGTTTTCTTAGAGACTGCTGGATCGACGATGCAAAATATCTACAGGAAAGAATTTAGAAAAGTTATCGGTTTCATCGTCAAAATGTATATGCCATTATTGAAAAAAATTGATTCTGGTGGCCCTTATACCAGATTAGAAGTTCTATTACAGGAGTATATGCAAACAGGACAGTTCCCGGAACCAAGTGGGAGAATACCTATCGGCTATTGGTGATTGCAGTAACTTTATTATATTTAAATAAATGTGATGTGTCTATATTAAACTGATTGTTATATTTGTATGGATATATTCATTACTGAAGCGAATGATTGTAAAATGAATAGTGAGTGTCCCAGATTTTTGTGAACAAGTTATATATCACAAGTGTAATTTTGAATCTATCTACAAAAAGTAAGGCAACCCAACATACATCTTGTTACTCCGAAAAATACGGCAAAAATGAGATTCATATGGATTTGCTTTTTGTCTATCTATACCGGATGTGAAAAAACTACTTTTAAAAAACTTGAGAAATGGTAAGGGAAAATTGAGGTAAACATTTTTAACTTAGGGGAACTTAGGAAATAGAAGTTCTTTGAGAGTTGGATTCCTTGGAGTTAGGAAAATTATAGAGCATTTTATATGTAAGCAAATGACAAGCAAATTTTATGTATAATGAATCTTTTGATTGTCAAATTGATTGAAAAAGTTGAATATGCTTTATTTTAATGAATTTGACGGTTAATTGCTTGCTTATGGCAGATTAATGTATGAATTGGTGTTGAATAACTTGCCTGACACCAGAAATTTTGATTTTGGAAGATCTTCTATTTCCAGTAGAGAAATTATATACATTTTGCGGTAAAAATGTTCCAGCAATCCTCAAGTGTTTAAAAGTTGTTTTTTCGCACCCTGTATAATGTTTCTATTTATAAAAACAAAAACAACAATTTATTCGAGCTTTCTATGTATTACACTTTATCCTCTTTAAAAATCGTTTCGTTGCTTATACTCAACAATGAAAGTGTGCTATCTGTCCTTGTTTACTTGTTCCTCCGTCCCAATCTCCTTGAGAACGGAAACATATTCGCCTTTCATAACACGGGTTTGTGTAACATTTTATTTTCAGTACTATGAGGCAAATGAAAGCTTTACTTTTATCCCTAGATGATTCTACACAATTTATTTGTATTTGCAACTTGATCCCTAAATATCTGGGTGTTGTCTTGGGCGCCAAACTGCAAATGACACCTGGGATATGTGACGAACAAAGCTATAAGGAACTTCTGGACCTG
This sequence comes from Protaetia brevitarsis, assembly GCA_004143645.1. Lineage (NCBI taxonomy): Eukaryota > Metazoa > Arthropoda > Insecta > Coleoptera > Scarabaeidae > Protaetia > Protaetia brevitarsis. The sequence goes on along the minus strand of RXPK01000096.1, from coordinate 996,193 downwards.
TAGAGGTATGTTCGTTAAAACGTGGGGGCTAAAGCCTGCAATGGTAGACAGGCTGTATACGAAAGTTATAGTATCCTCTATAATAATAATAATAATAATAATAATAATAATAATAATAATAATAATAATAATAATAATAATAATAATATAATAATAAATAAATATATTTGTAATAAATATTACAGTAAGTCGATCTATAAGCTTTGTATAATTTACAATGGTCAATTAGTTCAGGTATGAAATAAAATATAAATATAAACATAAATATAAAATAAATGACAAACTTACAACAAATTGGACAAACAAACAAAGAAAATAAGAAGCCGCAAATGAAAGTAGGGACACTAATTTACCAGGAACTCGTCGATGCTATATAGTTCTTGGTTGATAAGCATTTCCTTTATTTTCTTTTTAAAATGATGGATTGGAAGCTCTTTAAGATTATTTAGTACTTTATTATATAATTTGCTTCCCCAATAATTTACTGCTTGTTGGGAGCAAGTAAGACGGTGATTAGGCAATCTCAAGTCATCGCGTATTCTAATATTGTAGTGATGAATGTCTTTGTTTACAGGAAATGTATCTTTATTTTGGTGCACATATGCTACTGTATGTAACACAAATGCAGACGCCAAAGTAAGTATTGTTAAGTTTTTGAAATGCGTTATACAGCTATCCCTCATACCTAAGCCGCAAAGATATCTTATTGCCTTCTTTTGCAGAATGAAGATTCTGGCCGATTCAACCGACATCCCCCAAAGCATAATGCTGTAACACCTGATGGAATGTAAGTTAGCAAAATGTGCTACCTTTGCTGCTTGATGGTTTGCTACTTCCGTCATCCATTTTATAGCGAATAGGGCGGACGACAGTGTTGTTGCCAATCCTTCTGTGTTCATGCCATTTGAGGCTTTGATCTGTAGTAATACCACGAACTTATCGTAGCTGGTTGACTGCTGCGGGGATAAAAGTTGAGATGTTGTGTTTTTGCCACGTTTACTTTAAATTTATTTGCCTCAAACCAGTCTTTGGCATCGTTGACGGCTCTTCGGCTTTTTTGTGCGAGTGTTGTTTGATCCACTACAGTTACTAGGAAGGATGTGTCATCGGCATACCGGCATATTTCGACATGGTAGCTGGGAGGTCATTAATATAAATGATAAAAAGCAGAGGGCCTAAAATGTACTCTGGGGGAACCCCAAATTTTACTTGGCCAGGTTGGGATCTTTTGGTCTGCCATTCTGTTATTTGCAACCTGTTAGTAAGGTATGAATGCAATAGTTTTAGAGATTCCCCTCTTATCCCATAGTACCCCAACTTATTTATTAAGATTTGATGATTGACGGAGTCGAAAACTTTTGACAATTCCAGTAAAGCAATTTCGGAGCATAAGCCTTCATCAAATGCAGTGTATATACTACCTAGGATCTGCATAATATCTGTGCTATTAGAGCGACTTTTCCTATACGCATGTTGTCCCGTGCGTAGGTAATTATTGCTTTCAAAATAGTTGGTTAGTCTTGATGCTATAGCCTGTTCAAAGATCTTGGATATCGCAGGAACTATACTGATGTGGCGATATTTGGTACAATTATCTTTGTCATTTTACTTAAAGATTGGAACAACTCTACTTATTTTAAGTAGGCTTGGGAATGTACCCTGCTCCTAATACCTTACGCTTCGCTAGTCTGATGGCATAATGCACATCTAAGCTTTATAGCTGCGCTTAGTAAAGTCCTAGGTAAAGGATTGCCTGTTTGGGCATCACAGGAACCATGCCTCGACGCCGACGGCTGCTATGGATACCATTCTTGCGCTTCCCCCACTGCAGTTGATGTTGTGGTCTGAAGCAAGCCTAGGAGCGTACAGAGAGAAAATGTAGTGAATGCAAGGTCTTCGGAACATCTAAATATTACATTAAGATGGATGCCAGGTCGTGGCAATGAAATAGCTGACACGTTAGCAAGGGGCGCCAACGAACTGCCATTCTTAGATTCAGAACCAATGCTGTATATGGCTGCATCAAGAACGTTTGTCAGATCCCAACTTGCTGCTAGGCACTGCTCCTTTTGGAATGCACTCGCTGGCGCAAGACACCGTAAACCTCTTGGGCTTCATTCGAATGAGGAAAGATTCCGCGAAGCAGTCTTTATGAGCAGGGACTGATTGAGATTACATACAGGAATCTTAACTGGGCACTAAATAAACCATGGAGCTAGTGAACACTCCCCTGTGCAGAAAGTGTGTTAGTGCGGAGGGAACTCCTGCTCACCTTCTTGTCAACTGCCCAACATTGGACGGGGAGAGGCAGTCGCACTTTGAGGTCAATCTGTTGGACGAACCCAGAGTCGGTAAGTTAACTCTCAGCCAGATTGCAAAAATTTTGGATAGGGTGCAACTGAAATAAGTGGGCTAAAATTTATATGGGGGCACAATAGGTCTTCCTGGTCGAGTTACCTTCTTCGGGTTATTTTTAAAAACATTAAGGAATCCAATAGAATATTAATTTTCATTAACTAACTAAATACAGAATTTGAAATTTATTAATGTGAAGTTAAGAAATTAGTAGTCCAACTTTTCAAAAATTATTTTTTTTTAAATAAGTGCAATGCTTACGAATAGTCAGAGTTACAACAACACCTTTTCATAAACTATACCGAACAGGGTTAGCACACGTTTATAAGATAATTTCTGAGTCTTCTATTTCCCTTTAATTAATTCACATAGGTATTGGAAAAATATTATGTTTTTCTAAGATCAGTAGTAGGAGACAATGAAGTAGTATTTTAAATATATTATCGGATAATTTGCTGAAATTTTCCATAGGAATCTTAGCTCTCTGAGTGTGCCTTTCGTTAATTTTCGGAAAAGTGTTTTACGTAGTCAATTTAATTATTTTCTTCGCAGATATAAAAGTTTTATGACGTATTCCAATCTTGGCAATTATTGATTTGGGTTTTCTAATATGAATTTGCTTCATTTAGCAGGATGTTGTTCAAAGTTGCCTAAATTATTATGAGATTTGCAAAGAAATCTTAAGGCGAATCTGGACGTCCAAGTGTGCGACAGAGATAAATACATCGGAAAAGTATTCCGCGCTTTTTGGGAAAACGATACGACCGATTTTGAAAATTTTAAACTGTATTTGTCTAAAATAATGTTTGAATTTGCGCCAACGTTTTAATTTTTTTTATTTTCTATGTATTTAAATTTTTAAATGTTGTAAGTTTGTTATTAAAAACAATTTCTAAAATCGGCTCAACGGCGCATGTGAAGACCAATGTCTTAATGACTAAACTTTTTTAATTTTTGAATTTGGACTAATAACAACGCCCGAAATAGAAATATTCATTTTTCTTTTTTCCATCAAATGCCGACAGGCCGCCGGCTTCTATCGTAACCTAACGCACAGACCGATGTTTGTTTTGAGGACGTATCTACGTATAGATGGTCTGCTATGGCATCACGTAAGACATAAATATAAGGATATTCAATTCTGCTTTCAGTATTGTCTTTTTGTGTATTTTACACAACCCAACCTACTTCCTACCTATGTTTTAAATAAGTGGGAAATTCTTAAAATGTGTAAATGTTAATAATAGATAATGTATCTACTTTTTATTAACGAGTCATAATTATAAATACTAAAGCACTTCAATAATTTCCTTGATGCCAATGGTATTACGAAACAGAATATCAATAAAATGCAAATAAAAAAATGCATACAGCCATTTTTTTGGCTGGGTAAAATGTACTTATAAATTACAATTTCTTTTATATCTGCTTAGATTACATACTTGTTATCGTAGTCATTTATATTGACCGCCTTAATTATATTTTGGATTTTGGCGCACTGAAATACGCAATGACAAAGTAATAAAATGTCTAGGTAAGTAGATATGGAACTTACATTTTGTTACAATAGAATATTAAATCTTAGAAGAAGCCTTTTTCTTTTCGCGTTATACGAAGATGCTTTCGCCTTTTGACGAGTATCTTTTATCCATTTTTAAATAATGCGGTTTGCTACTTGTAAGAAAGTAAATATTCTTCATACAATAACTGCAGTGTTAAGTCAGTTCCAGAGAAAAAACTTTAGAGGTACTTGACTACGGGTGTGCGATGTCTGTGTGTGTGAGTTGAGTTTGGTTTATATGTTTGTGACAGTGTGTGGCACCCTGAGTCATTTATCACAAGTTACCCTATAGGAAGTTGTATTGTAAAATCATAGATACAGGTATAGAATAACACTCAATGAAACGTAGCGAATACTCTAGGAAATTTTAGCAATGGATTTTGGGTACATGTAATATAGAAGGCAAACAATTCATACTATTCAAAAAGACAACGGTTATCTTTCTTTTCGATCTGACTATCGCTTGCGGTTTATTCCTGCAATCACGTGTTCTACAAATGCTCTTCACATTTGTGCATACCTCGAGATACTTCAGTTTTCGGAAAACAGCAGTTACTCAATTTACAAAATAAGTCACTGATTTTACTGATTCATAGCACGGATTATATTATCAGTGCTATTATTATGTATTTCTGAATTAATAGTATTCTTTGTAGCCTAGTAAATATCAAAAAAAGTACTGATAGTATCTTATTAATTTGCATTTTAATTTTGATTTTTCTAAAAAACCATATGAATAGTGTTACCCTATACATTCAAGTTCATATGACAGACTAACTAATGTTTTGAAAAGATCTGATTACTCGAACCGGTATCATTCCTGTAGTGCACTCAATTCGACGAGTGTGCTACCATCCTAGTTATGGTTGTCCCGGCGGACGAGATCAAAGAGAAAACGCTATTTCCTCTTTCGGACGCTATTTCCTATCAGAAAGAAATGAAAAAAAATGTTTTGGTATTAGTAAGGACCGCTGAACCGTCGTTCTTGACCACTTTTTTATTTTTCCTTTTTGGAAGCCAAATAGAACCAAACAAAAAATTAAAAAAAAGAAAACGTTGGCGCAATTTTAAATACTGTTTTCAAAACAATCTCTTTATCAATTTAAAATATTTTGATTGGTATGTCTAAAAACAGCGCAAAAAGATCCGCGCCATCTCCTGGAAGAGAATCTCATTAAAAGGCCATCCAGATTCGCCTTAATGCTTATAAAGTATTTATTGCGAACTGGTCTATCAATGTACCTATACGTGTTTGTTGGTTTTTGGTAGTAACATTTATGTAACTAATATTCCTACATTTCATTATTATCCTGAGTAAGTCATAAAATTCACAATTCGAACACACTTTCGCTTCCTAGTACCACACCTCATCTGAAAACTCATCCCAATTATCACAAACCTTAAATAACCCACGAGGATGTCACACGAAACGGATACTCCATGCAAACTCCTCACACTTTCCCATCTAAATTTCACACCCAACTCGAAACTCATTTAGTTCCACCCCGCTGTCGACGTTATAAAAAAGGAACGATCTTTCCTACACATCGCATCTTCTTGCCGCCTTCCTGGATAAATTTTTTATGAACCTCACGGTTAAAAGTCGCCCCGTCGCACTGTCTGCCAACGCTGACAGGAAATCTTTCGCCACATCGCGCAAAAATTCGTCCTCCCCCCTCCCCTCCACCACTCTTCCAGATATCACGTCCGCAAAATATGAAATTCCTTTGTGCGAGAAGCTAAGGGAAATAAATTAAAAGTGAAGCTGTCGACGGGTTGGAAAAAATTAAGGGAAAAAATGTCGGTTCTATTCGGAAGGATATCCTTCGTGTGGTTAAGTTTCGCGGAAAATTCAGAGTTAATTTGATGATACGCGTTATTTAACCATGCCAAGAAAATAATTGCTTCAATTTTGGTTTATGAATAATTCTTGCTAATATTGTTTGCTGCCAGATGTGTGTGTGTTCAGTGCTAGCTTCCTTTGCAAATAATTATCTGCCAAAAAAAAAATGCAGCACCTCAAAGGAGGTCAGTCGCTGAAAGCTCAAAGCTTAAGAAAACAACTGGGTGCATGTAAAAAGTCGCTGATAAGCATCTGTTAGAATTTGGCACACCAAGAGGAGGATTAGAAATAGAAGTTCTCCCTTGGCCTGCTCGCTTTCCGGATTTAAACCCTATCGGGCATGTGTGGGATATGATGGGTCGCCACATAAGGCGATTACCACAAGCAGCAAACACCTTGCAGCAACCTCGTCGTCATCTACAGCAATCCTGGGATGAGATCCCACAAGATATTGTAAGAATTCGAAATTCCATCCTGTATAAGACCAAGTATTTAAATTAATTTTATTAATGCGTTGATGATAGGTACCGTGGTCTACTTCACAGGAAATAATAATCTATTTTCGTTTAAAGACTAGCGTAATTAAGATAATATGGTATTACTTTGTATATTATCTGCTTCTTTGTTTATTGTATGTTACAAATGCTGACCAGCAGATCCCACGTTACTCTCAAGAAGGGCGTTTGAAGATCAGAAAAATAACGCCTTCGGTCATACTTGCGCCCTCCTGTAAAGAGAAGCGAAACTAGTTATCGGTGCGAAATGATGTCACAACCAAAGTTTATAAAAACCCTTAACGTTGCTGTTTTGAATTAATTAATTCGTGGACTTCGTTTCAGCTAAAGTAAAACCACGCTTCTCCATTTCGTTCGGGCGTTTCCAAATCTTAAAGATTAAAACTTCTCTTCTTAAAATTTCGCAATCAAAATAAGCCTGAAAATACGAGAACAGGAAGCAAAAGCTTTCCTCGAGAGGTTTTTTTTTGTTTTAGTGCTAAAATTCGCACAAATTCCTCCTTTTCTTGCTTAAATTTTTGTGAGTGTTGTGTAAGTTTTGTGCCCTATAATTTGGATTACGAGAAGAATTAATTACCCACATCAGCCGGTAAGATGTTCAAAATTTCTGCTTAAAACTAACCATTGCAAATACCTCTCACCCAAATGCCCTCTCTTAACAAATAATTTTGTAAGTAGGAATTACTAGAATTTAAGTAAATCAACATTATCAAGAAAAGCTTAAAACAGTTGTGATTCGTTTTGTATTTTGCTTGTTTTTTTTTTATTAAATTTGTAGACTGTTAGTTCAACTCAATTGTCACAAAATTTATTCAATATATTAGTGTAAAAAAAAAGTAAACATTCTATTATTTCACCATACCAAACTCGAAAGAAATTTATTTGGTACCCATAGTAAGGGGTTGGAGAGGAAGTTATCATCGGTAAGAGAAAGCCGACGAGGAGGGGAAGTCGACAATCTTTAGGCTAACTAACGGCCATGTTTCGACTGACGGAGGAAAACACGGTTGGGAAACATCTTTGGCTGAAATTTACTAAAACCATTCGCTACCGAACAAAAAGTTTGTTTCTCAGCAGTGGCTCGCCGGTCAAAAGAGCAGGAGGGGTTGTCTGTGAGACGGAATTTGGCTTTGTCTTATGTGAATTTGGGCTGGCCATCCCCAAAAGTTTCCAGAGAAGAAAACCCGTTCCGTTACAATATCATTGATCATCTCATTCAGAGCATGTCTCGTAGAGTTAGACAGTGCATAAACAATCGTGGGAATGTGGCATTTTATTGATAATTTTTTGCTGTTGGTATTTTTTTCCAATTGTTATGATTTACTATTGAAAATTAGCAGTTATGATTTATTACTTGAAGCTTGCCAAAATATCAGCTTTGTAACTCAACTCCTTTAAGGTGTTGCAATTTTTTTGCCATGTAGTTTAGTAATTTGAATAACAGTCTTCCTAGTATTTTGCCATTAATGGTAAGGAGACTGAATTAATAAACATTAGGTCTGCATTCTCTGATGATGATATTGCTGGAGATAATTTAATTCCATCGTTTTTATTAAGACAATTTTTGCTAAACCGTTAGCAATTATCATGAACTAATTAATGGCCAAAGTATTAAAAACGAACCATTAACAGAATATTGTTTTTGATTACTTACTTTGGAGCGAAATTGTACAGTCAATTAGTTTTAAATTAGTTTCAATTCATATATTCTGTTAAAGTATCATTAACGAACCATTATTTTTGATGTAAACAATGGAAATTGTTATTATTACCATTTTGTATTTTTCTCTTAATTCTATCGTAAATAAAGAATTTTTTTAAATTTTTACTAAAATTTGAATTATTTTTTGTGCTTAGCCGTTAATGGGTTAAGCTATCAATTCAAACGTCGATTTTTCCTAAATTGTGGGCAAGAACCACAATTTCTTCGATATTTCAAAAAAATATGAAAACTGAATAGTGAGTAACTACTCACTCATATCCGTTTTATCAAATTTTGCGAAATCTAATGAGAATTTTTTATTTCGCCATCTATATGAGCATCTCAAGACTTTTATCTCATCTGATTTTAGCACGGTTTTATTCGTGGGCGGCTAATAGTTAGTAATTTGGTCAATATAAATAATAATAATAATAATAATAGAGATTTATTGGTTATATATGGTACAATAGCAAATAATATATATATTATAATAATTAATACTGAATGAGTGTGAGATGTTACGAACTCATTATTTTTAAAGATATTTTGCTAATTTTCCAATATAATATGTACAAATATGTTCTGATTAGAACACAAATTCGTAATATTATTTGGAGTAAGCACTAAATTTTTGCGCTATGCGCTAATAAATGAATTAAACGTAGAAAAATACATACAAATGTCTGTCAATAGCGACATTTGTATGTATTTTTCTACGTTTATTATAATAATGTTCTTATCTATGATAAAATGTAAAATATAAAATAATCCATAACTAATATTATGATGTACATATAACCAAAAAGGCTACATCGCTGTGGCTTCAGAGTTTGAGCTTTAGCGTTCTTCCAGTAGCCTTGATTTAAGAAAATAAACTGAAGATAAAAAAATCAAACAAATAATAATGCCATTATGTGGATGGACTGAGCAAATGCGAGGTGTAACAAATCTCTAGAATGAAAACACGCAACAATAATATTGGAAAGAGTAAGTACATATAGTGTTATTGTATGCTAAGAAGTTTTTGTCTGTAATAGGCAATTGTTGTGCATGTTAAGAATATTTAAGTTTTTGAGAATATGCGATGTCTTCTGAAATCTGGATAATCCATAAATAAAACGTATGCAGTAGTTTTGAACTTGCTGTATTTTAGTAGCCGCTTCTTTTCTAATACATGAAGAATACAATACATCGCCGTAACTTAAGATAGATAATACGAATGATTCACATAGTAAAGCTCTAGTAAAGCAGTCGAAGAAATGACGGTTAATATAGATAGATTTTAAAGCAGCAAAAGCTTTTTGTACTAGTTTAACAGTGTTTAAGTTAAATTTGAGAGAAGAGTCAAGCCAGATTCCTAAACTTTTGACGTTATCTGAAAATGGGATATCATGAGAAGCTATTCTAACCTGCAATTTGGTATTAATAATATCCCGTACACGCTGCGGGCCAAAAACAATTAGTTGAGTTTTTTCGGGGTTAATTTTCAACTGATAGTTATCTGCAAAATTGCAAACTCTTTTTATATCGGAATTAAGGATGTGCTAAGGTTCTAAATAGTTATCAGAATCAAAGGAGAGGTATATTTGGGTGTCGTCAGCATATAAATGATACTGACAATCCTGGATGGCAGCAGGCAACGCTGAGGTGTAAATAGGAAAGAGTAATGGACTTAATACAGCTCCCTGTGGCACACCATGAGTGATTGGTATTGGGGAAGAATATTCAGAGTTCAACAAACACTTGCTGTGTACGGTCAGATAGGTAAGAGGCTATAAGAGATACAGCAGAGCAACCATGTCCAGCCGCAGATAAGGTCTTTAATAAAACTTGATGAATGGTATCAAATGTACGGCTGAAGACAAGAAGAATCAAGACCGTAACTTTACCAGCAACTTGGATAAAGTTATATAAAGAAATGTGCCCGAATATACCTTTGCAGCCAGAACCTGTATTAATACGATGGGGTATATAGTTAGAAGCCGAATTTTTTATGCCCAACACTTTCGTATTTTAAGACCATGTGTATTAAACTAAAACGCTGGCGAACTGCACCGGACGTCCTCACTCTAATAATGTGCGAAAATTATTTGACTTCTATAAAAGTTATAACTAACAGCTTCTTGCGGGTTTCGCCGTGTGTCAAAACTTTCGCCCGACGTTTCACTGTTCATACTGACAGCTTCTTCAGGATAACTGAACTGATTGTCCATGGTCCGACATTCTTCTTATATACGCCCCTGGTGCATCCAAACCGTGTAGTTTCCGCTCCATTGACCGGTGACGGTTCGTAGTAGGCTCTTCCACGTGTTGCTAAGGTGGTACCCTTCTTCTCTGTTAACGTTTTTTCCTTTCTATTTCTATGGCTTCCTGATGAGTCTTTTCCCGTAGTTCTTGGTGGTAGTTATTACTTTTACATTCTTGAAATCCATTTTGTGTCCGGTGTCGTGCATGTGTTCTGCCACCGCTGATTGCTCGGTCTTCTTAATCTTGCGTCCCTCTCGTGTTCTTTTTTCTTATGTCGATGGCTCTTCCTGTTTGTCGCGTAGCACTGTCCGCATTGGCATGTTATCTTGTAGATACCTTCTGTGCGCCCCTTGGGTATCTTATCCTTTGCGGTCGGTAGATACTGCTGGATCGACGTTGCAGTCCCGAAGCGTACTTGTACGTTACGTTTCTTCAAAATTCGGCCTACTTTTTCGGTGACTCCTGCTATGTAAGGTAAACACACCATCCCTCTTCGTGTTCTGTAGTTCTCTCCAGTGTCGTCTTCTTCTTTGTGGCTCTCCTTATGTCGATGTCAGTGTACCATTCTTCTTTATGCTTTCTCCAAATGTATTTTTCACTGTAGATGTTGTTCGTCACTGATGGTTTCGGCTCTGGATAGCAAAGTTTGTATTAATGTCTTCTTCTGCATCGGATGATGGTGAGATCTTGCATGCAGATATCTATCGGTGTGCGTCTTCTTTCTAAATACTGCGTGCTGTAGCATTCCTCTTTTTTTCTCTTGACCTATACATCCAGGAAAGGAGATTTCCATTTTGTTCTTTCTCATGGTAAACTTGATGGTGGTGCTGTTGAGTTTATGTGTTCCAAGAACTGTTGTAGTTTTTCTTCTCCGTGTTGCCATATTACAAAAGTATCGTCGACATATCGCAGCCACACTTGGGTTTCATATCGCTGGAACTTAGGGCTTCTTCTTCAAATGCTTCCATAAACAAGTTGGCTATTACAGGTGATAAAGGACTTCCCATTGCTGTTCGTTCTTCTGCTCGTAGTATTTTCCTTCATACAAAAAGTATGTCGTGGATAAGCACAGTTTCACTAATTCAATGATGTCTTCTTGTAGTCCAAGTTCTGGAAGTAAGGCCAGTGCGTCCTCCGTGGGTATGTTCGTGAATAGCGATATAATGTCGAACTTACTAAAATGTCTGTAGGTTCAGCGTAGACAGAATATCCACGAAATGTTTCGAATTCTTCACATACGTTGCAGTTTGTCCGGTATATGGCTTTAGTAAGTTAGCTAAATATTTCGACAAATCGTAGGTCGGTGATCCAATGTTGCTTACAATCGGTCTTACTGGCACTCCTTCTTTATGTATTTTTGTATTCCATAAGCCTGTGTGGTCTAGCGGCTCTTGTAGCAAACTGTTCTGCATCTCTTTAGGTATCGATGAAGTCTTTATGCTCTCCCTTACTGTTTTGTGATCTTCTCCGTTGGATCTTTTTATTTCCTTGTATGTTTGTCCAAGTAGTTTTAAAAGTTGTTTACTATCGGGATTACGTGTAAACGTTTGTTGACTAGCCACAATTGCATGACAAATATACGCTTTTAATTGACATGAGCAAGTTGAAAATAATATTTTTCTATTGTAGTTGAAACTGTTCATTGTGTGGCGTTGATGATGGTTATTTAATTTTACCACAGCGAAAAACTACCAAAATATAATTGAATTCACCTCTATTTAAATATAATACAATGTATTTTTTTTTCTATGAATTTAAAAATATATGTATATTTCATTTAATACGTAGCTTTGTGATGTTTCACTGCGAAACAGCAACGCTAACAAACCTGTTTACATTAGAAGTTGCTGAATATTGTTTCAATTCCGTGTTAATTAAAAAATAAACCTTAATTTAGCTGGGTCCTTCCTACACAGATCCACACGAAGAATCATTTTCGAAAGCGCCGGAATGTGGAAGCCGTAGTCATATCTCGCCGTTTAGAAAGTACAAAGAACATCATGCCGCATTCGTATTTGCAAAGCCATGCATAATAATCCGGCTGCGAGTGCCCCGACTCTGTGTACAGCTATGCATACAAGAGCAGCTGTTATGAATTTTAAAGTCGTTTTGTAAACGGGAAAATTCGAAAGTGATATCGTCATATCACGATTTAAGAGTTGTATACAAACATATTTATACAGGATCTTGCATCTGAAGTCCGATGTTTGATTGGTCATTGGCTATTCAAGTTAAACGTTTCACTTAATACATGGTGAAACTAGAAATTATTTTTAATTCCAAAAATCGTCGGCATAATCATGCGATATTTTTTTAAATGGAACATAATAATAATAATAATAATAAGTGGTTTATTGACAACAGAGAATACATTTTCAAAACATAACAAAATGTTTAAGAACAACTCTAATAGTATATGCAAGAGCATATTCGTTCACTCTCTGATGCCAAACGGCTCGAGATCAGCGACTTACTCGAAGTAGCTGGTCTACCTCTCAAGCCATAAGGGTGAATAAAAGGAGAACGCCAAACGAAGCTACGCAAAACCACAACTAACTATAAATAATATATATGAATACAACAAAATTATACTGTAATAACAAATTATGAGGGTATCTATATAGAATTCAAATTAATTATAGCCATACGATTCACAATAATATTTTCGTAGTCGACAGGCGAAGGAACTCGGAAGCGACAAACGCAGATCAGTTGGACACCGTTATATAAACGGACGATATGTAAGAAAAAGACCTTTGAACATTTCGAGGTGGTGCCGGGGGTGTGAGCAGTCCTCTAAATCTAAATTTATGTATGAACGTCCGCTCTGAAAGTAATCTTTCGATAGAGATAACTAGGCTTCTTGTGAGTAATGATTTTGAAATTAAACACAGTTGCATGAAAATCAGCCCTGCGAGACATGTTGAACCAATTAGCTAGTTTAAATGTATAGGAATATGGTCATACGACGAAGGCCATAAATAAAACGCAGGCATGAGTTCTGCACTCGCTGTTATTCTCAATCTATCAGAACTGTCAAGACAAGGAAATATACATTAATACAAAGTTAAAATGCGACAACACAAGTGTCTCACATAAGAGCTTCTCAAATTTATATCCAAGCAGTCCCTACTGCCAAACAGAACCCTCAAACAGCAAAATGCACGTCTTATAAGCAAGAAACATGTTCTTTTAAACCGAAGCTTGGAATCCATGAGCAACCCCAGATTCTGGCATGCTCGAGATGGTTAGTGCCTCGCTGTTAACAAAAACTCGTATTTGGTCAATGACTTTAGATTAGTTTTAGCCCTGCCAAAGACCAGGACGCTAGATTTTTTGGAATTAAGACGCAGCGAGTGCCGTAAAGATTCTCAGCAATTCGTGCCAGATCGTCATTAATATTTTGAACAGCAGTCGCGACGGCATTAGGGGGAAACGAGTAATACAACTGCGTATCTCGTCAGCATACATATGATATTTACAGTATACTAAGCATTTAATGATATTAGCAGAATATTATAGAATAAGTAACGGTCCTAAAATGCTACCTGTGCACACCCGAAAACGATTGCCGATGTCCCAGACATTCGACCACCGTACGACACCCTACGAGTTCTGTTAGATAAATAAGAATGGAAAAAAGTAATAGTGTCTTGAGTAAAGCCGATATAATGTAATATGGATAATAAAAGGAATGATCAATTGTATCGAAAGCCTTATGTATCGAGAAGAACGAGAACAGTGATATCATTATTGTCCGTAGACCTCAAAATGTATAGTAATGTGAGCAAGGCAGAAGCACAACCGTACCCCGCCTAAATCCTGATTGTTCAGAAGGCAAAAATATTATGTTATCCAAATACAGTTTAATTTGTCGATCAAATTATCCGTTTCTAACACTTTAGATATAGTAGGTAAAATGGAAATGGGTCTCAGATCGTTAACACTGCAGGGTCATTAACTTTAGTAATGGTATTATAATACTATCTTTCCAACAATCCGGGAAAACATTTTCTAATAAACAGGTATTAATGATATGGGTAATAACTGGAATTAAATGCGGACAACACAGCCTTAACATTTTTAAAGTAATATCATCACAACCACACGAATTAGACTTTAGTGAGCGAATAACCATTTCAACCTCAGTCTCCGTTGTCAGCACAAAAGAAAAAGTACTCTGCGTGAGCGTATTTTGATTATAGAAGTCATGAAGATCAGGATCAGCCGTAGAACCCGCAACAGCTCCAGCGAAATAATCGTTCAAGATATCAACATTAGATAAATGATGTGGTAATTTATTATGTTTTTTCTTATTGTACATCTTGTATTTTTTTGCATTCTTAGCAGCGGCTGACCATTATCTATACGTACTGTTGTGGTTTGGCACCGCGGTTTTCGGAAATTCAAATTTGTTTTCTTGTTCATTCCAATTCACCTTTATCAATGTCGCGCAAGAGTTTCCACAATTTTATTTGTTTATTTTGACAGGATTTTGTTAATTGAATTGATTGTTAAATTTATTTTAATTGTTCAGTTGTTTAAATTAATTTCATTCATTTGTACATATTGCGTTCACCAGTTTTGTTTATGTTGTTCAAATGTAGTTGTTTTCTATGATCATTGTGCGTTAGGTGCAGCGCACGCAGCTGTTTTATTTTATATATATGCGACTGGTTTACCTTCTAAGGCATGATACAAGAAAATAAGGTATGCTCATCTGAAAACCAAAACTCGTCTTTTTCGCGCATTGTCCCTCAGATACGTCATCACTCGGCTGTCGCCATTGTTGTTGATGTATTTACCAAATACTATATTTATTTTAACAAGTTTCAGTTTATTTTTACATCGATTAGAACACTTTATTTAGTTTTTATTTAATGTTTTGTGTCCTCTTATGCTTGTAGTAGTTTCGATTTACGTGTATAGTGATTTTAGTTAGGTGTTATAAATTCGTTTTAGGTTTTGTGTGGATAAACTGTTTATAACGTTGTAGTGGAAATTCTTGAGTGACTTTCATTCGTTTGAGGGAGTAGAATAAAAACAATTTGTAAAAAAGAAAAATAAAAACACTGCACTTACAATCATTAATTAATTCTTCTTTTTTATCGGCATTTTTTTTATTCCAACACTGTCTGCATTAATGTTTGTACCAGACTAATAGATATTTCATTTGCCATTAAAAAAAAAAATGAACCACTTACAATTAGTGAAATTTTAGTACGTGTAAGTACTAACAAGTATGAAGGTAAGAGCTGAAGAAGTGTATGTCCAATTAAAGTAAAGCTTGTAATTATTAATGCTTCATTTGCTTCATTGCACTAAAATAAGCAAACATAAAATGTTATACAAAAGGCAAAAAATACTTTACATCAACAGAATCACTCATCACAAAGCAATAACTATTTCGCATTCAATTGAAAATTACATTTAAAAATGTGAATTATCTAAAATTTTGTTTCAATGCAAATTTGATGGAAGGAAATGGCAAAAAGACAGTTTTATTGATTTTAATAGGATAGATTTAAAAAAAAATGGGAGTTAATTTTGTTTACATTGGTGATATCTATTAAATTATTGGATTGGTAGTAGTGTTTGGCCCTCAAATACGTCACACCTAGATGCGCAAGAGCATACCTTATTTTTTTGTATCATGTTCTAAGGCAGTTTCTCGATTGACGAGCGAGTAAGTACATGTATTTTATTATTCGTTGCTGCCATTTTGTCCTTACATTTTGATTTTAGTTTTGAATTCGTGTTTTTTTTTTTTAATTTTTCTCGTCCTAGGAACTCTTTAAATAATAATTGGCATTATATTTTTGTGTACGCAAATTAGATATAAGATCAGTTATTATATTTGTTCTGGAAGGTATTTTTAGTTTAAAGAGTTAATTTTTTCCGTTTTCTAGTTTACAAATTTGTATTTTATAGTTAATCACCAACGGGTTTAGGGAAAGAGCATTGTGCTTGTAATTAAATATTCAATTTTGTAAATTTACGTGGCAAAACCAATCCACGTTTAAAGCAATTTAGTTCGTTGAATTTTCAAACCACGTGGATCTTTTGTGAAAAAGGATTTTCTTCTAGAACAAATTTGTCTTTTGTTTTGTTAAAGGATTTGAATTGTCTTTTTGTAATTGTAGAGTCTTGAGCAGTTTTTGATTTCGGCCAGAGTCTTAAGCTCATGGTTTTTGTTTTCCTGCAAATTGTATCTAAATGTTTTTTTTTTTCTTCTTTTTTCTATAATAATAAAATTTTATGATTGTCCGCTATTTTATCCGCTGAGCTAGTTAATTTAATTTTTTCATTTTTAATATTCATTTTACATTTTTTCTTTTGTACCTTCAGTACACAGCAATACCTATTTTGTTTTTTTTTTCTTTGATGAATACATTCAATGCAATTAATATTTTTAATAAAAAATTAATATGTACATAGTACCATCAAAAAAAAAAACACTACTGCGACAAATGTGAAGTTCAAGATGAAACAATGGGGAATGCTTCGATCGATAAATAGAAGAAGATACAATAGGGAAAATTTGGAGCTTTAGCGGTATACAGGATGTTTTAAATTTACTGCCCAATTTTGGAAACTTCGACCAACCCCTTTAGAATTTTTTTTTTCTAAATAAAGCACAAATGGATAAAGAGCTCAGTTATGAACAATATTTGTTAAAATAATGAAATCAATATATATACAAATTGTAAATTTTGTTTAATTAAATACATCAAATATATTCTACTCAAAGATTCCACCAACAATTTAAAACCACAGCGTCTTCTATTGTAAAATAAAATAGCCTAATGTTTAAACGAAAATATTACTACCAATTTATATTTTTCATGTAGTAAATCAGCCGGTAGTATGGCCGAGAAGGAAGGGTACATCATTGCCAATCTTGCGAGTCAAGCAGCAATATGCGGTACCGGTTGTTGGTGGGTGACCATTCGGACAACACTTCTCAGTGGCTCGGTGTGTTCCGACAGCCTAAGCCAAAGGCCTTCAAGGCTTGTAAATGCTGAATTATTATTATTATAAAGTGATGCAGTATGTAAACTGGCGGTCGGAACTAGGTATAAGGAACACATAGCAAGTTATCGCTATGGGATTATTATTATATGTAGTAAATTATACTAAACCAAGCCTATCAATTTCAATTTGTATGACAAGAAAAATTGGTATCGGTTCTCAAATGACTGTTGTCATTTACGAGCATTAACCTCAAATCCATCATAACAAAAAATATTGCGTCAATACAGGTCCGGATCCAAGAAAAGTATTGTTTAAATCGAAGGTAAATGGTGCTCTACCAGACGGCTCTCATTGCGATATGCTCCCAGGAAGATAGTCGTGGGAATATCTAAACATAGTTACGGGTAAATGTGTAAATGACTTATATAAAACATGAATTTTGAACCCTTTGTATACGTGCAAAGGTATCCGCCCTCAAACACGGTCCATATACCTCACAACAATATGATAACTGTGACAGCACTAAGGTTTCACATGGAATTTTCTTCAAATTAATCGAAAAATAATAGCGGTGTGGATATATGAGCTTACATAGTACTGTACATAGGCTGATCTAATGTACTTCGAGATATGATTATCAAATCTAAAAGACTCCCATCTAAAATTAAGTCCAAATTCTTATATTCAGATCGAACTGACACATCTATGTCATTTAGTTTCAACTCTACTGGCTTTCTAAGAAAGTCTACATGGTTTTCGCTACCAAATAGCAAAACCACTGACTTTAATTAATTAATCATTAATGAGTAATCAGCCGATATTTTGGAAACGCTAGCAAGGTTACTATTATATAACATTCATAATACTAGTTTGACTGTTAGATAGGTGAAACGCATAATAGAGCTGTATATCGTCCGCATGTATACGTATTTTACAATTTTTAATAATACTTTGGAAGGAGGACGTTTCAGTCTAAACGTCCTCCTTTCAAAGCAAACAAAAGCGGACTCAGAATGGATCCCTGTAGAATGCCTATGCCGGTAAGTTATATTATTTAAATCATAGTTTAAATAATAACTAAATATATAAAATTTCTCCATTATAGAGAGCTTTCGTGAATAGGGTTTACATGACGCTTAGGCTGCGTATGACATCTAAACAAATTCAAACATATTTGTCCTTTATCAGAATATCTGTATATAATCAGATTTGGAACTACAAATTCTATTATTCTCTACTTGTATTACTTAAAACAAACTACAAAAATAACTTAGCATTTAACCCTTTAACATTTAAAGAAACAGACACACATCGATCCAACACTCGCACAATTTTAGTTAATAACTAGACTGTCGTCACAGATATACCGATATTTTAATCCATGTCCTCCCATTCTAAATACACCGGACAAACTTCTACTAAGGAATATTTACATAGGTATCTCATACATATTACCGAGCAATATCCCTAATACCACTACCGAACATGACCCCGAATAATCCGGAATCCGCTTTTCGATCCGAAGTTCCGTAAACCTTCGTCTCGCATAAAATTACCCAGTTTGTCTCATTACTGCATGTTACAACCAACCATGCAGATGTATTGACGGAAATATTCACCATAAGTAAAATCGCTTGAAGTTTTACTTGCGTCTATGATTCCACAGATGATTTAGAGGAGGGAATTATGAGAATCTGCAATCATTTCAATCAGTTTCTGGAGAAATTATTTAAACTTTTAGATAATCAAAATCAGCCTTAGAGTTTCATGATATTCTTTCTTCAGAAATTATCCAAAATTTTAAATAATTTCTTCAGAAACTGATTGAAATGATGGTAGATTCTCAGAATTCGCTCCTTATAATCATCTGTGGAATCATATATGCAAACTAAAACTTCAAACGAATTTACGAATTATGGTGACATATTCCCGTTAGATTAGATTAGATTAGGATTTGGATGGCCTAGGTCTATTGTGATCCTCTTTTTCCTTGAAAACGCTCTTTAATTTTGTCCTTTTAATTATGCCTCTCACCTTTGAGAGGAGCTTCTGTTTGTGGCTGGTAGGTGTAGGATTCTCCATGCTCATTACTAGAAACCTTGTCCGTGCCAGTCTTTCAGAGTGGCACAGCACATGAAATGGTGTTTCTTCTTCCTCTTGTCTGTCTTCCTTGCCAATTTGCTAACGTGTCGAGGCGTCGACAAACCAGCGGGATAGACCTCGTTTCGGTTTACGGATGTACGCTATTGCAGTTTCCCTGATGGAGATATCTACGTTGTATCCCCCAGAGAAGCTGAAAACGGACGAGATCCTATCAGCCTTTACGGACAGTGGTACTATCTGTTCGATGTATTTGAAGATGCTGGTGTGGTCTTCGACTTTGCCGGAGCAGGCCCTTGCATCCATTAAATTTTGCTCTATAAGACCCTAGAGTTGCTTCAGACCACAACGCCAATTGCAGCGGGGGAAGCCCAAGAATGATCTCCATAACAATTGTCGGCGTCGAGGACATGGTTCCCGTGATGCCCAAACAGGCAATCCTTTGGACTTTAGTAAGTGCATTTATAGTATAGCCTAAATTTGCCTTATATCACCAGACTAGCAAGGTGTAAATTATAGAGGGTACTACAACTTTCGTATACAGCCAGTGTACCATTGCAGGCTTAAGCCCCCAAGTATTACCGTAACATACATCTGCTGGGCCAGAAGTTCCTTACGGCTTTGTCTCATATGTTGTAGGTATAATTGTGCAGAATGTATGTTTTTAGTGCTAAATACTTCGAAGTCGATGTCAAAGCCTTTAATACCCCCCCACCCCCCTCCCACAGTGGACCAACTATATATTTCATATTTTATAAATATTTAAAAAATATTAAATCTTTCTGAATATTAGTTATATAATATAATATGCATAAAATATATTAGTAAAATATATTAGGAAAACATTTAAAAAATATATGTTATGTAGCAAAAATAATATTTTATTGCAAATGTTTTCTCAATATATTTTTCATAACTCTGCAAGAATATTTTGCTTTGTATTTCTGTAAATATTTATTTCATATAAAAAAAAAGATTGAACTTTTGCTTTTGTACATTTGGTGCGTAGGACGAATAATATAAAATGGGTAAAATATGCATACATATTAAGTAGGTATGTACCTATTTAAAATGATAGTTTGAAGATTAAATTAGATAATATATATCTAATATGATTTAATTAGTATCTAAGTTAAGCACTGTAACTTTTCTATTAATATATCTGCGTTTTGTATTATACTATTTGTAACATTTGTAGGTTGGGAACGTCAACACAACACCTCTATTCATTACGGTGCCGGTGTTATATGATTTAATATTGTTTATGCGTCTATGGATTAGGTACATAGAATGCATACGCGCACGTGCGTATCATCAACGTTTTCATTCGTTTGTCCGTTACATGTTATAGTCTATAATAGTATACGATTAGGGCAGATTAGGGTTAACTGTGTAATTAATTGTTGCGGGGTGTGTTTTAGTTTTTGTGGTGACTACGAGGTAAGCAAAACTTTGAACATGTCATGGCATTTATAAGATAATTGGAATGCTCAATATCGCTATGTACAGAATCGTTTAATATATAATTGTAGAATTTTATGTCATATATGTACTGCATCTACCAGATAAATTGCTAGTTGATTTGCTTAAGAGATTCATCTCGGTAGATAAGCGTCATAACCTCAAATAGAGGTTAGAATACGTTTGTGTTGTTTATTGTTTGTACGTAGAATGTTTTCAAATATTATGAAATAAAGTAAAAATAAGTATCGGTAAGTATTAGAATGTAGCTACCACTCCAATTATTGTAAATGGTCCAAATGTATTAGTAGGTGTCGATAATGTTGTACGATGTTTTTTATTCATGGTATGATCTAATACAATTGGCATTGTTTTTAGAGGCCACAAGAAACGCCATGAGAGCGCCACTACCGAAGATATGAAAAAAGCCATAGGGTTGTACCTGGCACCAGCCAAGGGTAGACTTAAAAATGAGTATTTTTCATTTTTATTGGCTTATTCAAATAAAATGATAATAAATACGTTTGTTTTTTATTTAGAACACTTCAATTAAAAAATAGTGATTAATTTGATAAACCTTCAGTATGCCTTAAAAGATGCCAGAATTATTGATTATTAACTTGTATGGTGAGTGTGAAAAAACAAGTTCTTGCCTTTTAGACAACTCTATGTATGTTTCAAGTTTTCGTTATCGACGTTATACATTCTAAATAACCAAGAACAATTTTAGTTCATTTTGACAAATTAAATAGATTGCATAAAAAATCTCAATTTTCATATAAATATTTACAAATAATTTTAAAAAATATAGCACTCACATTAATTTTAAAATATGGAATAAATATTTTAATTGAATATTTTATCTATATTTAGAAAAAAATATGAAAAATATATCCAAAAATCTCTCACGAAAAATATTTATAAAATATATTTTTGAAAATATTTATGTAATATTTCTGGCTGTTAGGGTCACTAAAAATTAACCTTTACAACCTATTATTTAAAAATTCATTTGTCTATGTAAAATATATCATGAATACTTCATATAATTAGGAAATAATTACCATAATTAGGTACAAATCGAGTATCTCGAGATATAGTTGTAAACTTTGGATACTTTGAATATCTAAATAGATCACCTTTATTAAATCCTCGAACTAAACGATTTAGGTGCATGATTCCATAAAAATAAATGCCAAAGATTATATCATCAAATAGGGCAGATTAAATCGTACTGCGGTTTAAAAATATCCTCTTAACCTAGGGAAAAACTGATTACCCTAACAATTTTTACGAGTGCTCTCGACTAGAAATTTTATCACTCACTCATAAAACTCCACCCGTAACTTCGATTATGATAATAAATTCCAGACAAAAACATCCAGCTTGCATGTCCGATAGAATTATAATGAAATTCCGCTGCAAAAGAGGGATATAAAGTAAGGGGAATCTACGTCGGGAACAAGAGAAAGACGACACGAATTTTACAAGCCAATACCATCAGGATGGAACGAATTACCCTTGATATTGTTTAGCCGTCGTTTAAAACCGCGATTACCCCTTATAGAATCTATCCGATGCAATTCTATAAACGCATCAGTATCTATTAAATTTTCCGTCTATCAAAGTGGATTCTTTATGCGGCGATTTCTGATCGTTGCTCGTTAAACTCGTGGTAAAAGTTTTAAAGTTTCCAACGGAGGGAATAGCGCTCAAGTAATGTTCGTAGTAGGGAAGTAAGCATTAAGATTCGTTGTACCTCTCTCTTTCGGAGAAGATGTTTCGAGTAAATTCTATGTTAATGTATCTATGGACGGTTCTCGGCTATAGTCTGTGGATTTTGTGAGTGAACCATTTGCGAAAATTGCCTGTAGTTAGAAGGTCACTTCGGTGAAGTCCCTTTGAATGTATATGACATCTAGTGGTGTTAATGTCTACGCTCGATGGTAGATTTGTACGTGAATAGACTCTTCAGGTTGAGTGTTGTATGCTTCGTGTGGACATAGCCGGATAAAAAAAAAGTATATGCTTTAATTAATTAGTAAAATTCAATTTTGAACTCAAGTGTCGTTTATTTTATTACTTTTTAAAATAATTGCCTGTCAAATGCAGATAGATGCAGGTTGAAATGTTCACTACAACAGTCTAGAGGACGCTTGACATCAACAAAAAATTAATGATGGATACCTCTTAATCTCGTATGACGGGCGTTATAGGAGAATGTGTTCAATGTCTCTTTAATATTCAAAGTTATAGTGCTATTGTAAGTGAAATAGGTGCATAACACTCTATGCAATAGTATCAAGGTTGTTGATCATTGTGAGATAAGAACGTTTTAAGTTAAACATGAGTCTATATCTATAAGGACCTGATACTCACGTTGCTCAGTTAAACACTTAAAGTAACCTAATGTAATGTGATTATCAGGTAAAGCCAGGAAACATTTACATTCGGCTATCGGATCACTAACAGTAAGACATACAAAAATTCGGCAACGATATAGTGACCCAATAGATGGAGTATCCACACCACCCTTAAATTCTAATATTCATTTTAATTAAGTTAATTAATAAATTTACACTACTTACCAAATTAAAAAAAAAAAATTCAGTACCCACTTCAATTTTTCTGTTTATTTATTATACAAATTGCTTAATAAGACCACCTATTACTTTTTCTCCACGTGCTGTTTTTTTTCGTAACTAATATTTATTGTAAAACTTAAAAATATAACTTGCTTTATTTAATATCATATTGGATTAAATTAACGAAATTAACATAAACGAAAAACTTATTTTGTTTTGTTATTATCCAGGCCTGGTGAAAGCGAGGAATGTGCCGCGCTTCGCATACGTATCAATGAATGAAAAATTGCTGAGCTAGACACAATGTCGCGTATAAAATCGAAGAAAATTATTTTTACTCCATTTATGTAAATGCTTACATTCAATTTAAAAAAATCAAGTTACCTGTTTAGAGTTCAAACTTACAAGCCTATTTAATAATTCTGTAATGTACGCACAATTTAAATAAAGCGTGTGCTTTTCATTATTTAGCGAAAACTGCAAACACTCTTCTAACTTTGTATTTCGGAGATATTGCAAACCCGCCAGACATTGAAATTATTTTTTTTTTTTTTCGAAAAACGTGATCTTCGAAACGTAAACTTAGCCAATTTAAGTATTGTATTTAAATTAACAAGGATCAAATAAGTAATAACGTGTTCATTTTACTATAGTTCTACTTCGGTAGAACCGAAGTCCGCCTACTGAAACTATTAAATGGTAGAATATATTCGAGTCAACATTATTGAAACTTTTTCCAAAAAGCAATAATAAATGGTCTGGACAGTGCATTTTGGCTGCACACCCGGTATGGTATATGGTAGATATTCATTGTTCGCTACAAGCAGGAAGTGACATTTATAAAGCATATGTTTCTATGAGGGATAAATGTGATCTACCCATTGAAAATTCCAAGTTTTTGCCAAAATCGCATACCTGTCTAATCCATCAGACACATCAGAGTAGTAATATAAATACGGATAACAAAAAATATATGTTTAAATTTATTCTCATTACAAATTACTACCTGCAGGTGATTCTATGATTTTAATTCAGCTAGGTGCGCAGATATTGTCCGTGCCCAACTTAAGTCTAGCAATTTTTGAGCGGTTAACGGGTTTGTTGATTCTAATAGAATTGTTTTTAGTCGAAGCCTGATTATCATTTGGTCATGTGCTGAGAATAATATTTTCCAATAGATCCATTTTCATTTCCAATGGATATTTTCTCCCATACTTTTAAAGGATTTATACATAATGCGTCAGTACCACTTCTCTTAGCTACGATCACTATTTCATTTGTCATATAATGATTTTTTACCAGTATATAAGGGTTGGACTGATTTGTCTTAATCAATTATAATTTATAATGTCTAACTTTTGTATTCAATTTTTAAATAGGATTCTTTTCTATTGCATATAGACTGTGGAATGTCATGATCGCTATATGTGAATTTCAGAACTTACCATTTTTTTTAAGGCTTCCACATGCAATTCTTCAGCCGTAAAATGATGCGCTGGTAATGAACGTTTAATGATGATGCTAAAATATAAAGCACATACACCATTTCTCCTATCTTGAAATCCGAAAAAATAAGAGCTTTGGAATTTTATTGGAATAGATCAAAATAATGTCGTCAGTCTACTGTCAGTATGCTGGTATTTCATGGATATTTAATAATAGTTAATAATCAAATTTTCAGCATAGACATATATCGATTCATATTTGAAGTAAATCGAAAGTTTCACTAGTATAGTGATTCTTTTTAAGCTATATTTTTCGTTAAATAAAAAATAAGATTAATTTCTTAATAGATGCTCGTTTGTAATTTTTTCCAATATATTAGCACGATATATAGTCTCGAGGTGGAGGTGTTCAGAGCTTCATTTGCAATTGCGGCAATTAGTTTTTTCATGCCTACGCATATATAATTATCTCAGTTAAGTCAAAATTGCTTATGCATTAAATTCATCATAGAAAAATAATACGTTTAAATTTATATTATATATATTGTTTATATTATTATAAATAAATAATATATAACAATTAAAGAATTTCCAATTCACTAAAAAATTTGATGAAAATAGTAGGTTTTAATAAATGGAAGCACCTTGAAGTAGAAAAGTGTTTAGTTTATATTTAATACATGTTTACCAAAGTTCTTAACATAAATAACGGAGATTTTATCAGTTGGTATATAAAATTTTACATTTTTTTTTATTTTGGCATAAAAATGTCTATATTTGTTGTCAAGTTATTATCTATGCTAGATTGTCCATTTTTAATAAAAAATAATAAATGGAATTATAATATATTTTTTTTTCTAATGAAAAACGGACTACACATTTATATAGTTTTATTGTATATTGCAAAAATATCACATTTCGGGGTTAAATTTCGAAACATCCACATTTAATTAAATTTCATATTACCAATCTCCATCCCCATCATAATATTAAAAAATAAACATATTTTATTACGCATTTTCAATCTGATATAGAATAGAAAGATAGATAGTTTTATTTATTGCAGTGTTTCATACAAATGAACAATGCAAAGTCAGTCAAGCAAAAATTTATAATGTTTTTTAGGTAGAATTCCTCTATATTGTATGCTTTTTCTAGTAATAATTTGTATACAAATTTTTAAATTTGATTTTTTTACAGTTTAATATGGATGCATTTGTATAGAACCTCAGGCAATTATATTCTAATTGGACGATACTATTTTAAACCTTGTAGAATAGTCATGTTGTAATTCATTATCTCGATAAGTATTTGTTTTAATAGAATATTAGCAATTCAAAATTTAAATACATATAGTTAAAATGTATTTGTTTGAAAATCTCTCGAACTGAGAGTACCGAGTATTAATCACACGTAAATTTTTTCTGTATCAAAAAATCTGTTTAAGTCATACACCACAAACAACGATCCTTTTTGTTTTGGTAGCGCATCCATAATATATCCGAAGCCGTGCACTTACTTTTCTAAGTCACTAATCGCAAATCATAGCAATAGTTTTTTACAAAAGTTACATTGACGTGATCTTTCCATTTTAATTTCGTCGACTGTAAGACACAGCTTAACAGTGGGACAGATATCGCATATAATCTTCAGAGCTTCTGGAAGAGTTTGAAATTTGTTACATTTGAAGAAGATGACATTGATTTTGTGGTTAATTTAGCTGTTTGATAGTAACCATCTAATGTTTTTAATAAGTGCTGCCTAGATCGAACTTCATCTAGTTACTACCAGTGATTAAAAAGTGTCTCCGCATAATTACATGAAAAGTTACTACAAGAGAGTTGTGCTTGATATTATAAATATCATTAAAGTAAACAATAAATAGTATTGACCTAATATGTACCTTTGGCACACTTTTGTTATGTCATGTTATCTGAAGAGCAGCCTCATTTTTAATTTAACATGCACTTTTTGTTTACGCTCGTTTAAGTACGGATGAAAACAAGCTAAAGCGTTTACCTCTCACTCCATAGTGTCTCAATTTCTGTAAAAGTATGATTGTTTTTATGCGTATTCAACGCTTTTGAACAGATCTAATAAGTAACAAAATTTATTTGTTTATTCTTCACAGGCATTTAAAATCCGCTGTTAGTTCGAAAAGTTTAGTTTCCGTATTCTTACCTTTAATGAAGCATGCTGACTTTTTTATGATGTTACTATTGAAAACCCCAACCAATCGGTTGTATGCTACTCTTTCAAATAATTAGAAAAACTTGTAATAGACTAATAGATCTGTAGTTTTAAATTGTCTACATCACCGATTTATAAATTGAACAACCACAGCTTGTATATGTTCCTTCTAACGAACAACATCTGGATACTCAATCAATATCTCAATACTTCATGCGGAATTGTTTTTAACCATAAATCGTCGCGCAAAAATTTGTATATCACCACAGAATTAATTCATTTCAGTTCTACTGTATATTATAGCTTTATTACAAATCTAAAAGAGAATATTCCCTCAGCTCTACTGCAATAACCGAAAGCAAATATTACTTTCATTCTATCAGTTAGCGGATATCTCATGGTTCATCCACGAAAAAAAAGCCCCATTTTTGTACGTAAGAAACACACTCACGCGTAACCCTATAGAAACCACCGACAGCGGGGATACAATGCGCACACAACAGACAACTGAAACATAAACAAACAGGCGATCCGCTTTGCCCAGAAGCTTAGGACAGTGTGGACGATCCCACACCGCACGAAACATTAATTCGGTTACATTGCCGGCCCAGGAATAGGCGGCAGTCCGTGTCCACCGTAATGCCTTTGCTATGTGTTTATATGCGAATACCTTTGAAAGGACGAGCTACAGAAACAAAAGGCTTTCCTGTCGTTAGAGAATCCACTCGTTCACGTAACAGAGGTCAAATTCCGGTGAGATAGGCATTGTTCTTGAGAAGTGACCGTGTAAGCGTTTGTAATAAAGGCTCCATTTTGTTTGATATTGACTGCAGACTGAAGTTGAGGCAAATTCGTTTGGTAGTATCATAACAAATAGAGATATGTAAGTTTTAATGTAGGCTTTATCATACACTGCAAACGCTGTAATAGATATTCTATACAGAAGTAACGAAAATACTTCAAGCAATCCTTTACAAATGATATAGTTATCGATTATTACTAATATCACAGATTATCCAGATAGTTCACTTGTTATATTTCTTGTCGGATTTGTTTTTCTCTTTTAACGGTGTGCGTGCTTAGTCACCGTTCTGATTTGCAGTGCGCACCCATGCTTGCGCAGCGCACTCATTCCAGCTTTGTTTATATCTTGCTTCATGAGTTTTCTTTATAGGTTATAAAGCAGCAAGCAGTTGTCATGGTATACGCGTTTGGCAGAGATTTTTGTTTAATTTTTCAATATTTCATTATTGTGTTGATTGAACCACTTCAACTTTAGCTGTTTGTGATTTTATTACGTGTTTGATAATTTGGGTATTTTTGTTCCTGATTCTGCAGTAATATAGGCTTTAATATTCCGGATAAGTTTCTTCAGGTTTCTAATAGAACCAGAAGTTTCTATTAGAAAGTAATAAAGTTTTCATTATAATATAGATTATATTTACAAATAAGTATATATGTATTTTATGTATATTTTTTAAATGTGCATTGTGGGTGCAAGAATATGTTCGTGGGATTACAGACCAATTTCACCAGACATCTGTACCGATCTTTTAGGGTTTGTGTGGCAACATTTTGAAGATATAATGTTCGCAAGTCTAGTAAAGAGTCGGGTTTAAAGAAAAATTACATTCCATACAGCATTTTTCTGAAAGTAAGTACATATGTTGTACTTCAGTTTTCTTTTCTTGTACGCGTAGCGCTATATTAGGGTTATCGCCTTCCCGCTGTCCGTCTTCTGTATGTGGGACTCTATGTTCATCATAGTAAACTCCATCTCAGGGTTCACTCGTCCGTATCGCTGATAGATGCGCAATTGTTTCCGTTCATGGTCATCTTTTTTTGGGCTGTTAAGGCGTATGATATCTAGACTTCGGAATTTCCGTAGGCCGGACTCTGAATTATTGTCGAAGGGCGAGCGACGCGACTGCGGTTTGATTAATTTTTGAAGTGCCTTTTTGGAGTTTATCGCTTTGCGATTTGATAATTCTACTCGTTTTAACACTTTTGTGTTGAAATTTATCGTTCTTAGACGCCGTTATCGTATTTCGATAAATTGTTGCGGTTGTTTTTGTCGAGTTCCACGTTTCTTTGCTTGCTCATCTGTGCCCTATTTACCCGCAATAGTATAGTCCGTTTCGTTTAACAGTTCGTTTTTTTTTGGTATCTTCACTGAGGTTTCGCGATCCTCTCGTATAGGCGTTGTGTACGGAACCAGCGATCTACACAGCCACCACGTGTCGATACCCTGTACACCGGCAAGGAATTTTCGCGGCTTGCAGCGTTGTACGCCGTTTGATTCTGTGAGTGCCGCTGTCAGCTGAGGGACACCCATGAGCGTCAGGTTGACGTCTGGCCTAGCCCCGAGTTTAGAACAAACGTCGCCCCTCGTGAGGTAGGATCGTTTTATTTCTTGCTTTCACGCCATCGCGGTTTAGACGCGCGGAAGCTGTTCGTCTTGGGGACTCAGAACTTCTATTTTTTTTTCCCTTTTTTCCTTTTTTTCCCCTGTGACCGGCGTGTACCGGATTTTTTTTATTGACCTTAATTTTACCGTTATTAATTCAACTCTTAAAGTGATAGTCTTCCCTGTAACTTGTTATATTAACTTTTTTTACCTTCATTTCAATTTCGAACGAACAATTTACCGTAGAGATCGGCTCTACCGTCCCCTCAGGACCAATAGTTGTTATTTTTTATAATTTATTATATTTTCGCCTTCAGCCTTCAGAGATGGCTTTACCCGTGGTGGTTCCCTTTAAACGTACGTAATTCAGTTGTGTGCGATTACGGGTTGTCCGAACCCCTTTTCATGTATATCCTTTACTGGATGTAACCGATCAAGATCTCTGGTGGGTGGTATATGAGAGCACATTATAATACCGTATTTTGTTTTTTTTTAACTTGTGGTTGTCCTAAAGGAACCCGCCGCCTTTGTGCGCGCTATACTTTTGTATGTTGTATTGTTTTTTTTGTAAAAGTCACTTTAAGAGTTAACTATTTTAATAATTTTGTTTCTTTACATTTAACTTTCTGTTGTTTTTTTTTGTAAAACTGTGGCGTTGCTCCGGAGGGTTATTTTATACCTCACACTTACCAAGCGAGGTGCGCTCTGGGACTCCCACACCCCGGATTGCGCCTGGCTCCGTGTCTTTTTTTTTTTAATGTGGGTGGCGCTCTCACCAGTCGCCCAACACCTGCCGAAGTGTTTTGTCGGACCGGCACGACCATCTGCGACTGAGCTGCGGCCACGGAAGCTCCTTTCCCGCTACATCCACCGTGGGTGGTAAGTGAGACTTTACCCAGTAGGTCCACTATCTGGTACCACCCTGGACGCTAAGTTTCGCTACCCCTCCCTGTGTATTACTTTATTTACGTTATTTGCGTTTGACAAGACTGGTGGTAGCAATGTCTTTCATACATAACGTAGAAAATTTAAGCAGTGAACCATTTTTCAAAATATACATAATAAGGTTTACATGTAAAGATGTTTGCACCTTGGAATATTAAATATAAACAATGACATACTTTTGAGTAACTACTGTGCCATGCAAAAACTGTAAACCTTTATATTCGACTTATAACATTACTGCTGTGAACTGATGCGTCCATGCATAAAGGAAAGAACAAATTAAACATGACAAAATTAATTTAGCTTTAGCTCAGCAAATCATGAATTTAAAGGGCGCCAGAGATTCTTAAATTCTCAGAAAATTTCTTTTAAAATTAATATGGCTTTTGCAAAAATACTTTCATTAAAACTTCCCAAAATTTAAAATGGCAGATTCAAAATAAAAGAACTAGTGATTTTTAAAATGTATATTCACAATCATAAATTTATTTTAAAAAAAAAAGAAAACAAAAACATTTGATACAATTTACAGGGAAATTTAAAACCATGAATATAAGATTCTGGCATAAAACACAACTGCATAGCATTCTACAAATTAAAAAGACAATGCAAATCCTTTAGGAAACAACATGGTGATTCGTTCTCGAAGACTTTCTTAACCACAAAAATTCACGTGTTTTTAAAATTCAAAGCAAACTAAAATTTATTCAAAGACGTAAAGAAACAACCAATTCAAAAGTGAAATTTAAAACAAGCACACGCTTCACTTCACCTACCCCGAGTTGATAAAATAAATTATTATGACTACAAAAAAAACGGAAAAAATTTAAACTCTAAACGCGCTTACTTCTAAAACACTATATTAATTAAAAAGCCTTACATGTAATGTGCACAAATATAGAAATACAAATTAACCGAATTTACTAGATAGACGATTTTAAATACAAACAACGAACTACATCTTAACTTAAAAGATTACATTAATTGTAACCAAAACAAAAACATCTAAACGCGCTCTCTATCTGATAACCCTTCGGCCTCTACGGTAAACACTCTCATATAAATGAATATACAAACTCGTGCGTTCAACGCACAGCGGCAACGCTAAGAAAAACTAAGCAAATAAACTATACAATACAGGAGTACGCAAAATTGTACAAATAAATGAAATTAAAATACAGAACGTCCAATAAAATGATATACACAATAAATCAAATTCTTAACAAATTTACAACAATAAGAATAGTGGAAACTCTATATTTTTTGACAGGCTGTTGGAAAAATACATTAACATTAATTTGAAACGGGGTGCCATAACACAGCAATAACTTATAGGCCAGCACAATATAATTGCGGGTTCAATTATGAATATTCTGAAAGAGATCTTAAGGTGAATCGACTTTAACAATTCTAATTATTAATATTAACTAATTAAAAATTGTACATATATGGATGTCTTTTCTTTTAGAAGACATTCTGAGATCACTATACATGCACCTCAGGATATCACCATAAGCGAACAAGAAATAGGCCACCTTTACCACAGCAACCTTGAAAACGTTGAAAATTGAAATTATATTCTATTTTATTTCATTTTACTTTTATTTCTTAAGCCCACTAACTAGATATGTTTCAAAACTCAATTGCTTATTTTTATCAGCATAAATTGTTAAAACGATAAAATATTGACGGATACTTTTTTGTTTTATTTGCTACATTACAATTTCTTATTGATATATTTTTTATATGTAATATGGATTCGGCTTTATTTTACTACCACTTTACACATCTACGAATAAACGTTTATAATTTTTCTTAACTTAGTTTTTATTAATCTTGGATAATTATATGAAGGCAATCTTACAATCTTTTCTAGATTGTTTGTTTATATTTTTTTATAAATTCCTTCCCTATAGATCTGTAATATATTATTGCCAACATTAAATTCATAACATAAACAAAATGAAAGAACACTTGAACTTTAATTTTGTTCAATTATATTAGATCCGTTCCTGACATTTTTATTAATGCGGGCCTGTCGAAATGTGCGCGATAGTCTGCGCGATGTACCGGTCGTGCACGAACATCAAAGTGCCGACTGCAAGGAAACTATCTAGATAATTCATTTTCTAATATTCATATCAATTTTTCATACGTTATAGAAATAAAATGTGATTTATAATAATAAACATTGATCAGGCCTGTTTTTGTCTACTCTCTTCGCAACACCATTAGGCGGTCGCCCTATTCTAGGTGTGTAGAAGCCCGCGCCCGACTTGCGTTTGCTAAAGGCTCGAGAAGGGGTGGCGGTCGCGAAGCGAACGCGTAACGTATAGATGGGGACGGGACGTGGAAATCGCAACGGCGTATCGCGAACGAATCGTAAAATGTGTGTTAGAACGTGAAAATTCGATAAGAGTTTAGATTTTTGCGGCGAACGGCACTGGAGACCGAGAAATGTCAACTGGCGGCCAACGACAGATTTCGCGTTGTCAAGTTGGGCGATTTCGCGCGATCGCCACGAGGCAGAAGGATAGTATTGAGAGTGGGGTTAATGTGGAAAGGCTCCACACATGTTTCCTCTTACCGATTGAACCTAAAATGGGTCCAGACGGTTTATTTTTCTCAAAAAGAACCCGATTTGTTAGAGGTGCTATTTTCCGGGGAAGAGCTTGGAAGTTTTGACGGGTTTCGTTGGATATCAAATACGCTGTCACCGGTAAAATGTAATGACTTCTAGAGACATTCTAACGTAAATGGGCATACAAGCGACACGTACTGTGGTCGAAACGTGACCAGAGAGATGTTGGGAGCCTGTATGATTCGTCAGCATATGGAGAATGTTGGAATAATTGAGAGAAATATTGTCATTTCTGATGGTACCGATTTGCCGTAACCTCACATGCATTTCGAGTACCATAAATAGGGATTGGAGTAATTTAAACGTTAATTGAAAGGTAGAAAAGTTCATTGATACACGCTCAGATATGTTTTGATGATTAAATTATACAGTTTTTTAGTGAAATTATTGAGGCAAGGTTGCAAGAGAGATGTCAAACCAAAAGCGCAAATTTGTTTCGCGCAGAATATCGCTCATAAACGTAACGTGGTGCGAATTAGTTTTTGAAACGGTTCCTGTATCCTTCGTTTTAACAGTTTGCACCTAAAATGGAGTGGAAACGCGAAATTTCTCTCAACATCGATCAATTTATCGCTTCACACATCTGCCGAAATCGTTAATTTGCGAGTGACGCCCGTTTTTGCGGCATCGACACCAGGCCAAAAAACCGTATCGAGGTATGAATTTGTTGTCGGAACGGCTTCTCTCATGTTTCATCTTACAATTCGAACCCTAAAAAATGGCAGGAACGCGAAATTTTTTTCAAAATGTAACGATTAATATAGATATGTTTGCAGGGGACGCCCTGTCAGATTTACAGAAGTCGTTGAAGCGCGTTCGGCAAATGGCCGCGAAACACCCACATAATACTGTGGCGACGTTTTTGGAGTAAGATGTGCACTCCGAGCAAGTGTAAGAAGCCGAAATGTGATTCGACAAACATAGAGCTATATAGCGGAAGTTTAAAGGGAAGGTGCTGAATAATTTCGCGAAATATTGTCATTTTCAGATGTAGCTAATCGTTCAACTATACCATATGTCAATATGGAACAATAGGAGTGCTTTTATTTTCGTTTACGGCCTCAGTTCGTTGTGTATAAGGTGAAATAACTTTCGTAATACGCGGTTAGCATGTTTTGTGAAGGTGATTTATTTTTCAGTTTTTTAGCTGATTATTGATAATTCCAAGAGACATGTCAATTATCGGGACGCTCATATTCTTAAATTTATCGAGATGATTTCGGAAAGGAGAGAAGCGCGTAGATATGCGTAAAGATATTAAAATGACTGGATATAGTTATGAAGCCTTGTTGTATCGATAATTAAGGGCGCATGGTACCCAAATTTGCAAAATACTTGCGAAATGGCAAGTGTTTTGCCGGCATTATACGCAAAGATAGCTTATTCCGGACAATGGCGAAAATTTTTGTAGGTAGGTGGTTTTCTTCGCGATGTTGTATTAATTAAATAAGATTGCTGAGAGATCTTTAATCATTACATATGTAACGTAGCTGAAATATTGAAGTATTGTAACATAAATTGAACTGTCAGTCATGTTATATTTTTAATTTATATGTGGGTGCATTTTAGCCTAGAGGATCGGCGTGCGACAAAAGGAGTTTTGTTATCGTTTAAGGTTGCGCGGTTCGAATCACGGTGGTTCAGTTTTTTTTTTTTCGTACTTTTTTTTTATTTTACTTTATCGTTTGCAAAACTATGATTATTATTTATTGGGGCTAATAATTATACTAGAGAACGTTTAATTTATGTAGATTTGATGTTTAGATTATTATATATAGAATCAAAACACGATGGCGCCGACTAACAAATGTGAGAATATTACTTTAAAAAATGATGACATTTTGCAACAGACATTTGTGCTTGGTCGTTGCATTTGATGCTGATAATATTGTTTGTAAAATAAAATGACGGTTAAAATAGGAAAAATATATGGGAAATCGCCAACTATTATTTTAAAACGCGCACTTATGGGTGTTATACAAGGAAATAGGGGAAATAGAGAATAAAAACGCAGATAGGAAAAGGAGATAGGGAAAGGGAAAAGAGTAAGGCATATAGGGAAGGCAAAGGGATGTGGGAATGGGGAAGGGAATGGAATGGGATAGGGAAAGGGTATATGGAAGGGATGGGAAATAGGGAAGGGAATGGGGAAAGGGAATGGGAATAGGAATAGCGATTGTAAAGGGGAAAAGGGATAGGAACAGAGAAAGGGAATACAGAAAGGCAGTAGAGAATGAGATATAGGGAACGAGAATGGGTAAAGGGAATAGGAGGGGAAAGGGAATAGAAAAAGGGAATGGGGATAGGGAAACTGAATAGGGAAGGAATTGCCGAAAAGAGAATGGGTGAAGGAGATGGGGAAGGGAATCGCAATTAGGAAAAGGAATAGAAAAGGTAATAGGGCAATGAAATAGGGAATGGGAAATGTAAAACTGGAATTAGTTGAAGTGATAAGGAAAAGGAGTAGGAAAAAATAAGGAAATGGGAATAAGGGACCTGAATAAATAAAAAGCAGTAGGGAACGAGTATGGTACATAGAACAGCGAGAAGAATAGGAAAGAAAGAATGGGAAACGAAAAGAATAGCACATAGGAGAGAATAGGAAAGGGATAGGAAAGAGAAATAGGGAATAAGAGAGGAATAGAGATAAGAATAGGAAAGGACTAGGGGAAAGAATAAAGAAAAAGAATAAGAAAAGGGATAAACAGGGAATAGAGAATAAAATAGAAAAATAAGATAGGAAAAGCGAAAACAAAAGTGATAAAAGGGAATAGGAAAAACTGAAAAATAAATATTAGGAAAAATCTCAACTATTTTTTAAAGCTGCTAACTTATGGGATTTTAATAAAAGGAAATAGAAAATAGATAATGAAAACGCAATAAGAAACGAGAATAGGAAAAGGGATAGAAATTATTTTCAGCTCAATCTTGCTTTTAGGAAGAAGTCTTTTCTACAAAAGTTTTCTAGAATTTAATGCTGCATAACCTAAACATAAATATAAAAATATACAGAGTGTTCAGAAACTGGGATTTTCCATCACTATACTTTTCATTTTCCTTTCGAAAAAAACCTTTTTCTTACAAAAGTTGTACAAATTCAATGCTGCATATTAACAATAATTTTCCCACTACAACAGGGTGTTCACGAAGATTGAGCTTTGATTAAAGCTTTATCTTCTTTTAGAAAAAAACTTTTTACCAAAAGTCTTATAGAATTGAATGCTGCATAACCTAAAAATATTTTCAAATATACGGCGTGTTCAGGAAGACATGCGGTTTTTTCGATTTAGCTTGTATTTTGCTTTAGAACGAAATCTTTTGTACAAAAGTTGTACAGATTCCAATGCTGCATAACCGAAAAATATTTATCAAATATACCGGGTGGTTCAGAAGACTGGCTTTTCGTTATAGCTGTATTTTTGCTGTTTAGGAAGCACATCTTTTGTACAAAAAGTTGCTACAAATTCAATGTGCATAAACCTAAAAATCATTTTCAAAAATACCGGGTGTTTCAGAAGACTGTTTTCTTATAGCTCATCTTTTGCTTTAGGAAGAAATCTTTCTACAGTGTTATAGAATTGTAATGCTGCATAACTAAAAATATTTTCAACTATACAGGCTGTTTCCAAAATAAGCAACAAAGCAACTATTTAAACGTATTTGCACACTTATAAAAACGATTCTCAACGGCGAATCGGACGAACTTCAGAAACCGCCTTCCTCAAGTACAAACACCTCCTTACTCCTAGATGCCCAGCATCTNGAATTGAATATCGCTCTGCTCAATTACAATAAACGGGTTTTTTTTTTTAGTTGTAAATGATTAGGAAAGAGATTTGGCTCTGCGCAGATACCTGGTAAGCATTAAATTGCTTAGGCTTTTTCTCTCTCTTTAAGAAAAGATCATGTCATTCCGTACTTGGTTACTTGGTATTAAAACATTTAATAATTTAAAAAATTGTAATGCTCTCTTGTTTCATATTGCAACACACTAATTAACTCCCCTACGCCCTCCTCCTCCAATCCGCCCTCTTCACCCCTTCCCTCCCCGCTATGTTGGGAAAAAGTAATATAACGTAGTAAAGTAATATAAATTATTTTAAAACCGATTGTCAAACTATGTTTGGTGTCTCATGACGCTATGCGCATGCATTTGTAATTTTCGAAACATTTCCTCCCTGTTAATCTGGATGGTTTTTCCGAAATCTTTTTAGGTTAATTAAATTCTCTGAATAAATTACGTCCTAAAAGGGCGATTTGGATCTGGTTAGATAAAGAAAATGCAAATAAATGGCGGCCGACTGAAGATCAACTCCATACTAAAGCGCTAATAGGGGATGGGGATGCTAAATTCTTTGATAAACTACTCAGACGCAGCAAGAAACAAGTTAAAACCATTACTGGGTTGGTAACTGGACACTATCCCAAAAGCATCCCCCAAAGCATCTATAGGTACAATACAGGTGAACCGTGTTGCAAAAGATGCAAACTACAGGAGGAAACGAGATCACATGTAATCTGCACATGTGAGGAATTGAAAGACTTCAGGCAGAAACATTTCGGGAAGAGATATATTGGAGACCTCGAGAGTTCTCAAGTTCCCACGGGGCAGGATACTGAGCTTTATAGAGAACACCAAGCTGCTCGAGTGGAAATAAGAGATTTAATAGGGACTGTACAATGAGCACCTAGCTCAAGTGCCTGGACTATAGATGCCCACCCGATCTTAAAAAAAAAAATACGTCCTATGGAAATATAAAATAATCTGTTTTAGATTCCTTGTATATTTGCTGTAGCATGGTATGACAGCATGATCAATGTTTTTTTTCTTGTTTTATCTCAAAATTTTTACGATTTCTAACTTACTATTTATTTTTAAAACATTAAGAAATACGTATATAAATATGTCGGTGATTCAATTTCTGGTTTTTTACATGTGTTTACTTATTAAATATGAAATTTTAATAAATATTTTTGTACACTTTTTTTAGAGGGTACTCCGCTGCAACGGATATATCTGCGTTTCCGTGGCGACAGTGATGTTCTAGTAACTTTATAAAATAAATTATCGCGTGGGCGTCCTCTTTTGTGTTCGCCATTTTTATTGCATGCAAAGTCAAACGATACTTTATTTATGAAAACTAAATCATTACAAATCATTCCAACCCCGAGTACCACACTAGGCTACCTATTCTAAGTACTATACAGGGTGTATCAAATAAAAAAGTAAATTTTGCTTGGGTGTTAACCTACACGACATATAAAGCACAAACCCGCCGAAACCGGATTTCATCATTAAAAAATAAAAAACAGTAAAATTTAGAGCCAAAAATTCTTTAGTCCGGGCCTGATGCAAGGAACACATCATGTTAAGCACCCGCTAGACGTGGTATTATGTATAAACACATTGCACTCATTCAGTATTATTCTTAATGGTATGTCATAAGTTCATTTAACGTCATTCTGAATAAATAAAGACCAATCGGCCAGTGTGCCCTTATAAAAATAGCAAAACAGGCATTTTAAATTTCTTATTTTTATAAAATAAACATTCCTTATTTGTTAAGAGCATTCTACGTAAGTCTACAAAGTATTATTTTTAATATCCTGATAAGACGTTCGAGTTTCTCCGGATATGCGACTTCAGTACTTACAAAAAACGTAAATATTTTTCTTTTGCTTTGTCGAATCGAGAGTTAGTTGTTAATAAATGGTACCACATGAATCTGAGTTATTTCTTTTGGATTTATTTAATCAAATAACGCAAAATGAATTGAATCGAATTACATAGAAATAAATGTAGAAACAGAAAATTTGCAAACACGCCTTTTTACCATGATGTCGCGCGAAAATGAATCTATACATTCCCGCGCTTCTGCCGATGCATCAAGCTTCGATTTTCTTTATATGAAATCATGATCATCCTGAAAAGGATCGTTTTTTCGAAACGGGAAGAATTTAAATAAAATGTTCGAAGTGGCTAGCACTCCAAGCGGCGATCCACACTAAACTAACAGCGGTAATGGCTGAATGATAGTGGTATGTGGGGGTATACTTGGCACGGCATTTAGGTTGGGCACAGGTGCGGCTCTAGCCCACGGCATTTACAAAATGTTTTCTTTTCTCGTTAATGCTTACAGATAGACCCCCTGTGCATTAAGACTTTGATCGTAATGATTACAGCTGCTACATTTTATTATATTTACCTCTATATCTGATACACCCTGTATATTCCATAACAATTGAACTATTCCTACTAACTAAATAATGCCCCTATGATTCTTAATAACAAAACTATAATACAGTAGACTCGCGACCATATGAATACTACTTTTGCGTAAAGATGAAATATGTGAAATGTGTGATTAGTTCACATAATGGCAAATCTACTGTAAATCGGTGAGGTATCAGTTATTATTAAATGCGCTCATGGAACGATTTTCTATTCTAATACGTAACAATAACTTAATCCTAATGATTCTAACCAAGAGTAATTAAATTAGAAATCTATGGTTTAAATATTTGTAGTTTAAAACTAATTTCGACAACTAAAGAGCATAAAATATTCATTCATGAACACGTGCTTCCCTACTAACTATTTAAATAACATGCCGAAACCTATCTAGTTCGTTAGCAACATTACTAAAAATTCTAACCATTCAACCGATTTATTATCCCTAATATCCGTTTCGCGTCGCGGCCAATTTAACCCCCTAGCTAATGCCCTACTTCCGTACGCGACCGCCACTCATACGAACATTCAAATAAGACATGCCCCGCTGTATCTATCCCACCACATTCATAATGCGAATCATTAATCCTCCCAATTCTACATAAAAATGATTTAAAATTACCGTGACCTGTTATTAATTCTACCGCCTGATACGATAAATTAACCCTCATTTCCCTAAAACGTGTAGCGCTACCGATAAATTTCCTAGTCCACTTCCCATTTAAAATAATATCCCACCTACTCTCCCAATCATTATCAAGTTTATCTCTAAACGCTTTTCTAATTACGCTAGCCGAAACTGGCCTAAATCTAATAATAGCGCTATCTCCGCTAGACGCCGCCTCTTTCGTTAATTGATCCGCCCTCTCATTACCGATTCTATCTACGTGAACCCTGGTCCAAAAAAAAATATATCCCCCTCGCGCAACATATCCTAAGTATCTAATAACAAATCAGTCGAATTTTTTAAATTCCCTAACGCTTCTAATACAGATAAACTATAAAATCCCAATCGCCCGTAATATAAACTATTGCCTGACCTATTGCAACCAATTCTGCCTGAAAAATATTACAGTGATCTCCTAATTTAAACTTTTAATTTTGTATTTCCATGCCCCTATTATAAACAATAAAAGCCGCCCCTGTAACCCCCGCACCTTTCGATCTATACGTACAAATTTCTAAACCCTCTCGAAAAGTGCCTCTAAATTTATTATAACTAATAATTTTTAATTCCGCTGGATGAATTCGCCCCCCTATATCTACTCGCCTTTCTAAATCGCCCGGTTCTAGTCTAATTCCCGTTGCCGTAATCAAACCCTCAAACCCTATTTTATTCGCGTCACTACGAAATGTGAGTTCCCTCAAACGTAAATCTACTGGTATAATGTCAGAAATAACGCACGCCGCGTCTGCCGTAATAGATGAATACGCGTTCGCGGCCCTAACCTCTAACAATCTTTGCGCCCCGATTTTTTTTGTTTCTTTAATTTTACAAGCATCTGCCCATATCGCCCCTGCGTTCAACATTACCGGCTCAATAGCGCCCTCTAAATAGTATCCGCCGCGTTACCGTTTAAACTCCATGTAACCTTAGCCGATGCTCTAATTTTATTACTCATTTCCCTATGTTTCGCGTAAATATACTGAATATGCGCTTCAAAATTTAATTTATCATCTAAACTAACGCCAAGATATTTAATAAATTCTTTGCAAAAAATGCTACCTACTCGTAATTTAAATGTAGGCTTTTTTTGCCTCGGTTTGCCAAAAATTGCCTCTGATTTGTCCGCATTAAAATTTAATTTATAAACTCCAAATTAAAATATTTGTTAAAGCCTGATAGTCCTATTTTTTTAACGTATTATATTGTCCTGCTTTAACTAATAACGTAGTGTCGTCCGCGAACGCGACTATCTCACAACCCTCTAGTAATATAATTTCAAAGAGACTATAAACTCTTGAAAGACTCGTATAAAGTATTCCAATACCCCGGCCCCGAACGCGAACCTTGTGGACAACCCTTAGTAATTTCCCTTGTAGTGCTAATACCCGGTTGATCAACTATCACGAATCTATCAGAGAAATCTCCGCTAGCCATTCTAACTAAATTACCTAGGCAACTTTTACACTTTAATTGTACTACAATTTTTGGCTAGCAGGCATTATCAAAAGCACCTTTAATATTTAACAATATAATGTATACTTTTTCTAACCTGGCGGTTTTAACAAAATTTACAATCTATCGCATCTACAGTTGATTATCAAATGATACTGTCACCTGAGCGACCAACACGCAAAGGATAAGACATGGACAGATGTCGTAACTGTGTTGCTTTCCTACCAGTGTGTCATTTTATCGCTTCAATTAAATCTGCTTGGTACTTGTCCTATTGCTGGTTGTGTTGCCTATCGTATCGCGTATTGTATCTCTCCGGTGTGTACCCTACCTAAAAATAATTCCGCACAAGTAACGAAAACACAGAAAGTGACCAGACTTAGCAAGACATGTTAGTTTTCGTCCTAACATGTCTTGCTAAGTATTATCAAATACCTTCTATTGTCAGAAGCAGCAACGGATCTTACTTACAATTAGTTATAATCTTCGAGGCTGGAAAAACAGTAAGTTTAAATATCACGAAACCTAAAATACTGGAATTTCCAAAGTTCTCGCAATCGATACCGGATTCTCACCCCGGTTAGAATTTTCAGGCTTCAAACGCGTAATAGATAAATTTACGGCCGGGTATCGGAAATTCTTTCGCGAGCGAATTTAAAAATAACAAAATTCTTATGTTAGTTATAATGGATGGAATGTGATCGATTTTGGAAATGGAGATGTAGCTGATATTGGCAACCTGTTTTATTAAGTAGCGTTGTAGAAATGGTGATACGAAGAACTGTGTAAACAAGTTGTTTACATATGCACGAACTTGCGATATATAAATGTAGGTGCCAGGAGATGGTAAACAATATCTCGTTTCTTAGAAATTCCTAAAGGAGTCCATGAAATGTGGATATTCATGCCAGCCAGATGCGTGAAAACAAAAGCAGCAGCAGTAAAAATAAGTATATTATATGCCGCTATGATTCTCTTATCATAGCCTTCTTTTTTTATTTTACCCACAAACATTTTTAATACCTCCTCTTCACTGGTGATGTGAAAAAAACGATTTTATCATTTAAAAAAAGTTATCCTTCCCTCCCTCTAACCCATTCTATGGTACACAAGATCATTTAAAACTTTATAATAGGTATATATTGAGTATTAACATGCTACAAATAGATTAGGTATACTCGAAACAGGAACGTTATTAGGCTGTTGCTATCCAGGCGCATCATAGAAACTATCAGTTGTCGAATTTTCTAATGCATCCCATTAAAAACATTGGCAGTTGACAGCTCCCATGACGCGGCTGGGGAATAACAGCAGAGTAACGTTATCTTTTCGAGCATACCTAAGGCGTGTTCGTTTTACTCTCGGGTGCTACACCGAGTAGCACCGAATGTGATCCAGCGCTCTGATCGTGTTCGTTTTAGCAAGAGCAACCTACCCGCGAACTACCCAGAAAGCTACGTCCCTCTCCCCCCAAAGCAATAAGAAATTATCGGTGCTATCTACCCTACGCCGAGTTATTAAGGTTATGTTTATGTTAGCTTGGTTAGTTTTAGCGGTTTTTGGATATATTTTCACACATATAGGATAAGAAAATCAGCATAAGAGAAATGACACAGGAAATTTTTGTTACATGATGCAGGGTCAGATGAAACGTATAAATTAGTAGAGTGCAAGCGAAGACGCAAATAGAGGAGAAAATTGTTAGTCGTCAGTGCTATTGCACACTACAGAAAGTGTAATAAGTAAACTCTTGCTTGTGTTGTTTTAAATCATTTATTAGTACTACTCATACTTTTTTAAAATTCTTAAAGTAATGCTTAATAATACTGTTAACGATAAGAATGATTCTTAACCTAATACCTTCATTTACGACGACCGAGACACAGACACGTTCGTCTTAATTATCAGCGGCGTTGTTAAGAGGTAGCGAAGTTCAGTTCAGTTCGGTGCTACCTACTCCGTTCTTACCTCTAAAACGAACACGCCTCTAGTATATTTGTATCATGGGTATTAATTAAATTGCATCGTGGCCATGATAATTAGGTGTATATGTTCATCGTACGGTAACTATATGATTCTAATTTAGTTTCCTTGGTATCGATACTTATTCAGGGGTGAAGACGCAATGTAGCTCGTTCTAAAATAAATGACTGGGAATCCATGGAGACCAGGTGGTTGTTGATACAAAATCCTCTTTAGAAATTGTTTTACTTTTTCGTTAATTCATATTAATTGAATCATATTTCCGTAATCTCTTCAAAATTGAAGAGAAACTCTAATGCAAATTATTGCATTTACCATTGGGCTGAAAGTACGTAGAAGAAACGTCAGCATTTTTCATCATTAGAAAAAAATTCGCCGAATGAACCTACCTTTTCTTTTAAGGATTGTATATATTTTGCTGTTTTGAGTATCAAGATATATCTTGAATACTTGAAAGGAGCTTACTATCATGATACCAGCATTGTATTCTTGACGTGGATCCTTTTCTATAATATTTTGAAATAAACTTGAGTTCTGTACTAGCTGATGTTGAAGGTGTTTCTTGTAATTGATGTTTAAATTTTTGTGTAAATAAGTATCTAACATTTCGTAAACTTTGAAGTTATCTATTATAATTGTATATGACCGTTTAAATTGGAATTTTAATATGTATAAGTTAATCTTAAAAAAAATGATGTTATATTATTGTATTTTAATTTGCAGTCAGAGTAATCTCTTTCCTATAATGTGAAATATATATACTTAACAGCCAAATTGCGGAATCCAATTACTTGCTACATTAACATGTAATACGTGTGATGCAGCAATGTTATAAGTAAGTTCAAAAAATAGTAATAAGCACAATCATTTAAAACGCATTTAAATATAATAAGTTCCTTATAAAGCATTTATTGTTAGTAAGGAATAGTAACATGACATTAGCTTCGATTCTTAGGAAGGACTGTGTCTTTGTCCTACACTTTATAATATATTAATTATATTAATACACTTTCGTATGTATGTGATAACGTGTTTCAAAAGTATATGTCAGGATGTTCGGGATTAAGGTGTATTCATAAACTTAACGTTACAGTTACCAATTGCAGTAGCGTTTTCGTTTCGATTGTTAAATATTTGAAAGGATTTGCCATAATATGTAAACTCCCATACTGTTAATTAATGAGATCAAAGTCTTACTCAAGAATGAATTTCAGCTGTCCTGTTCGACCAATGCGGATGAATTGTTTAATAATTTCCATCGTTCCTTTATGAAATTATTTAATAGCTGTTTTCCTGAAAAAAAAATCTCAATTACGAAAAAAAATGAAAAAGATCACACTCTTGCTAATGATGATATAATTAATCTGAGAAAAACATTAGATGCGTGGGCTACAGTCACAAAAATTACACAAAGAAATGACTGCTACCAGATATACCGCTCCATTAAATCAGAATATATAAAAAAAACAACGGAGCTGAAACAAAAGTCTAATGCAGCTTATATTGAAAACTCTGACAACAAAATAAAAGCCACTTGGACGGTAATCAACAACGTAATTAAATCCAACCCACGTAGCAATGACTTTGACTGTATATTATCGGCTAATGTCTTAAACAAGTATTTTTGTGAGATTGGTCAATGCACGTCATCCGGAATATCTAGCGGTCCTTCAT
Source organism: Protaetia brevitarsis (assembly GCA_004143645.1). NCBI lineage: Eukaryota > Metazoa > Arthropoda > Insecta > Coleoptera > Scarabaeidae > Protaetia > Protaetia brevitarsis. The sequence goes on along the minus strand of RXPK01000096.1, from coordinate 951,213 downwards.
ATGTAGATCTCTTGCGTAATCGAAAGCCAGATAACATCAAATCATTTTTCTTTACTCCAATAACATCAGAAGAGATACGAACTATAACAAAAAACCTGAAAAACAAAGATACAAAAGATGCATATGGAATTTCTACACGTTTTCTGAAGTGTCTTGAGGAAGGAGCTATGCGAACCTCTAGCAACAATTTTTATAATAATAATAATAATAATCTTTATTAATCCTTTCGACTCATTTGAGCATAGGATACGTCATACAGATGTACAAATATTACAATGAAATTTTATAGGTGGTATATATGTGCAATATCAAAATATATATATATATTTATGTGTGTATATTTAAATTTAAATCTCAGGATCTCTCAAGAATTCGTCAAATGAATAATAGGCCTTGTTTAGGAGTAGCTGTTTAATTTGTTTTTTAAATGTATTTAGTGGCATTTCTTTATAGTGAGTGGATAACTTATTAAACGCTTTAATAGCCATATATTTAGGATTTTTTTCAGTTAAAGTCAGTCTGTGGCGGGGGACCTCTAGCAGATGAATATTTCTGGTATTATAGTTGTGATACTGGTTGATATTTATCACATCAAAAGTGTTATCTTTAACATAGGTGCACAACTGATAGATATATGCGCATGGGAGAGTCATTATTCCTAGATCTTTAAATAATTCTCTACAAGTTGTTCTAGGGCTTACTCCCAACATTGTACGTAGAGCTCTCTTTTGTATTTTAAAAACAAACTATAACATCCGATGAAGCACCCCAGGCGGCAAGACCATAAGATAGTAAGGAATGGAAATGCGCGTAATAGAATATTTTTAAAACATCAATACTTAGCTCCTGCCTCAACCTCGACAGCATAAAACAAACGGTATTTAATCTCTTTCGTAGCGAATCTATATGTAATTTCCAACTGCAGCGCGAATCTATAGTAAGGCCAGGAATTTATGGGAATCTACCTGTTTATACTACCCCCATCAACAGTAACGTAATGTGAGGATTCCTATCGCTATTGGTAGTTTGGAATTCTACAAATACAGTTTCTTGCTATTTAGATGTAGTCGATTAACATTGAAATAAGAGTTTAGCTTGTATATTGAGGCAGTAGTCCCCACTGCAATGTCTTCCTTTTTAGCACTTACAAGCAAAGATGTGTCATCCGCGAACATGACAGCATTTACCAGCGACATATCACTTACATAAAGTATGTACAGGAGCGGACCTAAAACGCTTCCTTGTGCCACGCCTCGTTCCAGTAATAAATCTTTCTGACTTCACCTTATTTACTTCCACATAATGCATCCTATTATATAAATAGCTTGCAAACCATTCATACGCAATGCCTCTTATGCCATGACATTCTAATTTTTGTAATAAGATCTTATGGTCCACCAAGTCAAAAGCCTTACTCAGGTCGACAAAACATCCAATACATGCATTTTTCATGTCTAGATTCCTATAAAGTTCGTCTAGAAATTTCAATACAGCGGAGGCAGTTGATCGCCCCTTTCTGAAACCAAATTGATTGTCGTTTAATAAGTTTTCTTTATCCAAGAACTTTACCAGTCTGACTGCTATTAATTTTTCAATTAATTTAGAAAAAACACTTAATAAAGATATAGGTCGATAATTCTCTACTATACAAGTTGTTCCTGTTTTTAATACAGGTATAATTTTTGCAATTTTTAATGCGTCAATGAAAACACCTTCAGAGAAAGAGTTATTTATTATCTTCGCCAAAGGAGCTGCAATTTCCTCTATACATCCTTTTAACAAATGTGTATTGATATTATCATGACCAGATGAGTAGGTGTTCTTAAGGCTTCTCACGATATTAATTACTTCCACCTCAGTTGTAGGATACAAGAAAAATGTATTTGACGATTGAGACAAGTTATTATCAATAACACGATGGTCATTGACATCTGTAACAAATTTTTCTGCTGCAGTATTGAAATACTTATTGAAGTAGTTAGCAATATCCAATGAGTTACCTAATATACCGTCCCTCGTGTTTAATTTTGTGATTTTTTCCGGTGCCTTTTTCTTATTAGAGTTAATAATACTCCAAGCTAATTTCGCTTTATTTTCGGTATTTCTCATAATCCTATTATTATGTAACAATTTAGCATTTTTGATTACTTTCCTATAAACAGATTTATACTTTTTATAGTAGTTTTGTACATAACTGTCTCCATTTAATGTCAACTTATATAACTGTTTAGATACTGAGACGAAGTACAGATCCTTTGGTAATCCAACCATTTTTGTTAATTTGTTTGTTGAATACTTAACTAATGGACAGCTAATTTGATAGTGGTAGTTGAACACCGCCATAAAAATTTTTGTACTGGCCACTCGCATCCCCATTCCCCAAAACACTAATCCAATTTTCACTAGATAATTTGGACTTAAAATTTCGTACAGTAACTTTGTTAATAAGAGGTTTATAATCACTACAATTCTTAGAGTCATCAACTATTGACTCCCCCAAACAGAGGAAATAGTAAGCCTTTGCGCGTGATGATCTGAAATGCCATTGCATACAATCTCACTATCATAAACCGGAACTGATTTACTTAAACATATGTTGTCAAGGCAGTTATTCAAACGAGTTGGTTTCTTTATTGTTATCGACAAGTTATAGGTTTCCATCAAGTCTGTAAACATACTTAAATCATTCGATTCTTTTAGAAAATTTATGTTGAAATCACCACAAATTATTACTTGAAAATTATCGTATTGACTGGCAATATATAACGCTTCATCTAGCTTTTTTGTAAAAACATTAAAACTACCCACACAACTACGGTAGATAACAATTATGATAATCCTGAAATTTAAGCAATTAAACCTTGCAGCGGCACATTCAAAGTGCAACTCCACGGATAAACTATTTATCCTATCTAATACCTGATACTTAAAATTACTATCACTACGTAACTTATCGTTAAAAATAAAGCAACCCACCATGCATTAGAGTTGCTCTAGAAAAATGAAAAGTAAACTAAAACCGAACATTCACAACTTCAATGTTATTACTACAAAACCAGTGTTCGTCACACACAAGAAGTGGCACATTCCCGTCCAAAAATACCTCCAATTCCCTAGTTTATTATTCATAGATTGTAAATTTTGATGAAAAAGTGTAAGCTGCACTAAACGATCACCTTTAAGTGCTGTCCTTTCCAAAAATTTTCATTACTGTTGAGCCATTTAATCACCCCGACTATTTCCCTTGCTATCATTTGTTTTGATTTATATTTCAGATGCATACCATCATATGCATAGTCATTCAGTGTAATGATGTTGTTTATACAGAATAAATATGCGTGTTCAAAATTTTGGATTATATTATAGATACTATAATTTATATGTTCAACTATACGATTTAGTTTTTGATTATTACATCTAAATGGCAAGGTGCTGATTATAAGATTGGTGCATTTGGTAAGTTCCAGTATATTTCTGAAACAACTCATAGTTTGCGATATGTTATCCGAATATGTAGCATTCATCAACATTGTTTTAGACCCACCCATTATGACAAGGTAATCATTTTTTCCCAAACTATGAACTTCCTGTTTAACATTCTCTATTATAGCATCTAGTTTCGCATTTGGTTTTGTTATACTGAAGGTACTAAATTCTTCTTCGATGCCTTCGTCGATGAGTTTACTATATGCACGACAATGACTATCGCCAAGAATAACAATTTTTCTTTTAATCTCACTACTATTATCAGCAGTTGAAACTGCTTTCTGTTTCCAATTCGTCTGTAAATCAACATTTCCAAGTTCAATGGATCGGTGTGATTGAAAGTTCGTCCGTTGTTTATTGGGGTTTCTAATATCAATTGTGCTGTTACTCTCAAACACCGGCCGCAATTCATCAGTCTGACTGCACTGGTCCTGACCACATATCTCCGCTTGCGTAGATTTAGTACCGGTATTCCCTTCCAACGTTAGCTCCAATTCTGTTTGACTGCACCCATCCTTTTAACACCTGCGAGCAACAGGGAATTTTTCCCAGCGCTTTGAAACTAGGGAAAATTATTCCCATACACAAAAAAGGTAATAGAAATTTGTGTGAGAACTATAGGCCCATCAGCATATTACCATCTATATCAAAAATATTTGAACATGCGATTACATCCAGATTGATCTTTTTCTTTGAGAAGAATAACTACTTAACACCAAAACAACACGGCTACAGGAAAACACGCTCGACGATCAGTGGGATCTCACATATGCTTCAAGAGATTTGCGATGCTTTTGACTCTGGTGCTTGGGCCCAGATGACACTATTGGATTTATCAAAAGCTTTTGATTCGGGTAAATCACAAGATCCTACTTGAGAAATTAGAGTACTATGGCATCAGAGGATGTACGTTGGAGTTACTAAAGTCTTATATCGCTGGTAGGGTGCAGCAGACGGAGTGGAACCAGTCACTGTCTCCCCTTGGAGAAATTAAGCATGGTGTACCTCAGGGATCCATTCTCGGGCCTTTACTGCTCCTGATTTATGTCAACGACCTTCCATCCAACATTGTGGTGCGCGAGGTTTGTCTGTACGCGGACGATACGACGTTACTGGTGCGAGCGGACGATCTTTTAACGCTTCGGCAGGAGTGCGAGAAAGCCATGGAAGACGCAGAACGTTGGTTTACTGCGAATAATCTAAAAATAAACGTTGACAAAACTAAAACTATTACCTTTTCCACTCGCAGTGGCGCTCCGTCCGAGGTGGAATTTCTGGGAATCACCATCGATAGTGGTTTGAAATGGCATCGGCATATTGATAACCTGTGCGGTAAGCTATCCACCGCTTTGTACGCTCTTGGAAGGGTTAAACGCGCGGCGACTGATGAGGCAGCTGGGATGGTTTACTTTTCATATTTTCACTCCATTCTGTCATATGGTATTCTGTTTTGGGGAGTGTCGGCGGAGGCGGACAGGGTATTTGTGCTACAAAAGAAAGCAGTCAGAATTTTGTGCAGCCTAAACTACAATGAAAGCTGCAGGTCACATTTCAAAAGACAGAATATACTTACCTTGCCGTCGCAGTACATCATGTCCGTCGTTACTTATACGCACAACAACAAAGAAAAAATTTGCCTTGAATGGAGATAGCCACCACTATCAAACAAGAAAACGGGACGAGTTGAGGATGCCATATCACAGGCTCACTTGTACTCAGAAATCCGAAAACTTCTGGGGAGCTAAACTGTATAACCATCTTCCAATTCAGATAAAACAACTACCGTCTTTAACTTTTGTCAAGCGAGTGAGAAAACTGCTAGTGGACAAAGAGCCGTACTCGATTACAGAATTTTTAAATTCTTGATTTTTGCTTTCACTTCTGTTTTGTTAGTCTTTCTCTATGTGTATTATTTTATAATTATTTTGTTTGTTATATACTGAATTCTTTGCGTGATATTTTTAATCTTTATTTTATTTTATATGTATGTGTATGTATTTTTTTTAACTTTAACCATTGTACAATGTACAAGATAAAAAATTTCGACAATGTATGTAATGGTTAAATTGCACAAAATAAATTTAAACAATGAACAAACAATAAACTGTTGCAGTTTCACGTACACAATTCGTTTGCATGATGTTCGTTGTAATTGTTAACAGAGATAGGATTTATAAAATTGAAGTTTGGAGTTACCGTTATGTGTTGTTACAATGAAGATATGCGGCAACTAAAGCTAAGCGAAGCGAAGTTGGGCAACGAAGATATAAAACAACATTTATTTTTACTCCCTTTTGCTCTATTCAGATTCGAGAGAATTTATCACTGGTGTAGTTCAATTGCAAACGGGTGCCTACTTGTCGTAGCTTTTCATATTAAAATTACACGCAGTACTACGAACAATAACAGCAATGACTACAAAATCTGTTCAAATACAAGAAAAGCTTATCGAAACTGTTTGGAAACATGAGAGTTTCATAACACTGATTTGAGTGACACACAGAGAGACGTGAGCCTGATGTCAAAAATATATGGCAAGAAATTGCTATAAAATATAATTGAAAATCAGATAAACCTTAAGGATATTGTGTTTATTTGTTTTAAAATACATACCGTCAGATGGTGTGAAATTGATCACTAATTCGGCTTTATACAAATATGAAAATAGCATCAAATCTATAGCACTCCAAAAAGCCCAACTCCAACGACAACAAACGGCATAGGTCTTCCTCCGTCATATAGCGCTGTATTTGCAGGAAAGTTTTGTTCCTTTTGGAGTCTTCTCTAAAGCTAAACTTGAAAAAATCAGCCATCATTAAATCTACCCTTCGCCCCAGCACTTATAACCGGAAACATGCATTAAATATGCAAGCACGGCCATTTCGATATTCCCAAAGCTATTAAATACAATACAATCAAACCGAAAAGAAACAAAAAGGTAAGGGATGATTTTATCGTTCATATCCTTTTAAATACATATCGCAAAGAACAAATATCTGCTTGATAAACGTTTCATGTAAGGCTCACCACAGTGCATCAGAATGCCCATGAGACCTGTAAAGTACTATGGTATACACTTGAAATTACCATCAACGGAAAGGGACGGACAGATGTTGCAAATAATCACATAGAAGTGCTTGTCAATAATGTTTCTTTATTATATTACAAGCGTAAAGGCAGATTAAGCATCGTCCTGCGCCGTATGGTTTTACTTTGGTAGATATTGCAGCATATGACTCGCCAAGCACTAGTATAGTGCAACCAAGTAGAATTGAAACCTGAAGCAGCACGTTGAATCGAACAGTACATTCGGAGACAAAAGTTTTTCGCGCAAAATTGGAATTTCTCTCTAACCTAACAATATAATTTCATGACATTATATTTGATTACTTACACTGTTTCTTTATAAGTAAGCGTACTATATTGCAAAGATCAACTAATAAAATGAAGTGATATATATACTGCAATTTATTATATTTACTACATATTTACATTACAACGTAGGTTGTGGATATAGAATTGATTATGTATTTATTATAAACAAGATACATTTACAACAACGTTTAATATTTAAGAATTATAGAAGGTGTTGTATATTAAACTAATATGTGTGAAATCAAAAACGTAAATAAGAAATCTGTCAAACCTGCAACTAAAGTTCACTTTCAGAGTCCGTCCATTCTATTTCACTACATGATTCACTTAACCGTATGATAAATTCATTCACCTTATCATGAAGTCTATCACATTCTATTATTTTGCAATTCGTTTGACATGTTCACTTTCGGCCTGCCAGAGATCTGGAGTAATTTCTTCAAATGACTGACTGATTAAAACCTCTATGTCAACGAGCTATTGCACAGTTATCTATTTTGTATTCGGAAAGTTGTTTTTTCGTTTCACTATTTCTAGCAGTTTACATTAAAAAGTAAGGTTATACATTTCTCACCGTCACATTATCGTTGATTAACCGTGATAGCTTTCACAAAAGTTGTTATGTAATATATAAAACGGAAAAAAAAGTTAAAATGAAGAAAATGAGATATATATGACAAATAAATAGCGAAACACAAACAAACAACGAGTAAACAAATGAGACGGGACTGTACTTGGCTGTCAAACGTGAAAAAAGTAGGTGCGCGGGTGAGTGGAGTAAAGAGATTGACAAATTAGTTCGCATATTTTCCGGGTCTCAAATCTGTTTGGTCGCACTATAGGTAGAATATTCTAGAAATCAAAGTTATGGTTGTTTCTGCGTCCAGGTGGATCAAATAATAAACTGGAAATTCAACAGTTCAAATATGTTAATTTTGGACTGTTGAATTTAATATTTCTTAAGTTAACTAAAAAATTTTGCGAGTCTGTTTCCCATCCCTTCTACGTGCCTACGATAAAGCAATCAGAAACCTTTATCCACGTCTGTATATGTTGAGTTAAACCGAGAACATCGAGTTTTTGAGCATTTCTATGCATTTTACCATGAATCGATCGGAGTGATATAAGTAGAAACAACGCCCACAAATAACCCAAAAAATAACTCAAACATCTCGATAAACTGACATTCTCGGTTTGACTCGGCGCATGCTTATGCATGAACGAGGAAAAATTTTAATAGTTTAGTTTGCCTGCAGATATTTCACAAATATTTATTTAAGATAGTTTAATAGTGTTTAAGTAACTTTTGAACGTTGGGTATTTTACTCGTGTATTAAAACTAAAGAGAACTAAGAAGAAATTGGTGTCTATTTGACAAAAAAGAAGATAAGTTGCTTATTGACGATGTCTTTTGGATATGTGAAAACGTTTGCGTAAATTGACAGGACAAGAGCGATATTCCGCTATTTTCAATGAGTAAACACGGACGACTTTCGTGACATTTCTAGCAGTTTCTTAATTGACGGATAGCCTATCTCATTAGGAGCTGCCCCCCATTCGCCTCGATCCTTTAATATGGAGATGACATGGTTATCTTTAAGATACAAAATGGATTGGAATTCTGAATACAGAAATGGCTGCAAGTCAGTGAGCTACAATTGGTCCTGGGATAAGTTCAAGGCAGTGGTATTCTCGAAAAGAAGAAATGGATAGTAGGAGAGAGAACATAAGAACAGATTAGTTTGATACACGATTATGAAAGAAGTGAAATTTCTGGGTGAACCCTGGATAACGGATTGATTTTTTTCCTCGGAGGCAAAGAGTTTGGTGGCAAATGTTCCAAAGGAATTGAATGTCTTCGTTCTCTGAGGCGGATATCCAATGATTTTGTTAACTGTCAACAGAAAGATTTTTTTATCCCACATAGACTATGCAAGTGTTTTCGTTTTCACTTTGGGAAAGGTCAAAATTCAAGCTCTGCAAAAGAATCCAGTTGGCTGCATTGAAACATGTTTGAGCAATGAGATCTGCGCCTACTCCTTTAACTGAAGCAGACAAACTACCTCTTCATTTAAGATACAAAATATGAGCGAACAACTTATTTTGCGTTGAATGAGGGGAGCAAACATTTTTATACTCGCGTCTTGGAAGCCAGTAACCAGTTCTTCTTTGTCGAGATATAATATTTCGAAAACAAGCAAGCCCTCTTGTACTCATCCAGGCGATGAGGGAGGTTTGCCCGTTTAAGCCACAAATTGAGCGCAATGTGATATCTCCATGTTTACAGTCGGAATATTGGATATAGATCACTCTGATACCTGTATATCTCAATTTTGGGCAAAGTCATCTTTCAACGTGACTCTCAATTCTGTCCTGGAGAGGAAATAGCCGGGTTTTTCTCTCGGTGAAAATTTATATGCTTTTTGAAGGCCTCAACATAAATGAAGAATATACATTAGATGGCAGGATGAACATATTACGTACTAATCTATAGCTATTCTGGGACACTGAAGGAATAGAGAAGAGCAGATAAGGAGATCTTAGGTCATTTCGAATTCATTCAGCGCTCTTTCTGCATTAAAGCCACAGAGATCGCCAGTGGAGATAATTAAATAATTCTACGCATACGGGAGTTATTTTGGAGTTTGTCAGAACAAGGCTATGAAATTCGCTTTATATGGACCTCCACTTACAAGGGAATTGCCGGAACTGAAAGGACGAATCAAACTGCGACGCATGCTGCATCTTCAGTAGAAGCGAGGCCTAATTAACGGCTTGGGGTAATGATTGTTTGGATGATCTGCAATGAGGTGATATGTTACGACTGGCAAGGTGAATTAGATAAATTTACTAGAACAAATGCCAATTTCGTTAGAATTTGCCCAAAGGTAAATAAATCGCCATGGTTTAAAGGTTTGATTATACATAGGTCGTATTATACGACAATTTGTAGATTACGTTTTAATCATTTCCTTTCATCTGCTCATCTTTATAAAATTAATCCCTGGAGTCTCCATTACGTGAATGGGGGAAAGTTGAGATACGAATCACATTTTCTTCGGGTGTTCGAAACTTGAAATGAGTCATCAATTTTACACGTAGAATTAAGGAAGACATTTCCAGTAAACTTCTTAGTGATAGTTTTTCCGTCTTTCTCAATAAGCTCCACTTCTTTTCCGTTTTCTAATCTTATGTTTATGTGTTCCGCTGCCCATTTCTGTATATGCTGCAACGGACACTATAGCTAGAAGGCTCTTTCCTTGTGTTGTCTCGTTGCGTTATTATATCGGTTCTATACTCATAGAAGCAAGCATTTACTACTTACGCAGAAAAAAGGTAAATAACCCTTTCGTGTGGATCCAATTTTACGCTAGTGACTGGTTGCAATGGTTGTCGCGAGAGGCAAGAAAACTGATTTCACATCATCACCTATCGACAGAGAGAATACCACTGCAGCCATTGTTCCAATGTGACTTTGCGGTCTTTGGGTAATGATTGACATAACTGAATATTTGTATTATACCAGTCAGCAGTGAAAAATGTAAACATTTGTGTAAAATTATAATACGTATTACGATAATATAAATAGGCTGTACCACCAAGGTAGCTCATTAGATTTTTTCAAACTTCCAATAGGGTTTTATTTTGAAACTTGCCTAGTAGTTACGACCCACTGGTATCTCCTTAGGAAAATATTTTCAGCTTTACAGCACCTTTAGTATCCAGGGTGTTGACATCACATTCATGTTTAAATAAAGTGGTAAAAACAGGTTGCCCACTCCATTGAAGCTAATACTTGTGCTTTACGCCAAAAATATTATTAAATTTGTTGCATCATGATATCAGTATACATACATACTATAAAAAGCACTTGTTAGAGAAGTAACTAATTAATACAAGCGAAGAACATCGTTTTTTACTCCGGAGAACGGTGATTATATTTGCTTGTGTAAATGAACTTAGCGAAAGGAAAGCGGCAATATATGTATGTACATATTTACCAGGAAAGTTGTTACAACTACTACAACTTTCAGATTGTTAATTTGGTGAAATTACAAACGGTATGCTAGCGCAATTTTTTGCCGCTTCTTGACGGGACAATTTTCCACCCTGAAAGTGTCTTCTAATTGGATTTCCTGTTTGCGTCGCAGTAATGCCGCCAAGTGCTGTTGGTACTACCTGCAAGAGCACTTTTTCTCCGCAAAGCGACATCTCCGAACGTCAACTACCTACTCGTTCGAAGTTGCCCTTAGTAGATAGCGCTCGTAAAGCTAAACGACATTCCTAAACGGTTTTACGTCAGCGAATTTCAAAACGAAGATTAGGTACTGAATCGAAGCTCTGTCTGCTTATGGGTACCTACACGTGCGTGCAATAATTAAAATTAACATAAATACTTAAAATAGTGAACATAAATGAAAACCAAAAGGTTGGAAATCCTGTACCGGCATACTCCAATTCTTACTACAAAAATGTTATTTTTTAATTTTGTTTTGAGTAATTACTTATGTTTATATTTAATTTAATGAAATACATCGCTGAAATTGTCGTAGGAATTTGCTGTTCTAATTCTAAATTTGTAACTATTTACGTATATAAAAATCTTGGACTATTTAAAAAATATATACATATTCTCATGCAAACGGAAATTCAATAGAAAAATTATTCGCATAAAAATGATTTAGTAGTCGGTGAGATTGTAAACAATTATGACAATGAACCTAAACGGTATGTATTTAGTTTTTTTAATATTAATATTCAATGTTTATCTAACAAAATCAATTTAATTGAACTTTTTTATAAATACTTATGATTTCGCATTTTTATTATTTAGTGAACATTGGCTCGACGAACTACGAATTAATTCGGTTTTTATTAATAATTATAAATTGATGTCTGCCTTTTGTCGGAGTCGCGGGGCTCATGGGGGTTCAGCGATATTTGTCAAGAGTGGATTAGCTAATTCTTGTCGTCCAGTTACGTTTTGCAAAGTTTTGTCTGTTGAGTATGTTATTGAATGTTCTGGGATTGCGTTCAGAGACGATTTTTGCATTATTAATGTTTATAGGCCACCTAATAAAGAAAAGCAAGCCTTTGACACCTTTTGTTTACATTTAACTGAAATATTTCATAAAGCATTGAAAAGTTTTAAAGTATTACTATTTTGTGGAGATCTGAATATTAATCAGGCGGAAGATGTAATTGAATTTAAAATTTTGAGTGATATTTTTTATTCATTTAATCTAACATCGCTTATCAAGAACCTACACGCAATTTTTCGACTTCTTCGTATACCAGTATTACATCGATTGACTATGTTGTTACAAACTTTCTGAATTAGTAAATGTTCGCAACTTTGATCCGGGTCTATCAGATCATTTCGGTCAAATAATGTGCTATTCTGGGTTTGTTGGGGATACGAACACGACTACTTCTGTTGATTATTTTTTAGGGAATTATAATCAGACCAGTATAACACTTTAGATACTACTTTCAATTCACATGTATGATGATTTACATGTTGCTGATTTTCTGATATAACACAGTATTTAATATTTTTTTGAAAGCTTTTTTGGTGTTTTAATAGGGCATTTGAAGTTAGACACAAAGCGTTAACTTAAAATTGGTTGGGTTTTAATATAATTTTTTCTCTCAATTGACTTTACAATTAAGCGAACTTGAAAAATTGAACTGGTTGCGTAAAGGGTAAGTGCAGTGACATTCAGATTAAGTATAGGTGTCTTGTTAGGGAGGTGCGTAATAAATAAAAAGAGAAAGTTATCTTATTTTAGTCGAGCAGTGGCGCGCTCCACTAATAAACAAAAACAGTTGGGGTATTGTAAAACCGTTCAGGTGTAAATCAGTGTCGGGACGAAATGGTGATTAATTGCAATGGCAGTATTACGTCAGATTTGAATGAAATTGTTAATATATTTGGTAATTACTTATCTACAGATATTGAAACCGATTTTGAGTAAATTTGGTGCTCTTAGTTCACTGATTGCACTACTAGTGCACGGTTGATCATTCAATGTTTTATGTTCTTACGACTTGTCATGAAGTATTTGGAGTTATTCACAATTTAACTAATAAAAATCTACAGGTCTTGATGAGATACCTATAACTTTAATTAAGAATGTAGTATAATTATCTGAATTTCTTGCGTGTGCTATCAATGAATCTGTAATGCAAGGTAAATTCAACTGCTCTTAAATCAGCAGCGGTTCTTTATTACGTAAAAAAGTGATCCCACAAATATTGAAAATTATCGCCCAATTTCACTTCTAAGTGTATTTTCTAAAATTTTTGAGAAAATAATCTCTAACAGAATATATTCTTATCTTGACAAATATACTTAATTTCTGATAGTCAGTATGGTTATAGGCCTGGGCATTCGACGGAAACTGCTATAGGAGACTGCATTCAACATATTTATGACCAAATGGATGTCGGTAGATTTGTAGTTTGTATTTTATTTGATCTAACAAGAGCTTTTGACACAGTTAGATGCTCATATGTGTCCGAAAAGTTGAACAAATGAGGTATTCGTGGCATTTTAAATCAATTTGTGGTCTCTTTTTTGAGCGATAGAGAGATAATCGTAAAGCATAACAATGTAAAGTCTGAACCATACCCGGTCAATGTAGGTACACCGCAAGGTGGCGTAATGGGACCTTTGATTTTTTATTATTTATTAATGATCTCCCACATTATATCTCTGAAGGGAAAATTTTTTTGTATGCCGACGATGCTTGCATTGTCGTGAGTAGTGACAACAAGTTTGATATTTTGAAAAAAGTTGATACAGTTTTGAGTGAATTTGAGAGATGGTGTTCTGCTAATAATTAATGATAAATATGGAAAAGCGTCTTTGTTGAATTTTTTTAATAAGCATAGATGTTCTCTGAACTTAATTTTTCTTTTAATGACGAAAAAATAATATCCTCGTCAACTTGTAAATTTTTAGGTATTATTTTGGATAGTAATTTAGCGTGGACGATCAAATAGAGAGCATATGTGTTAGGCTTCAAAAAGCCTATTACGTCATTAGTTCACTCAAATCTGTCTTGGATATTAAGTCATTAATTGATATTTATACGCATTCGTGTATTCTGCTTTGACTTATGGGATATTGTTTGGGGCCAGGCGGGTACAATAAGTGCGTGTGTTTGTGATGCAAAAACGAATCTTACGACCGCTATTTGATTTACCTTTTAATAGTTCGTGCAGAACAATTTTAGAACACATGGGATTTTGACCGTAACTTCTATCTATATCTATAAACTTTTGATTCACTTGCATATCAATATTGGAAAGTTATCGACTTTTTGCTAACGTCCTGGGCACTGCACCGACATAGGAATAATATTGTTTTAAACAGATATTGCCACTCTTTCTATAGAAAACGCCAATGTTTGCAGCTCATATTTGTAAAACAAGTAAAACCTGAAATTAGAAAATTTGACCCTAAATGAATTTAAACGAAAATTAAAATTTATGTTAATTGAGGGATGTTTTTGATCTGAATGAATTTGAAACCTATTTGAATAATATCTAGATATTGATATGTTGTTGTGGGAATTTGCTTCGCTTGCGCCTTTGCGTCGCCATATCATTTTTTTTTTTCTTTACTGTTTGTTAAACTTGTTATATTGTGCGTTGTTTTTTATTACTGTATGTGTTTATATTTACTTTTTTACTTTTTTATTAACATTATGATTAAGTACACATTAAATATTTGACGACGCCTATGTCACATGTTGGTGATTTTTCGGCGAATAAATCTATCTATCTATCTATCTATCTATCTATGGAAGAAACCGCACTTGAGCCAAATGCTATCAGTTTTTCTATATATAACGAGGGAGTCATTACAATGCTATGAATTGTGAACAATGGAAATCCCCATTTTGACAATTATTTCGGCCCGACTCTACTCGTCCGTCAGTCCCTCGGCCCGCAACCCGTCAGATCCACGGGTTATTCTTCCGAAAGGACAGCTTATCTTTATTTAGGAAAATTACTTTAATTTGGAGAATTAGAATTTTTTATGTGCAACTGCAAATTTTGAGAATACGAGTTGTAGCAGCTAGTGCTCGCAAGCATGTTGCTTTAATAATAAAGTAAAATAAACGATTTTTACAACATTTATAATCTCAAATAAACATATGAAGTATTATTTATTAATCAATATATTTTTTGCTATAAATTTATTTATACTTACCACGAAAGCCAAAAACTAAAGATTGACAAAAATGAGTATAAAACAGGAATCTTTGAAGATTAGAAAAAAAAAACGAGATGGAATAAATAAATTTTAGCAACAAGAAGCAAGCATTATTTTAAAATTCTCTGATAATTTTACGAAATTGCAATAAAATATCGATTTCACCTTGAAAGTTTTAAACATTACCTATTAAAGCAACTTGTATTCACCACTATAAAAATTATAGATTTTAGTCAAGATTTGAAGAAACAAAATATTTGCTTTTGAATCCGAAGCAGATCCGAATCAAGACTTTCAAGAAAGGACGCCAGAGTGCATTTGATTAACGAATAACAGTGAATAGATACAAAATTCCGTAGCCAAATAATGCTAAAAACTCAAAAACTCAAAAGAAAATTCAATTTCTCAGTACATGGTTTCAAAAAATTGTCAAATAGAAATATATATTTTTGGCGCTTAAAATTGTGTAATTTTGAGTCAACTCCTTTGCAAAATATAATTTCGAAGATCCCATACGTTATTTTCATATCTATTTATTTTAAAAACGTTATTTCTGACAGATTTCCCTTATAATTATGTCTAAAGTTTTTTTTTTCGAAAACCACTTTCTCTATTTCTTTCATTTTTTTTTATCTTCTGTAAACACTTATAAGCAGGACAAACCAAAGCATATTTTTTAATGGGAGAGCGGCAAACACAGTATAAATACAATATTGATCTTTTCTACATGTTTTTTTTAAAAGTCACTACGTAGTAACTATAGTAAGTTAACTATAAACGGCAAAAAATCGTTATCGCACATGTGTGCATCAAAGCAAAGCAAACATCCGCTTGTATTCGACAACCGACAGAGCAAAATCTCCATTTGCGTAACTACTACACTTAACAATATTATTCAGAATGTACAGTCTGATTATTTTGGAATGCATAAGTCATAAAATGCAAATAAGTGGATTATTCCGACACGGTAACGTCCTAATATTTATATAAGAGAACCACACCAAAAGAAATTTTTACTAAAGGGATAAGATCTCTGCGAAAATATAAACTGTGTTTTGAATCGAAAATAAAAACGTGAAAACTTTAAATATTCTTTTGATTTACGTATCTCCCTACCCACTTGAGTAACCTAAATAGAAACAATTTTAATAATAATAAATATAATTATTGGCGGAAAGTACAATATATTACGTTAATACAACCGACAAAAAAATACAATTAATAAATACAAGTTACCAAAACGACTATATCGCCTATGATGAGTAAGACTCAGTCGGCGCTCTTCCTTTTGTGAGTTGTATTTGTTTTTAGTGTGTTGTGACATTCAAGCATTACGATTAATAAGTGACAAAAGAGGTAAGAAAAGCATATATTGATATTAGGCCTGTCGAAACTCATTTTTTTAGGAGTCGAGTTATTTAATTTTTTATTGCAATGATGGCTACTGTAAAAAATATTCTTTCTAAATTAATTTATTCTCCAAATTCTTTATATATTATAGACATACAAATACTGATGTACTGATGCAACGAAATATTACAAACTACTTTCATAGAAGGCTTGACTAATAACGTAATTAAACATTTTAAAGATTTAAAAAACATCAAAATTAGAGAATTTAAGAACCATCAGAATAATCTTTACTAAAACTAAAGACAAGGCACCAATTTTAGACCAAAGTGGTATTATATATGTATATACAGAATATTCCTTGTCGTGATTGTCAAGGTTGTTGCATTGGTCAAACTTCTCAAATGTTAAAGAATAGAATAACTCAACAAAGAAGTGATGGTCGTTCATAACTTTGCTTCAACATTCTCAAAATTAAAAGCGATTTTAATTATGATAACACTAAAATTCTACACGTTGAAAATAATTATAAAAAACGGTTATTTTTACAGAAATGATGCAAAATTCAATTCAAATTGTAAGTACTATAGATACATTTTCATTATTATTATTTCATATCCTTTTATAATATTGTAGATTACTTCCTGAAGAATCGTTAATGAACGACGAAATATTGAGCTCGTAAAAAAGTTGTTTTATTAAATAGACCGATTTGCCGGCATAATTTTAACGAAGTCCAGTGGGATCGGTACTCTCTTCCAAATAAAACAAATATGCACATGTATAATATAATAAAGAACTTTATTTCATTTAATTTTACTTATAACCTAGAATACACACATTTCCGCCATATCATGACAGCAGTGCGCTTAGGCAGTTTCAAGTGACAGAAAGAAACAAAGAAATTGTGTTTCCGCCAACTTTAATTATCAGTTGATCCTTACATCAGGTTGTGAGTGGAATAATGGCGAATTAAAAATTTAACTATTAGACAAAGTGTGGGTGAAGTAACAGTTATGTTTAATTACAATTAAAATTTTATAGTGACATCACAGCTGGTGCAAAAGGTCGTTACTACATTAAGTATGAATCTCTGACAGTAAGTTACTTTTTATACCGTGGTCGACAAATTTTAATTTAAGTAGGTATAGGGATTTTATATTATGCATAAAATGACCTTGCAATGCGCGCCGATGCCAAAATTAAAACGATATTGTGCGTTAGGCATGTGGTGGGAGGCACGACTATATGTCTATTTTTATTTCTCTATTTCAAAGCGGCGCGCTCTTTCCCACTCTCTGTTCTCCTATACTATAATTAAATTTTGAGGGTTACAGTATATATATTTATATTTAGTCTGCACACCATACATATAAACCAATATTTACATTAAAGAAAATGTTTACCAAACACCGCAAACAAAACCTAAAGAACTGGTTGGATTACATTATAATCGCATTCCTTATTCCGATTTGTGTAACTGCGAGCTTGGAGTACTTTTCTCGTTATTCGTCTTAAAGGGTATAATGCATTAAGACGTTTACATCACAAAATAAACTGTCTTAATATTAAAAAGTACCGTCGGTGTTCAATTAAAAAAATAAGTACTAAATTTCCAATTACCTAAAAAAATTCAATGAATTCTCTTTCTCTTAATTGCATATTAATCAGCATCAAGACCATATCACTGATCGTTCGTAATTTACTGGAATTTATAGCTTTAATAATAATAGAGTTAACAATAGCGGCCCGAAATTTTTCAACAGGCAAGGCTCTGCATCGGACTTAGTAATAATATGCCTTCATAGATAAGGTAGGTTGGTATAGATGGGTCGCTATTAAGAAATTCGTGTAACTGTGCTGCTCGCGCCATCTAGCGATATGTACCCCCGCTTAACGGATATTTAGCGCGGTTACTTGAAATTATTTAAATTTACCTCAGAGTATTAAAGGAAGACTGTGTTACCATTTTGGCGCAATTTTCAACATATGAATTTCCATATGTTGCAAATTGCGCAAAAGTGGTAACACAGCCTTCCTTTAATACATTTTATTGTTGTGATACGAATAAAAAGACCACACACTCTATAATTATTACACATACATTTTTATTGAAACATATTTACAGAAAGTATCTTAACGTAGATATATGTATAAATTATAAAGTAAAGTATATTCTTTTGATAACTACATATGATTCCACGTACTACATACAGAAGAGAAGAAATAAATTACCTGTTGTCAGTGGCAATCTTGGTAGGAATAATGGTGGAATAACTGTTTTCCATAAAAACATATTAGGCGATATGTCTTCTTGAGCAAAATAAATATGAGGGATACAATAATTTCGATAAATTATGTGTGGATCCACACTCCGCAATTTCTCATTACCAGAAGGCTCAATCCATTTATCGAAGCGTTCCGTACCTTTTCTGGATTAGGAAACTGATGTCTAAGGGATGTCCGGTCAGTGCAACCCATTACTGTACAGGAACGGTCCCTCATGTCTAAAGCAACAATCATACAGTAAATTACTTTTATCACAAAAATGTTGATTTTTTAACTTACTTGCTGCAGAAAGAAGGCTTCGTAAAAAAAACTGTCGAATGCACAGGTGTTCTATGAAACAACCTATGAAACGAATAATTATTTATTCAAGAGAACACAGTTGCAAAATTTTTAATTTGATAACGCTCGAATCGATAATACTCAATACGCTGTCAGAACCAAAATTACCATAAAAATGATACAAAAACAACAATGGCGGTAACACATGATTTATTTCAGCATTCGGCGCCGCCTGATGAATTGTACCCCACAACAAATCGTGACGTCACGCTGATATAAACAAATCGTATTTAGTGCGCCTCCCCCCCTCCCCGTATGCCTCATAGCTTTTAGCATTGAATTTTATGGGTATTTCTTATTACAACACTGCAGCAACTGAAGTCAGTTTTTACAAGTTACAATTGATATGGATATATTTCGCTCATTGATTTTACATAAATTTCCGATCATTTCCATACATTGGGTAGGTAAGCAATAAGCGTATATGCAGATGATGTATGTGCAGGAGCGGAGGAAATTCTTTAGCAAGGGTGGTGCTACAAAAACGAAGAAAATCTTCCAACTAATGAATTACAACTTTATGTTAGGAAATCTACCGCTAAAAGCTTTTATTTCGTTGATTAAGTAAGTATTCCTATTTTTTGAAAGCTGACTTTGCCTTAGAAAGTTAAGAGAAACCACTAATGGAATAATAATAGTACATAGAAAATGAACACGCAAACGAGTATTTCGTATGTAGAATTAAGGCGTTTGTTGTTATCCTATTATTAATTGGTTTTACTTTTAATTTAAATTTAGTTCTCACACGTATAACAGCGAAATTGATAGCTATTTGAAAGACGAAATAATTTATTAACTTGCTTCCTTAATTTGGATAAGTGGTGCCCTCTATCGAACATTAGTTTAACGAGATGTGATTTCTTCTGCATTTCAGAAATCGTATGATAGGTGACGCTGTAGATGCTGTTATAATCGATAAGCTTGTTCGTTTTAGCAGGGGCGCTATGCGACAAACTGCATGTATTCCGTTCAGTATTTTTCTGTTTCATTTTCAACTAATGACGTTTTCAGCTTATTGCACTTTACGTGTGGAGTGTAAAGTGCTTCTTCTTTATCTATATATCTCCTTACTATATTATGTATTAAAATAAGATAGAAATGCAATCGGTGCATGAAAGTGTAATAAGCTGAAAACGCTATAAATTGAACAGACATGCAATACTGCGATTGTGCATACATTTCCCAAAACGAACAAACGTAAGAAGCTAGAAATATTGATTGTATCATCCTACTATTTTTGTTAATATTTTTGCATTTTATCCTATGACAGGAGTGTTTACTGCTTCGTAACGTACCCTCACCATGAACATTTCGCTTATTAATGGAGATAGGGTAGTAAAGCTTATCAAACTTTGCGCTTGTTATGAATTTGAAGAAATGACTTTTTTAAAACAGATCATTCTATTCATTTGACTCTTGTTTACTCCTGCAGTGGAAAACTAGACACGCATTCTTAGTGCTGCGTTCGATCTTGTGCCTAATTGAGTAGTTTTTATATATTTCAGTTCTTGCAGGTCATTAGCATCTTTGCAATTCCTTACTGCAGTCATATCATGAGATTTTTTTTCAGATTTAAGCGATGTAAAACTTGATAAAAGTTTGCACCCAATTGGCATAAAAACATTAGAGAACATAAGAATTAAATATGCTTTACATATCTATGACAAACGAGAGTTCTTCAAATATTTTATACGTATTGTTTTAATATGATTTGCTAATATTTATTTAATATATCCTTCTTAATATACATTTTATATATATTTTTAAATATTCGTTTATAGATAGTATGTTAACTAATATTATATAATAATTATATAACTCGTAAAAAAAATCTTCGTGTTTTTTAATTTTATATTAAGGTGGATGTTAAATTATTGTTAGCTGTGGGTGTAAAATTAAAAAGAGAAGCTTTCATTTTCGCACAGTGTAAATGTGTAAGAAAATTAGGAAAATCTTAACATTGGTTGTTCAGAGCTACGGGAAACTCACGAGACACATTTAAATACCTGTACATTTACGACTTCAAGCTATCGGGAATCCTGATTTCCCGAATGCTCGATAAGCATCGCTACGGGAAATCTTGTCCCGAAACATAGTTCAATCAAGCGCGATTTCCCGATCCGCGCGGATTAACAGGTATAAACATATTGTAATTCTGGAACGTTCAATAAAGATGTAGATTCAGGGACAGCTCCTCTTAATGAGCCACTAGGCCATGGCCCCACCACTGCAAATCACAAATTAATCATTAAATGGCTTTTGTTTTCTGTAAAAATACCGATAAATACACGTACATACACATACACACACACACATTTAAGTATAGAATGAACGTTGCGATTCCCATGATTTGGTCGCAAGAAGGGATGGTCGCAGTATACGCCAAAATTACATTGAAGTAGGGCCAGCCGTATCTTGGCACGCTGCCCGCTGGTTGATCGGGTTATGCGTCATCGGTATTCATCAGTGCTCGGCACTGTAGGAGAAGGGTTCCGCTATCATGGTAGGCAAGCGTGTGAGTCAGATGGCCGTCGAAGATCAACTATTGAAAGTAGAAACATATGTAGAGGGCTGTCGCATACGGACTTCAGTTTAGACACTTCCCCGCAATAAAAATTGGTTTTAAGCATATTTAATATTTATTAATTATAGTTATAAAGTGTGTTAATTATAGTTGTAAAGTGTGTTATTCTAGGATGAAATCGCAAATTAATAACTATAGTATTTCAACTCAAATTGAACTACCACTCATATCTTTCTTAGGGTAAAAATCATGAAAATGAAATAATAAATATAATAAGGCAGTTATTCCTGAAAAGTACATCCTGATAGTGTTTTAAGTAAAAAAAGCAAGCCATTTGCTTAGTTAAACAAACGAAGAAAATAAAAATTGTGTTTCCCATTCTTGTAAGAAATGCGCCCGCTTCTGCTTAGAATATCTATTACATTTTACTCGACGATGCTTAAATAAATCATTGTGTTATGTTTTCTTCGATATCACAAAAACATCTGAATATTTTTGCCTTAGTTAGGTGGAGGAATATAAACAAGTTAAAAAGTAAATATATATAATTCCGAAGGAGATATGTTATTTATATCTAGGTAGATAAATATTCCCGATAAGAACTTCATGTAATTTTCATTTTAAAATTGCTTCTTTTTGTCTGCATTAATTTTTTTGTGTCGGTATTATGTTAGTTAGCATAAACAAGTTAATAAATTACTGCAAACTGAGGTAAACTGATTCAAAACTTTGTAAAATTAATGAAATTGCGGGGGGGTATGAAGGCGAGTTGGCTCGAGATTGGCTCCTGCACTCAATACTGTCACGAACTGTCACTGTGTAGATTACTGCCCAATGAAACGCGCCAAATATAATCACACGCGAGAACGGAGGCAGGACAGGAGGCAGTATTGGAGGGTGCTATTGGAAAAGCCGAAGAGAGAGTTGCCTGTTAACTGTGAAAATAAATAATAGTGAATATAGTGTTTTCAAAAATGTTTTAGTTATTTATTGTTAGTGTTTTTAGTAGGTTTATTTTATTTTTCTTATATTTTAGGTGTGGAAATAAATACTTTTTATTAAATATGTCACATGTGTAGATTATTTGAACTCCCAAGCAGGTTACAATATCATATGGAAAAAAATTCTAAAAATAAAAATTATATCATACTTACGTAACAGAAAAAAAAAAACCTCTTTATATAAAGACGTATTACCTATCTAAAGCATAAGCATGAAATATACAAATATTTTCTCAACTTACTTTATAATATTCTCAAATGGTGCTTCAATATTGCCAACGACGGTATTTTATTTTTACAATAGAATTCGGTAGATACAATATTGGAATGGAATAAGTTTCGATATCTCACAGACGAATCTCTGTTTTAGTTAAAAATAAATGAATGAGCTTGCTATACTATCGTCAATTGCTCTGGTGCAATCGACATTTTCCAACAGCTTCTACAAAAAATAATAGTTTATTGTATAGATTATTGTAAACAGACATTTAAATTCTTGCGTCTCTAAATACGAATTCAAATACTTCGTTGATACTAACTTGCAAAATGAAAATGTCTTGTTAATAGCGGTTTCGGTTTTTCTCTACATTATTGAGGCTATGAGCCAGTTCACCAATACAGAATTAGTGTTTGATTCATTCTGATTTCCTTTAGTATTTCAACATATATCAGCTTAAATTGCGTTTTTCTTTCGTTTGAGTTTAGAATCCCATAACGCGCTCCTTCTTTATATAACGACATTACTTACATGCTAGAAATTCTTAAAATGTTCAGACTAATAATTGGTTTAGACTGAAACTATCTAATGGTAAGAGTACAATACGGAACTTTTGAATATAGATTATAGAAACCTACCAACCGAATTTGCATTTAATTTTGTCATTGCGAATTATGCGAAAGATATTTGATTTCGAAGAAATCGGAAATATGCTAGATGATATTTTCCATACCATTTAACACTTACGTTCTCTGTTCCGTAAATATTGTGGCTTTTACCTTCGTGATAACGAAGATTCAAAATATCCCTACAATTAGAAAAATTGTTATCTGCAGTATATGCTAAAGTATTTTTAAGGGCTTGAATTTATGTCAGTAGTTTGATGTCCACTGTAAGAAAGCTAAAGGCTTTTCTTTTACCCATCAAATTATATCCACCATTCCAGTACCCTGTACTAATAACTGTACCCTGTACAGATCTCTGGTTGATCCAAGTAATCCTCTGGGTTCATTTCTGGCTTGCGAAAAATTGCAATTTCTTTTTGCGTCAACAGCCTCGCATTCACACGGAATGTGGTGGGAGTTCCCTGTCAACCCACTACACAGTTTGCAATGGAGGGGTTAGGAGCCTTAGATAAAGATTCTTGCCCATTTGTGTCTGATAAGTTGAATGATTACGTATTCGTGTTAGCTTAAACAAATTGAAAAGTTACAAGCTGTCGATTGCATTCTGCGCGACTGGAAATGGGAGGGACTTCAGTTGTAGCCGTACCTATGCATGAGGCCGCAGCACAGATTTATTAAAGTTCAGCGAATCGTCACAGCTCAATGTCAGCCGTAGTAAAATAAGCCTGATTTTCTTCTTATCCTTAAGCTTATTCTTATATCGTTATTGACAGTGGCGGCTGGTATTAAAGGGCACAAGGGCATGTGCCCACCCAACCATCAAGATAAACACAGAATGAAATTCGCATGTAATTCAGTGCACTATTTTATTTTATTATTTTTACATATTTTTATAACGATGGTATCAAAGTTTCTTTCCGCACCACAGACACTAGCGCATATACGAACGCCCTAAACTATGTTCCGGGGCACTATTTCCGATGTACCTATTTCGAGTATGAAACGGACGACTCCGTTTATCTTCGCCATATGCGCTTATACGGCCGCATTGGGGCACGCAATTTTGTGTCCCCAGTTAACGTTTTGCATTCATTGCGACTGCATTATTTACAACGCGTACCGCGCATGTGTGATTTCAAAGGTTTTAAGTGACGTTTATTATTAATGATGGAAATTAATTGTGTGCAAAATCTTTTAAAAAAAACCAATCATTTGAGGTAAAACTTTTAATTAAGAATCTTCAAATAAACTACACTTCCCCAAGTAAAACTCGCACTTATAATAGAGTATTCAATAAAA
Organism: Protaetia brevitarsis; assembly: GCA_004143645.1. Lineage (NCBI taxonomy): Eukaryota > Metazoa > Arthropoda > Insecta > Coleoptera > Scarabaeidae > Protaetia > Protaetia brevitarsis. The sequence continues at coordinate 926,480 of RXPK01000096.1, read as the reverse complement.
ATATATATGAAAAATATGAGTGGATGTGCGCATGTTCACTAACAAATAAATTATTTTGCTTTATCAGCTTAATTTTTAAGAGGTTAGTGCGTGGAATAAACAAGGGTTGAATGATTTGAAGCATATCACAGAGGGCAAAGAAACACGAAAATTCCGTTCTTACATGAATGCATGCATGGATTTTAGTGTTCTAGGCAAAGTTGACATACGTGAACAGTTAGACAGTGCTTATTTGCGACATAAAATTAAGTACAACGAAGATGTGGAAAAGAAATGATCATATTTTGCGCCGGTTAATTATGTGTATAAAATTTTGCAAATTCTAGATTTTATGTACAAAAAATAGGTACGTTTTTATTTTGTATGTTTAATAGTTCATACTGTGAGTAGTAATAGATAAATAAATTAAATTCGAAAGTGTACTTCCTAGTTCTATTATTAATATACTACAGGATTAAATTGTTTTAGCTACTAAGTTTCGACATTTGGTAGTAATTGTCTCCTTAAGGCCTCAGCATGATCCCATAATAGTTGACTGTTGCGGCCGGACATTTCTTTTCCCCCGATGTCCGGTTAGCGAATCAACTAACTATAATCCAATTTTAATACAATGTTTGCTAAGGTTTTTAATCCGTTGACTATTATGGGATCATACTAAGGCCTGAAGAAGACAATTACTACCATATGTAGAAACTAGTAGCCAAAACAATTTGATCCTATAGTATATTAATGAAAGAATAAAATTAGGAAGTACACTTTCGAATTTAATTTATTTATTTATTTTTATTTTGTGCCCACCCTCTTTCATAAGTCACGAGCCGCCATTGGTTATTGATGGTATGAATAACAGGTTAATAACCAATTATCTAACCGAGTTATTGTAAGCACCATTTATGAAGCTTATAAAAGAAATATTAAATCCAACATTACATTTGTATTAGTGAAAAGGGAAATAATAAGACAGTATAACTCCTTTGATAATTAAAATCTATTCATGCTTCTTTTCTATTCATACTTATTTTTATATTAAAGCGTTAAATAATAAACTGTAAATTTCAGTGACAAAGCTCATAAGCAAGATCAAAGACAAAAAACAAAATCAAAGAAATTTTAAAGGTTAATAATAAAAAAATATACAAACATAGCTTCTAAAAAACCTAATAATGTAGTAAATGAAGTCGGTAAATAGTATATTATTGAAAACATATTCATGTTCCGGATATTTGTTAATCATTAATTATAATGGTCAGGTAAAAGTTCTTGGGATGTGCTAATTTTGTACAACCGATATTTATGTATATCGAATCTGACACACATTTGCCCAGCAGAATAGCATGCGTATTTCTCGAATTTGTTAACTATTTTTCATATTTCTTTTACCATATTACGGTAATCAACAGATTGAAAGTGTGTGCACCACAAGGTAGCGTAATGAGACATTTTTTTCTTTGTTACTTATTAACCTTCCACATCATATCTCTGAAGGAAAAATATTTTAGTATGCGGACGATACTTATACTCAGTAGTGAGAGCAAATTTGGTATTTTGGAAATAAGTTTGGAGCAAAAAGTGGAGTTTTGAGAGAATCTGAGAAATGGTGTACTGCTGTACACTCAACTCAAAAAAAAAAAAAAAAAAATAGGGACAATAAGCCATAAGGAAAAATACATCTCCTTTTATCTGTTAGTAACTGCATATGTGTAGATTCTAAGAATTATTTTTAATTGAATTGTTTAGCGGAAACCATAAAGGTCAATTCTGCGAATGTAAATTTCTTGCCGAAAAGATTCCGGCGCCTTTGTCACATACCGTAAAAGGTATTAGCTTTTGGGACGATTGTCGGCATATAAACCTATCATTTTTTGCTTACTTCGGTCATTTCGCGGGTGTTCAGATAATATAATTTGCAGATACTTAGGGCGCGTACCGTAATTCACAAATAGCAACCAAATTCTCGGTTTTGTGTCCCGAATATAGCAGATTCCTGAAAATTATGATATTTACGGAACGCGGTTGCTGAAGTTTGGTTATTTTAGTTGTCACCAAAACAACCTCGCCCATTTTACGATTTTCTGATTTTTCTATCCCCTCCACTGCGGAAACATATACTGTGCATAAACCAACCTACTTTATCTATGCATAAAACGTGGTCAATCAAAGCGCGTCGCATCCACTAAAACCACATGGACGATGGTAGTTATCTTTAAAAGTGGTACAAAATAAAAAAAACTTAACATACTTGGCATCAGCCAAAGTGTCCCGTAAATTCTCTGAAATAATCGGCAATCACTTATAACCGCAAATAAATCGCAACTAACCATTTGGTTACAATTTTATATTTACGGTACGCGCCCTTAATATGTGGTCTGTATTTAATTATAGTCTTGCTGTGTGTTTTAAAAAACATGATTTAGAAATGTGTTCATGTATATTTGAAGGAATAAATTTACATTTATTTAAATAAAGATTTAGTTTTATAAGAATTTCTTAATTAAATTAAAAGTCTAGACAATACGGAAAACTCTTATAAACTTTCGAGAAAGAAAGTGTGAGGCTGATTAAAGAAAAAAAGACAGTTACTTATTGTTTTATTTCTATTGCTTTTTCTGACGGCACAAATCGAATTACATTTATTGGAATTTCTGCATAAAATGTGGATTAGGTTGTTTGACTTTAAAACTTTGAGAATTCGATGAGATGGTTCGACTTAATAGTAATATGTTTAACATTAAAATCCATTATTACGAAAAGTATGTGTTTCTAATTATTTCGTTTTTTTACGGATTTTTCCATAGTAAGTTTGCTCCTTCAATTGAATAGCAAATAAGAAAATAAACGGCTTGTTTTTAACGCTAATTTTTACTTAGCAAAAGAAATAGAGAGTATATATATGTAAAACTTCAAAGAGTCTTTATTTCTTTAATGCCATTAATTCACTCAAATCTGTATTGGGTGTTGTCATTAATTGATACTTTATTAGGCATTTGTGTATTCTGTGTTGTCGTATGGAATTATTATTTTAAATTAGTCATGTGTTTGTGATTCAAAAGCGAATCTTACGACTATTGTTTGATCGTTTAACATTGTTTGTAGAACTACTTTTAGAACACATGTCATTTTGGCACTATCTTTCCTCTATATCTATAAAGTTTTAACTCACTTACATTGACAAATTGTCAACTTTTACTAGTGTTCATGAGCACTGCCCCTGACGTTTGAATAATATTGTTTTACACACACATAGCCACTCTTTCTACATAAAATCGCCATGTTCGGAGGCTCCTTTTATACAAGTTAAAATCTGATATCTAAAATCTGGTTTTGTATGCATTTATATTAAAATTAAAATTCATATTAATTGACGGTTGCTTTTATAATTTAAATGAATTTGTGACCGATTTAAATAACATTTAGACGTTAAAGCATATTGAAGGGCGATGCGCTATGTGGGAATTAACTTTTTGGGTCGTGATGTATGTTGGTACTAACAATTAACAACTGATATACTGCTAGGAGTAAGAAGGGAAAGATTATTTATACCACGAAAATGAAGAAGTTCACTTTTAACATTTATCGTTGCAGGTATTATTAAACCTTTTATTTTTCGACAGAGTATATGTGTTTATTTGTCAAAACTTATTTTATTATTTTCAGAGGTGTTCAACTTTCCTATATTATCAACTTGTACTTAAAGAAGCATTTAACGGTGAGAAGAATTTTGGTTGTATGTTAAAATTTGAGTCACGTTTAGATCAACACCAAAGGAAATGTTGAAATTGATTTTTTATATTATTTAACTAGATCGCATAAAGGTACCTACTGATTACCGTTTATTTTTGTTGAATAGGTATTAAACAGCATTAGTTATCTACATTTTTTTTTTCCAAAACCAAAACAACCTTTAAGTAAAACAAGTGATTTTTTTTAATTACTATAAGAAGAACATAAACATATTATTATCTGTAAAAATGAACGAAAAATAAAAGGCAGGTATTTATAGTTACAGTTTCTTTATTACAAACACACATTTTACAACAGGTTCCATTAGGAGTAATATATTTTATTCTTTTATCAATCATAATATAGTTTCTAAATAGGTTTGCGGCTGTTTCTAATTCAATTCACTTCAAGTGTTTCTTCTTTTTTTGTGTAACAGTCATCAATAGAAATAATCAAGTCTTTTATCTTTCTGATTTGGATAAGGATTGTCGAATCAAGTATACGTATTATTGAATTAATACACAATAATCAATTTTTTATATATATGTATATATATCTATGTTGGAGTACAAAATAGATATTATAATTGTCGTTCACAATATTGTTGAATTGTAGAACTACTAGTTCCTAGCGTATCGTAACACAAGAATGTATACGATCTAATAGAAATATATTTCTTTTTACAATAAGTTTATTAAGGAGAAATTCAAACACAATAAAAAGTGGTTCATACTATTGGTAAATAAAAGATTGTAAAACTTTCGATAAAAGTCAAACTGAACAAATAAAAGAAGGAAGTTTCCGCGGAATTTACTAATTTGATCACAAGGTAATTACCTTCACTTGAACTACACACAGATTTCTAGAAAGGGAACAATAAGTACACAAGCAAAATTGCTATTACGAAATAGAATTTGTATCAGAGGGTGTAAGTAGTTTATAAATAAGTACGATCTGTTACAAAAATATATCGTCATTATAAAATAGTTTGAGATTATCACATAACTTAATTAAAGTATTTTTAGGTATTTCTATCAAAATAAAAATAAAATATACTTTGCAGATATATTAACAATAATTTCGAAAACTTAGCATATCTTATTAGAAGTTTACACAAATCAGTATAGCATGTAAATACATATAATTTGTGTTGAATATACATACTTTGACATTAAATCGTTACATAGAATTACATTATCTTTAACTATAATATGAACAGTTTGACAACATAGAAAAATATTCATTGTTATTATACTATATGTTACAAAAACTCATTTTTGCCTTAATTAACTTTTTTTTCGTTCAAGGCACCTTCACAAAATACAAAACCTATTATATTTTTATGAGTAATCCACGATAGCAAAACTGTGTTGTCGTTTTAAACGTAGTTTAATAATATAATTATGCAAATAGCTTTTGAGTTTAATGTTTTATATATTTCTTTTGTCTTTTAGATATATCATATTTCTTGGAAACAATCTAAATAGGCTACCGTTAATTAAGATCTAAAGTATATATTTATATATCAAGATTTGGCCACGTGGATATTTGAATCTAGAAACTAATGGCTAACAAGCCAAACATCAAGACATTTACCTCTTTGTTTATATTTTCAGCATAACATACTTACACGTTATTGAATCTTTAACACAATTACACTTATATATGTCACAAAACTTAAAACTACTAAATAGAAATTTATGCAGATTGTAAATTGCAAAATTATCACCGAAACCTAAGGGTTATACTATTTTTATAAAGATGGCAAGATATTCTAAAAATGTGTGAACTCATAAATACGTACATATTAGTACTGAATTAGATATCTGAGATGTCGGCCAACATAATCTAATACATGATGTAAAGAATATCGACTAATATATCCTAAAAATAAGCTTAATGTAATCACAACTTTTCAAAATTAAGTAAAATAAGACAAATAAATATGTAGTTACATATACCAGATACTCTGAAGTATTTTCGTTTCCTGTACACTTGTAAGATATACAAATGCAGTTGGGTAGTTATCAATATACGATAACTATAAAATTTATGGCAATCATTATTATCATTAATTACAATAATTACGTATTTTTTGCAGATTCAAAGGTGGATTCTTTTGTTCTTATTGTAACGTGTCATTACCTCCAACCATATTTTGAGGATCTATAAATTTAGATTTAACCACCCACTCAAATTCACAGAAACTTTTATAAGGACAGTTTGATGATGACGAAATCTGTCCCACAAGTTAATTCGCAGTTGTTTAACCACATATATTACGTAAGAACTGGATTCCTTATCCCAACAACTACCATATTAGATTTTAATGTGTATGCTTTACATAAAAGTGTTTTATTTGTTATTTTTTTATCTGAAATGCGGAAAATTGGCGCCACTTTGTCAAAGCCAGAAAACTTCTAGCATTCGACGAGTCAAAATTTGAAAAAAAAAAAGAGTATTAGCTTCTTTTAGGCTAAAATAGAAATTATTACTCTTCTCAAAACAATATAAAAGCAGATTTCCAATGGGCTGAAAAGCATAATAAAGGTTAGCTTCCTGGGCAGTTGATTCGGATTCATTCGAGTGATGAACCTTGATTTGAAGTTTCTATAGGTGATACTCGAAGTAGAGTCATTTGACAAATTATCCAGAATGCATAAAAGGGGAGGTAAAATTTCTAGCTTCTGTTATGCTGTTTGTAAAAGATGTTTAAAAACTACATTTTATTCGCCAAATCGTTAACATGCAAATTGTGGATGGAAAAGGAATTTAAAATCGGAAAGAATACACAACTTTTTGTCGTCTCTTCTCAGTGTCATTATTTCAGATTTGTTTAATTTTTTATTGTGATAAAATATTCATTTAATTGATTCTAGTATCAATAAAAATACATATATGAAAAGTTTTTTTTTTCGAATTCCAATGGTTAATATACGTTTAACCAGAGTTTTAGCGACTGCGCCAACTGTTAGAGAATGATGATCGTAAATACCCGCACATGTTTTCCCTAAACAAATTAAGAAAGTTATTTGCTTGTGAAATTTTAACGCACTACTATGAAAAACTTGTATAAGGACCAAAAATGTGCAATGGACTCATTAAGTGTTGACTATACACGGTTCATCTTATTTTAACAATGTAGTTTTATGATATGCTATTCACGAAATTCAAGTAAAATACGTAAAGGGTTGTAAAAAAATCTTGGGTTTTCATATGAACAAACGAGAATAAATACGACATGTATGGTATGCACATATATGGTAGCATAAACGTCATCAAAGAACATCAACTGTTTTATTTGTAAGACATGTAGAAGGAAGCAAGATGGTTAACAAGTGTAGTAACCGCTAAATGTAATTAGTATATTGGATTATTAGATTTTATTGGGACTGATTGGTAACCCCTATAATACACAACAATTCTAACATGGAGGTTGTTTAAACAAAGAATCGTGATCAGGTTTATCAAAAATTAAAGAAATTTCAACACTGCCTTGCTTATTTTCAGTTTATGCGATATTGTCTTCGAAAAGGAGAAACGAAAATACGTTCGTAGTAAGTAGAAGTATATTTAAAGTAAATCTCCTAAGTAAGACCAAATATTTATAAAATATCTACTATACTTGGGTTTGCAAATTATTAAAATCATATTTTATAAATATCTGGAACTGCTGGAAATTACTAATAAGAAAAAAAAAACATAAGGTTATTCTGAGTATCACAGAATGAATATCATCTACATCTAATGGCTCGTATAAAAAGTTCTTTTTTTTTTTCTTTTAAGATAGAAATATATTTTATATATGTATATATCTGTTTTTATATTTTTTTTTATTTTCATTATTATACTCACAGTGCATGTGGTGTACTGTATGTCTAAAAATCACCTAACTAATCAAGAAGAGTCGAATTATTTGCATTCTGCCGAATATATGTAGCTTTAAAATGGGTACTTGAACCAATCAAGAATATATAAAAAAAGTACTTAGTTCTCTTGAGTGCTCTTTCCTTTCCCGCCGGTGTGTATGAACTATTTTTTTCACTAAAAATTCAAAAACGCAAGGTAAAATTATATTGTGTAAGTATGTGGGTGGTGAAAATGAGGTTTTCTGGATAGTAGTTTGGATGAAACTATTATTTTGTTATACAGTTCTTACAACTTTAAAATTGGTAAAAGGAAAAGGGGTAGTAAATAATTTTATGTAAACGCCTCCATTACATAAAAGTAGTGATCGTCACTAAAAAGTTTTTAGGACTACTTTGTAATTTTATTAGAACAGGCTAGCAGGCTTTAGTTAAAAAGTTAAAAACAATAGCAGGAGATTTTTCCAGTCACTGTTGATATGTAAAATGATAAATATATGTAACAAATATTTGAAAATATATATTTTAGAGTATATTTACAATAATATCATATTAAACCTACATCAAACAATATAGAGTATTGCCAGATAGGCGTAGCAAGAGCAAAATCTTTTTTAGTACTTATCGATTAAAAAAATATAAAAGCTTTTGCTTGTTCTAGAACCCACAAATAATACCAAATTTTAAAGATTATATATGTAAGGGATAAATCAGAAATCCTTACGACTTATATAAATAAGGGAGTGAATGGAAAAGTGGTACCTGGCAAGTGACCAAAAATCTTATTTGAGAAAATTTAAAATTTAAGATGAATGTATATATTTTAAATAGAACTTAACCATGAGACGTTGAGTATAGTGTCACCAGATAATCTGACTATAAAAATGATAGCATGCAAAGAAAATTGAAAATGTATCCATAATATGATCACCAAAATTATGGCAACCAAAGAGAGCAAGGAATGGAGCGAGACAGGGACGGATGTAATAGAAACGAAACTGCAACTGAATTAGGAAGGAAGGGATAGTTCCATGGACCGCTGGCACTCCGAAGGTATGTTATATCAACGTTTCCGGAGTGTCAGAAAAAGACATAAGAGGTTTTAGTCGGAGTAGCGCCCGACACAACCCGTGCATCGGTGCCAAGCGGTTTTCCGTCGTCGAAAAAAAAAAAAATAGAATTAAATAGATTAATGAAAAAAAACTTAAGTTCATTTTCATTAATATGTGCATGAGTATGTACGAATTGCTGCTAAACTATTGTTCCTCAGAGTAAAACTCAACCCAAAAAATGTAATATGTTGTATTATTTTATTTATTTGTTTTTTATTGTATATTTATTTAAACGACTTCTAAATTTCGGTAAATACCTTGGAAAATATAACAGCATAGAGATTCAGAACGGGAATCAATTCGGGTCGAATCGATTCCTTCGATATCGACAAAATATGAATCGACTAATTTACAATCTATGTCCAAAGCGAATATCTGTTGAGAGCTGGCAACATCGATATCTAAAACAATTTTTGTGATTTTGAGATTGTTGACGCTGTTTACTATAGCTGCTTTCCATTTACCGGTTGACTCATCTCATTTCAGTTTTGTGCGTTAAGTTGCGAACTGTTTACGTCAAGCCCATTTAGTCGTCAGGTTATCTCATTCGTAGTAAGTAACTCGTAGCTTAACGCACAAAACTGAACTGAAGTGATCTAGACGATAAATGGAAAGCACCTTATATGACAAGCGTCAATTGGCGGCGATTGAAACCGTCAAGTTACTATAGTGAAATTTGGCGAATAGTGTGTTTTCCTAGTACAATAAATGCCCGTCAGCAAAAGAAAAATCCTTTTTTTAATAATGGAGAATAGCAGGTGTTGTGGGTGCTACTTCTTGCACGCACGTTGCAATACTTTGCTCATAAAACTATGGTCATAATTACATGAATAGAAAAGGTTTTATTCCAAGAATGTGGAGCTAATACTTGATGCAAATCTTCGGATACATAATGTTAATACGAGACGTGGTGGAGGAACATTTTAATTTATTATATTGTCCATCCATATGTATGTCGAAATATACTATGCGCATGTCAAAATTGCCGAGAAATATCTAGAATTCTCGACCCGACCCGATTTAAAATAATTCAGGCCGGTACGGGAATACTTGGTACTGCCCGAACCGATTTAACGGTATAGTTATTAGAAAGAGACAACTATACCGTTATCAATAAAGCAATCAATAAAACACTCTAGCTGTCGAATACGGTTCGACATATCTGTCGATATCCCGTGATCGTTTATTCGATTCGACTAATGTCTGAATACCGCAATTGCTACCCATTCGACACGTCGACAAAAATTTTGATGATTCGACATGAATCGTGAGGTTCTGAATCCCGCTGCTGATGTTTTCTCTTTATTGGAAGATACTTTGAAATATATTAGGTGGTCTCAAGAAGGCAATAAATCATTGTCGAACGAAAAAATGGGGGGCGAGATTACCCATACCATCAACTTTTACAAGTGTATTAATAATTTAGAAATTTATTTTAGGGGTCTTAGAACAAGCAAGAAGCTTTATGAAAAATATTTTTTTTTGAGAATTTAATAGTAAAAGAACTTTCTCCTCTTGTTGTATCTATTCGGAAACATCCTATATATGAAAACCTTTAAATAATATAATAGATAGAAAATATTTAATTTTTGTAGTTCTTTGTGTTATTTGAATTAAACCCGCGTAATAATACTGAATTACCTGAACTCATACAGTATCTATTATTAATTCTTCATGCCTCCTTTATTTTTAATTCGACAACAGATAAACTGTAGTGTAGTTTTCTGAAATGTGATTATTTGTTGAGAACACGTTTTACTTTTACAATAAATTCATAATTAAAGATTTAATTTCAACGTGCTTTATTACCAAAACTTACGTAGATCTGAAGATGATCCTCACTGGTTGAAACATGTAATCATGTGATTAAAAAAAAATAATATAAATTTGAATGGTTGATAAACTTTTGATATTTTCCAACTGATATCTACACCATTCTTTGGATAAAATGCAAAATGAATCAAATAATTCATTCATGGGTATTTAATAGTTAGGTAGGTGTAATTGCCGGTTATGGCCGAGCATTCTGTATATAATATCTTTATTGAGTTTTACACCATTTTGTAGACTGATGTTTTATGTACATTTTTATTTATATTAGAGTGCGTTAGGTGTCATTTACAGCGCGGGAATTAAGTTTCAGATACCCGCCCTCGGTTCGTGTCTGAAACTGAATCCTCGTGCTTTAAATGACTTAACTCACGATAAATGTATTAATTTTTTTTTAACCGAGAAATATATTTAGAAAATTTTATTTGAAACCAAAATACACCAATGTAACAGTCAGTAGCTGTGGATGAGTAGGTACCACTGCAACTTTCACAACGCAACTCAGCCTTAAGTCTATGTCAAAGTAATTTTTTAGATAACAATTTTATTGCTGTTTTAAAAGCAACGCTCACTCTCCTCCCTCAGAAACTATACTTTTACATATTATGTATATACATAATTTTGGAATCACTAACAGATGAATGCTTTTTTTTTCGCATACTTTATCACAGAATCAATTCTGGGTATTGTTACTTTTCGATCCTGCTATTGAGAATTGATACTAATTGTAAGATAAGCAGCGAATTCCAATAGCTCTACTGACTAGGTTGTAATACAAGTCTTTCTAATTACCACGAGATTGTGTGAAAAAAAAAATCTTCATAATTTGAAAAGATGAAAAGTTGACGGTGTCGTCGGAAAATCTCCTGCATATTTTTTCTAATTTCAATAATTCTCCCCAAAGCAAATCTTCCAAATTGCTACATCAACTATCACAAAAAGATATACATGTGTGACATTTTAGCAAATAACAGCTTGATATGAATGTGTATTGCATAATCAATTCTCGAAATTAATTCGCTCCGAAATTAATTAGTTAAGTGATTTTTTATAACCGCACCAATAGTTTTTTTTGTATTCTGACATATTTTAATTAGATTATATTTTAATGAAAATAGGAAAACAACGTTTTCTCTGTGAAAAAGTCTTAAAATCTGTACAGTACGAACAGTAGTAAATAATTGAGTTTACCAAATTGTCCGTTACTACTAAGACATACTAGAAGATGGATCATCTCTATCGCTCTGCTTTCGATGCGATTTATTTTTCGGTATCACCCTGCTGTGAATATTTTTATCCTCATTAGTAGGATCGTCATGATTATGAATGTTCTCGATAAAATCTATATCGGAGTTTTCTACGTGTTTCACGAATAATGGTTCGGTATTTACAACGCGGCTGCTGTATCTCTGCTCCTCTGTATCTGTCGCTACGACGGGTTGTGTTTTTCTTTCCGATTCATCAATGCTTTTGTTAGATATCACTTTGCTTTTATTATTATAGTCCTCTCCTTCGTCTGACTTTTTATTTGAATTTAATTTCATTTTCGTGATCCTGTTTTGAACTATTTGCAAATGTTTCACGATGTAATCTTCTTTGGGGGCCAATTTATGTGCTTTCTCCAAACAAGTATACGCCTCCAATAGCTTCCCTCGTTCAACGTGAACAACACATAAATTATGCAGGCCTTGAATGTTGTCAGGTTCTAACTCTATTATTCTCCTGTAGCACTGAAAATAAATATTAACGTTTAACAAACATAAATAGTTGGTTATAGATAGAAAGATAAGTATATAGCTTAGATTTTTTCAATCGGTTCTTTTCTGTAATATAATTATAATTTTAAAATTAAGTGGTTTTAACAATTTAGTTAAAAGTATAGCCTTAAAATATATGCATGCCAATGAGAGGTGTGAAAAAATATTGGTCACATTCAGCACAAGTTTAATGCCATTCTATTTGCTATGTATTGCCGTGCATGAAATTGTTAATTATCACGCTGTATACAGATTGATCTAAGTTAAGTGGTCACTCCGTTAATATTGATGCTACGATGTTGCTTAAATTAGCAAACTAGTAGTATTTTTCATGTTGATTAACGTACATTCAATAAAGAAACAATTGACTTGCGCGTTTGCTAGTTTGTTTGCTAAGTTTGTCATGACTAGAAAGAAATAGTATGACTTATAGAACTGTCAATAGAAGTATAATTAATCTTAATTTTTTTCAGTCGTATAGAAGAAGAAGAAATATAGAAGGAATCAAATGCAATCAAAACCTATGTGTCAATCCTGAAAATCGCGAGATTAAGCAATAACAGCCCCTGATTTTTCAGGGCTAGAAAACTGTCGCAATCCCGAGAACCCGGGATTTGAGATCCCGGGATTGTATTCTCTAATTGTTACATTTATTGTATTTTTTTTACAAAAGTCCATCTTTTTTTTAAATTAATACTACTAGTTTGCTAATTTAGCCATATCGTAACATCAATATTAACGGAGATAGCAAAGCGCTGATAGGGGACAGGGATGCTAAATTCTCTGATAACCTATTCAGACGCAGCAAGAAAGAAGTTAAAATCATTACGGGTTGGCAACTGGATACTGTCCTCTGAAAAAACATCTATAAAACAACAGTCAAGTAAGGAACCGTGGTACAGAAGATGCGAAGTAGTACAATCTGCAAATGTGAGAAAATGAAATTACTCAGGCAGAAATATTTTGGGAAGGATCAATTGGAGCCTCGAGGGTTCTCAAGTTTCCACTGGGCAAGATACTGGGCTTTATAGAGATACATAGGTGCCCACCCTAACTTTAAAAAAATTGTATGTAGAACGTTCCAATATTACTTACAGTAAACATTTATTAAAAAGATTGTAGCAGTGAATACTTTGTAATGGTTAATAAATCTTTAGTGTAATATAAAATATAACAAAATAAGTATATCCAAAATAGGCTATAGCATAAATTGCAATACTTCACCATTCAATGAAAAGATAATTCGTTCGAAAAACAGATATCATACAGGAAGTTTCGATTACTGTTGTCCTCCGCCATTAATTCACAAAATTCCAACTCCTGTCAAATTTATCTTTACTCAATTCGTGTAACGGTATAATTTTAAAAGGATGAAATTTAAACTTCCAGTACGTACTTGTGTCACATATTTTGGCACGCATGATTTTCGTTGAATAGGCGACTTGTAGATCCTGCACACCTCCTATCATCAAAACACAAAGTCACTAATTCCACACGTTCTTATAGAACGTAGAATAGACCAAATTAATTTATTGTGAATTCGAGTTTAAGTAAAAGTAAACTCCCATTAAAAAACATTCTATTAAACAATGCAAACGTGCACCAATACCTTACAATAAGTGCCTAAAGCTGAAAACAGAAGCAAAAAAAGTGGAGAGAAGCGACATTAAAAACGATAAGTGAATGTGACAGAAACAAATAGAAGTTACTTTGGTTACCAGAAAAAAAAATGCGAAATGTCAGGAGACCACATAGGGGGAGCATTTGAAGCCATTTCATTCTACTCGTGTTTGTTATGAACTTTATATTTTTGTCTATCATCCTAAACTACGCTTTGGAATTATAGCGTTTCCCAAATATTTAACAATAAATCACATTACTACTGGTACTATTTTACTACTTTGCCATTTCGATTCATATTGCAGAAATACATTCCCAACTATTGACAATGTAGTGGTAGCGTAACGATATCTAATAAATGCTACTACTGAATGCAACCATTATTATATAAATTAAAAATCATTTTTAGGTATTTGTAGCAGATCTTAAATATTAATAAAAATTGTAAAAATTAAAATTTACGATATCTTTTGTACGAAGGGGTAACTTATTTTTAATTTTTTTAAAGGGGTGGTAACGCCTAAACTATATTTTTAGCTTGTCAGGTCCCTGCAGAGCCAAATCTCCCTCCTAATCAACATTACGACCCCGAAAACCGATTATCGTAATTGACTAGAGCGAGATTTGAACCCCGGACTCCGCACTGATTGCCAAGCGTGCAAGCCACTCGACTACCATCCAGGCAAGATGTGGAAGTGACAAAAGAGAAATAATAAGAGGAGATCATAAAAATCCCTAAAATGTTGCAACATTTATGCGATTAGTAACAACTGATTGGTAATATGCATTTATTTTTTTGCTAAAAAATGGTACTTCTCGGTACTTACATTTTCCGCCGCATCCAAGTCTTTGATATTGTTAATGTAAATATCGCCTAATAATATCAGACCCTTTATATGATCTGGATGATATTTAACCAGCTGATTCAAGAATGGCGCAGCTTCCAACGGGCGTCGATCATCAGCAAGGAGTAATGCCAGGTTAAATAATGCACTTCTGAAATCGGTTTTCAAATGAATTGCTCTTCTAAACCAATGTTCTGCTTCTTCGATGTTTTTGTCGTCCATAGCTAGCATGCCTTGAAAAAAAATGTTAATAATAATTAAAAAAAAGGAAAGCAGATTGCATCATACGAAGTGGGTGTCTCTCAGATCAAATTAGAGTAAAAAAAAAACCTGTATCTAGAATTCAATACAACATACCTAAATTAAAATGAACTTTCTCGTTGTTAGTGTCTTTTGCTAGCAATTTCAGTAGACGTTCACGTGCTACCTTTCTTAAGTCGTCTCTGTTCAGTTCCTGAAGCACTATGGCCGAATTAAGGAGCTTGCTCGTGTTCTGGGTCAAATTCCAATGCCTTGTCTAAATATGCCAATGCTTGGGATCCTTTTCCTTGTTCCAGAAAAACTACTCCAAGCTAAACAAAGAAACAAAAAATATCAATCTGCCAAGGAGGACGATAAAATTAAGTACCATCAATAAAGAAGTTATCAAAATATTTAAGTTTATTAATTAATAATGCCTTCCCTTATCAATAAATACGCAGTAGGTATTAACTACGAACTACGAAAATTAATTATTCATCCTATCATGCAAATTGTCAAACAAAACTTGATTTTCAGAATTAAATACGGGATGAGATAAAAATATAGTGGGATTTCAAATTCGCTATTGGCGTACGGTTACCAATTCCAATCTTAATTATCTGAGGTATGTCTTCCTTGCAACTAAATGTTAAATTCAACATCGCTAAATTTGTCATTTATATATTTTTGTTACTCGAAGCAGATGAAAGCATAGTTTTTTGGTTAACTTGTAAATATTTGATTAAGTGCAGTTACAGATGTATGAGTGGAATGCACCATCTTTAACAAATTAAATCCAATTAAAGCTCCACAAATCTTCGATTACTTATGCAACGGAAACTACAAGTACTGCGTACCGAGCAATGCATAATTCTGAATTGCTTGCAAATAATTTTTAATTATTATTTCAGTGTGTTGTATCTTCTATTGCATTAATAATCGAGGATTTGAGGAGCTTATATTCGCATTTAATTTGCTAAAGATGGTAAAAGCCTTTGTAGGGAAACGTCACACACTCTGGTGTAAGGCATAATCTAGATGAATAGAACGAAAAAAAAGAAAAGTAAATCAGCAATCGATGCTTTTTGAGATATGTGTAAAACTTTGATTTACACTTTCGAGTTTTACATTTGTTTCCAGCTACTAAAACCATATACCAGAAGTTCTCCCATTGCATGCACCTAGTTTAGTTCTGCAATGGCTACGCAAAGATGGAAGGATTTACCAAGGGATATCTAATCACGTGTGTTCCATCTCACCGCATAAACAACGAACATGTAAACTAGAACCGTCAGCCAGTCAATTTTAACCGCGCGGAATCACCACCTCAACTGAGATTGTTCTAGCCAATAGCAGCCAAGTTCAGTTCTTCCCAAAACAGTTTGACAGGAATGCACATTCAAGTTAGAGCTGTGACCGGCAGCATACGAAGATAAATATGTCAACCTGACTCCTAGTACATTTTGAATGTGTGCGCGCAATCACCACTAGTCCATAGTAGACAATAAGCGGACTGAAGGTCAGGAATTTTTGCCCTCCGAGGTCAAAGGTGTCGACTATATTTCCTCGTTCTTGTTAAGATGTTTCTTGGCACTATCCAAGAAGCCAACCGTAGGCTCAGAGCAACAGAAGCTTTTATGCCACGAAAACACGTTGTGACAGACATTTTGATTTGATTTGGTCATTGGGTGAGGATTAGGTATCTCCTTTATCCCCTTAACATTAGGACCTATTGCGTTATTCCATACCTAGTGAGTTACCTTACACAAATGGGTCAATTCCTTTAACTTAGCTCAGTCCTTGTGTGGTAAACCTCTTTCCGGCAGTTCCGTCAATGTGTGATTGCTTCCAATGATTCACTCAATCACTGTACCACGTATCGCAGTCGCTGTCGCCGCCACACTCCGTTCAGATCCAATGCAAGTCGTTTCAGAATCCTGTCTCGCTAGCTTATATCCAAATTCGTTGCCTGGTATGTATTATGCTCAGGTACGCACACCAAAGTAACTTTTTGGTTTAGTAAGAGTTCTGAGAGCACATGACTCACATTACTAGTAAGGTAAAGTCAGGTAAGTGTGTAACCAGGGCAAGTGTGTAGTTTGGCTATATTTATTTTCAAAATTAATCTGGATGTCCTTGTTTATTATATGTACTAACTAACTTTATACTAGTTTTAACAAAAAAAATCACACCTAACGTGTAATAACTTAGAATATCTTGAAAATTTATCATATCTTATTAAAAAGGCAATCATAATATAGTTGAACTCTTGGCCGAAACTAAAGGTTTAATGCTATTAATATATAAAAATGCGCGAACGGTTACACACTTGCCCCAGTTTTGCTGGGTAAGTGTGTAGTATTGACAGGTGTTTAAAAATATATTTTTTTTTTCTAGTAAACCGTTGATAATTATAAAAGGCGTATCTACAACTGGGCATATATTACGTAGTTCTATGTGTAAAATTTATCAAAATGTCTTATTATGTGAACAGTGTTACATTTTCTTCACACTATGCAATTTTTACTACACACTTACCTGACTTTACCTTACTTCTGTATAGTGTACGGTGATGATACTCTATGTATGTATGTATATAGAGGGTGATGTTACACTGCGACCTAAGATATCTATTATGTCCCCTATTCTTGCTGTTTTACAGCTGGCCTTCCAATCCTAATCCTTTCAGAAAGTGTAGGATATCAGAAGGCACCAGGTTAGGTATCCCTCTTCGATTTCACATGCTCCCTTGAGTTGCACAGTGCTATGCAATTTGAGAGGAGGTGGATGGGCATTTCATTCTGTTCCCCACAAAATCTACATTCAAATTCCTTTGCTAATCCAAGCTTACTCAGATGTCCTTTCAGTTTACAATGGCCTGAAAGTATTCCTGTTAATATGCGAGACATATCTTACTCAGGTTTAATAAGGTTTTTCCAAGAAGAATTTACTTTGCTCATTCCCTGGAGGTTCTCCTCAATAGTAGATTTTTCTCTGCTCCCTTTCTCTTTTTAGTTCCTTTACTATTGTACTGCTACTTATCCCGCGAAAGGGTTCAGGCCCTACAAAAGGCATCCATCCCCTTTTTGTGAGATTATCCGTTATCTCGTTTCCTTCCACTCCTGTGTGATCCGGAACCCACAGGAGGGTTACTTTATTCCTTTTGCCTAGCTCGTTTAATTTCCATCGGCATTCTCAGAGCATCTTGGAACTGATTTCATGTGAGTTCAGTACCTTGATGGCTGCTTGACTATCAGATATGATGATAATCTCCTGCTTTCGATAATTTCTATCAATATTGAACTGATCTTTCAATAGCGTGTATTTCCGCCTGGAAGATACTTGGGTATTTTCCCAAGCTTTCAAGTTACTTGGTTCTGAATGGTCAAGGAAGGAATGATTAGGCATAGGCCTCAATCTCCGGACGGTAATCAAACTTGGGATATATCCCGGAATGATATGTTAAAAAAATTTAGCTTTGTGAAGGAATTCACCATAAAGCTAAGTACAGGAGCGAGTGGGATCATCACAATCTTGAACTTGAATAGAAAATGCCATCAAATGGTATACCTGATGGCTCCAAAACGGCAGAAGGAACTGGAAATAGGAATATATGGCGCCTAGAACCACATATTCCGAAAGCTTGGGAAAATAACCCAAGTATATTTTCAGGCGGAATACACGTTATTGGAAGATGTGTTCAGTTCAATATGGATAGGACTATTGGAAGCAAGGAGATTATCATCATGTCTGATAGTCAAAGCAGCCATCAAGGCCGCTGAAGCTTCATATTGAAATCAGCTCCAAGTTGGTCTGGGGAATGCCTAGGGAAACTAATGAGCTAGGCAAAAGAAATAAAGTAACCCTCCTGTGGGTTCCGGGTCACACAGGAGTGGAAGGAAACGAAATAACGATAACCTCGCAAAAAAGGGCTGGAATGTCTTTTGTAGGGCCTAGTAGTAGCAGTACAATACTGAAGAAACTAAAAATAGAAATGGAGCAGAGGAAATCCAGTTACTGGGAAAATCTCCAGGGCAAAGTAAAATTCTTCTGGGAACTTATAACCAGAAGAGGTTTACAAAATGCGTCAACCTGAGTAAGAACAATGTTCGCATATTAACAGGAATACTTTCATTGTAGACTGAAAGGACACCTGAGTAAGCTTGGATTGGAAAAAGATCCTGAATGCAGATTTTGTGGGGAACAAGATGAAACACCCACCACCTCCTCTCAAACTGCGTAGCACTGTGCAAATCGAGGGCATTGCACCTGGGAGCATGGTGAAATCGAAGAGGGAGACTTACCTAGACTGGGGCCCTCTGACATCCTACACTTTTCTAAAAGGAAAGGATTGGAAGGCCAGCTGTAAAGCAGCAAGAGTAGGGGACACAATAGATCTTTTAGGGTCGTAGTGTAACACCAACCCTTCTATTAACTCATACTACGTCATTACATACTTTGGTTCTAAGGCGCCATGTATTCCTATTCTAGTTCCCTCTGCCGTTTGGAGCCATCAGTGTACTATTATGATCCTACTAGCTCTTGTTACTAAGCTTTGTGGTGAATTCCTTCACAAAGCTAATTTTTTTTGACATGTCATGCCGGGACATGCCCCGAGGTTTGATCGCCGTCAAGAGGCCGTCGAGGCCTATGCTTAATCATTACTCTAATGTCATATGTTCTTTACAATTCAGAGTTCTCTGTACATACCTGTTTTAGAACCTGTGATTCCTTTTAACCCACCTGTCCATCCATCCAAGGAAATCTTGAATAGGTTTGTTGAAAGAGAGTTTGGGAGTCATTGCATCAATACCCATTTCAAAAATAGGATTTGTGATTTCGTCTGCTATTCTGATATGCCCAGGAGTATTTTGGTTCTTCAGTTTCTACCGCATTTTAGTCTGTAAGCCTTCTTGGTCCACCAAATCAGGGAGCTATAGGTCTTATTACCACTGTTATGTGTAGCCAATACATGATATGTGACTTCAATTCAATTCAATTGGGAGGCAAAGCATTGCTATGCTATTTTGAAATCCATAGATGATAAACTCCGTGTAAGTTTCAGACGGGCAAACAGAGTTCTGAAGTTGGAAATCATTGATTTGTGTCTTTCTTTACTTATTATCAGAAATCATTTGATGAATCAAATGAATATTTAACAGATGAGTCGATTGACATGGTCACTGATATGGTTACGCAACAGAAATTCGCACTAACAATGAACTATGACACAGAATTTTGAGACACCTGCCAACAGTTAAGCAATCTGAATTTTGCCTTTAATCAACTCTTGGACCAACGTTAAGTGGTACAAGTTGCCAATATTGTTCCACTTACGATTGATCCAAAAGTTGATTAAAAGGGGTTCGTAAATACACCTTGTTCCACGAAGGCCAGAATTTGACTTGGCATACTCACAAATGACTGGCTGCTGATGGTGCCAAACCAAGGATATACTTCCAAAATGCTGGATATAGCATAGTAGTTGAAACATATACTACACTATGTCAGTGTCAGATAGAGGCATATGCGATTCTGCAACGTGCTAAAATAATGAATAATGGTTCGGTGCAATTTGTATTATGCACCAAGCACAGCCAAGCTAAGGCACTATCAAACTGAAAGGTGTCGTCTAAACTGATGATGGAATGCCTCGACTAACTTTTAAAATTACCGAACTGGAGCAGTGCAACCATCAGAGAATTTGTAGTTTGCTTTAAGAGAAATCAATGGCTGACGAGTTCATTAAGAGCTGACCAGAAACAAATATAAATTGACCAGAACCGTTTTCCGAGGTAACTAAACAAAAAGCTCGGAAATATAGGAGACTGGGTTCGAATAAAATAACATGGACATGGTAAAATTTATTAGTAAACCTTTATAGGACATATACGCCGAACACGAGCTAGAAAAATGCTACATTTGGACTGGATAGATGTCGGTACCATTACAGGACTGATAACTAGACATGCTTCGAGTATTTAAACTATAGACTTTGAGTGAAAAGACTGGAAACAGTGAAGCATATACTATGTGACTGCGAGGTATTGGATCATGAGAGACAAAGTCTATTTAGCAAACCAAAAGTGGATCCAGCGACATATCGTAATCAGCTGTGGAAATTAGTAACCACCATTTTCGAATAGGTTAAACGTAAGTATACATATTTAGCGCAATAAGCCTTGCAGACTGCTGTGCTTTTCGGTAAGCATGTGTCGGACAAGTTTGGATTAGTGGAAAGAAAGACCTCAGTGTGTAAATTTATTAATTTATCTTTTTTTATTAATTTAATGGTACCCCAGAAAACTATCGATTGCATAACCTGAGTTTATTAGAACTTTATTTTCTCATGATTTGCCTATGCTCTCACTTGCCAACGGTGATAAAGTTAATTTTTAATTAACACATCTAAAATGAATTTAGTTTAAAGCGTAATAATTGAACAGAAAATATATTTTAAACCGATATATTTATGTGAATTGGACCTCATGCAATATTATTAAATATATTCTTACTTCATTTAATTAATACGCACACCTATTTCTAATCTATGTTATATCCTATTTACTAAATTGCACATACGTTGTAGTAAATATCCGGATTGTTGCTATCATAAAGCAAAGCCCGTTCGTACACTTCCTGCGCTTCCTTTGTGCGATTCAACTTAATCAAAATATCGCCTCGATTGATGTAGGCTTGCGTGTAATCCGCTCTCATACTAATAGCTTGCCGATATAGCATATCTGCTTCCTCCAATCGCGTGGAGTTCTTCGATATCAAATTGGCGAGATTGAGGAAAACGTTCAAATGATTGGGAGCGATGCGCGCCTGATAAGATTCTCCAGGCTTGGCTTTAGGTAGCAGCGATTTCGCCTTTAAGTAAGCCTCTTCGGCTTCCTTGAACATTTTCAGGTGATTATAAGTACGGCCGACATTTATATGAGCTCCCACGTCGTCTTCTTGCACACTTACGGCCGTTTGGAAATATTTGAGAGCGTCTTCGTACCTTCCCTGGCTCTCAAGCGCGTGGCCAACGTTATTGAATAACTTCGCGTTCCTCTGATTCACCCGCAATCCAGACATAAAGATCGAATATTCGCTCTCCCAATCCCAGTTACGCAAATAGGTCTTCGTGCCGTGCGCCGCCAGTAGAAGAGTGACGATGACCCAAGCCAACTTTTTGCTCTTCTTTTCTGCGATGACCGTCCACCCGTAACCCACCAATAGGCAAAATCCCATCGATGGCATGTAGAGGACGCGTTCTGCGATTACAAAGCCGACGGGGAAAAATAAATTCGACGCCGGAAGGAAAGGCAATATTAGAAATGCCAAGCTCTGTGGAAATAAGAGAAAATAAAGTGGAATTAGTATCATAGATCAATGTGTATAGTCGTACATATAAGGGAACAATATAAATTGGAAATGTGAGTCGAATGTTAATGCACGTATAAATAAATTATTATTTCCTGTACTGATATAATATCTGTAGATGTAACGCACAGTGCTCCGGAATGTCACACCTTTTCATGTGTTATACTAAAATAGAAGAATTTATCATATTACTATTTATGTAAAGGATAAATAATAAATAAATAAATAACCCACCACAAATAAATAAGCAGATAATGGTGAGAAATAAAATAAAGAGGAACAAACTAAAAGAATTGAGAATTAAGGTAGACAAGCTAGAAAGGAAAAAAAAGATAATAGTATTATTGTGGATGGTATATAATAAAAAGTCGAGGCACTAACACAATTATTTTTTTTATGAAAAACAAGAAATATCATGAAAACGTACTGCTGTGGTTTAGCATCCCGGGGTCGTAAAGTCAGCATATTTTATATATGTTGAAATTTGTCTTTGATCAATGTTCCCGGCGAAAATCTCTCTCAGAAATTAATATTTTAATTTTTGTAATAAGATTTTGTTAATTGAATGATCTTATTATTCTTTTAATTGTTGCAGTTGTTTAATAATAAATTTCATTAAGTTGTACATATTGCGTTCACCAAAGTATTGTTTATGTTGTTCAATGTAATATTCTAGAAGTTTTTTTTCTTGCCGATTTATGCGTTGCTATTGCAACCAACTGTTCATACCGTATACGACTGTTACCAATAGACGAGCGTGTAAAGACATATATTTTAGATTACTCTCAATGGCTTTCCATTTGGTTTTCATTTTATTAAAGAATGTGTTCGTTAATTGCGAATATATCGTCCATCTAGGAACTCATTCAAATAATAAATGTAGTTGTTATAGTTGTGTACACAATTTGGTATAAGATTCAGTTATATATTTGTTCTGGAAAGATTTTTAAGTTTAAAAGAGTTAATTTTTGTTCGTTTTTAAGTTTTGCTGATTTGTATTTTAAATTAATCATCACGGTTTGGGTGATTAGAAACATTATGCTTGTATTTAAATTTCAATTTTGTAAAATTACTTGATTAAATTGTTTTAAATTTTGAAACCACGTGGATTTTTGTGAAAAAAAGAATTATCTTCTTGAACAAATTTCTCATTTTATTTGTTAAAGGATTTGCCATTGTCCTTTTTAAAATGTAGATTCTTGCAAGTTTTTGATTTCGTCCAGGACCTTAAGTCCAAGGTTTAATTTTTCTGCAATTTGTAACAGATGTTTTTTTTTATATTATAAATTTTATAATTGTTATTAACGTCATTCTAATTTCTGTTCTTTTATTTTTGATTGAACCTTTTTCAATTTTTGGAGTAATTAAAGAAAGTCAGATTTCTTTCACCCACATTTTACTTTTCGTTCAAGTCTTAATTTGCGAGGGTAACCCTGAGTTTAATTGTTCTTTTGCGCCCATTTATTTTTATCCGCTGAGCTAGTTAATTTAATTTTCATTGTTTTTAATTCATTTAGAATTTTCTTTTGTACCTTCAGTACACAGCAGTACTTACAATTAGATGTCGAGGTAAAAATAAGGAATATGCAACTTATTTGAGTAATGTATTAACTTTACATTAATTTTAGGACAAAAATGAAAATTATAAAAAACAAACGAAAATTAAAAAAAGATCACTAATAAGAAAATAAATAATAAAAAGGAGGAAAACGTCCTTATATTCACTAAAGTTTTTAAAAAGTATATTTAACGCAACATGTTTGATCCACAAATACTATCTTCAGGTCCTATACAAGCCAAAAAATAAAATACATTGAAATAGGATGCAGTGTTAACATATAGTTATACTATTATATAACAGTTTTTAAATTTTCGAAAGTTATAATTGAAGGTTAAACTTGAGTAATATAGTATACATTAAAATAAGTGATAAAATTAATAAGGTTGGTGATATTTAATACTTCCAAAATGTCATGTTACGAAATTTACAGATTCGACAGATTTATCGTAAGGTGCAAAACAGATAATTCTCAATATGTATAATATCCTGATGGAAAAGAAAAATAAGAAAGTACTCTAACACACATCTAAAACGAATATATTGCGTATGTGCATAGTAGCATCCATAGTCATGAATTGGCAACACGATTCAGGTACAGACACCGATTTGCCACACGATGGTTTATAAAGTCCGATGTAGGGAGGTAGGTAGTATGGACAAGACTTATAATTTTAATTTATACTATTAGGTCAATCATACCCCTTACATGAGGGGTTAGCCTAATATGCCATGCCACAGCAGATGCAATGAAACCATTCCAGGCATTAGAAGTGATATTTTATTTCTTGAAAATTCACTATACCTGCAACATCAGAAGTTGGCAGGAACACAAGAAAAACTGGAAGAAGAATTTATAAGAATGAGTATATAATGCGATGTATTAGGTACAATGGAAACAGAAGAAAAAACGAAAGAGATTAAATGAAATAAGCGAAGGTAATATAGTGATATATAGTGAGGCTCCATATATAATCATAGAGAAGCTTTTGGGGTTGGATATTTTTAACGTATAAAAGACAGAACAGAAGACATACATATATTACTTGAACGCATGGCCAGCAGAAACCTTAACAAAAAAATTAAGAGAAACGAATAAGTGTATTAAAACAGTAGTGGTGGTGCACAGCTCCAACGAGGGCCACAAAACAGCAAATGAAGACAAATTCTGGAAAGATTTAACGACAGAAACTGAAGAAGCGAAAGTAATATTGACAATTAGAGATTTTAACAGCACAGTAGGGGGAAAGACGAGGTATATCACAGAACCATAGGAATACACAGAGGAGACATGAGAAACAGTGACGGTAAAAGAATGTTGGCCTTTTGTGTAATAAACGACAAAAATATGCTCTGTGGACGCAAGGAGGTACATAAATATACCAGAGAAGATTTTAAGACCAAAATAAGGCGTATAATAATAATACATAATCAGTAGTAACAATTACTGGGTAATAACAATAATAAACGAAACAAATTAAACGGAGAGATAAACAGTAAGAAGCGACAAAGAAAAATTGAGTCCAAGATAACTAAACCATATAACAGAAAACGAATACAGAAAGAACAACGCGAATAAGAATGCAAATCAAAGCTGGAACTACAATACTAAAAAAATATTTGCAATTCTTGTTGAAAATTCCAGTAACGTACTACTGTGGTTAGACAACCCTTTTCGCGTGTGTATTTTAAGTTGCATATTTTGCTTGTTATGGTGGGTTTCTTTGCTTAAACAGTTGTTGTTCAATTTGGCGAGAATTTTTCACCATTTTAATTTTGTTTCGTATAAGTTTAGTTAAAGAGTTAATTGTATGATTTAATTAACTAAGTGTTAATTTTTTTTAGATTATTCCATTCATTAATATGTCTATAGTTTGCTTATGTAGATTTAATGCGGATTCTATTGAATATTGTCGTAGGTTTTACGTCTGCGTTGTACGATTTTGAGAGAGGCATTTTGGTAAGAAAAACAATTGTAGAATTTTGTTAAGGACTTCCTTGTTCGACTATTGACGTGAGTAGACGTATTGTTGTGTATCATTGTTGCCATTTTGTAATTCATTTGATATTGAAATTAATAATTGTTAATGTATTGAGGTGTGCACATTATAGATATAAGAACAATTATTATTTTTTGTTTAGGAAGACATATTTTTAGTTTTTTTCCCTCATTATATTTTAAAGAGTTAATTTACGGTTATTCAATTTTGCTATTTCATTATTATTTATCAATCTAGGTTTGGGTCAAAATTGAGTTTATCCTTTAAGTACCAACGTATAATTTTATAATACTTAACTGATAAACTTAAATTATTGTTAGAAAGAAGTACAAGGAACAGTATCTAAAACACATGAAAAAACTTTCTAACAAGCTTGTGTAAGTTATACATTATTACATAAACGATACGTCCCAAATACAAACATTATTAAAATTAATAAAACTCCCAATAAGCCGAAAATGCACTCAGCAATCGCTATTCATGTAAATATGTACAACGTAACCAATTAGTCATCTATATACGCTTTATGTTTGCTGAAAAATGAATATACATATCTCATGCATGAATCTTTTTTAAATATTAAACATGTAAAATATGCATACAGCTACCACATTTATTTTTCAATTTGGCAATGTAATGAATATTTATCCTGTTTACTATTAAAAATAGTTTTTATGAACAAATGTGCATACAGGGAATTTTTAAACAATTTTACTTTTACGATGGTATATTTTATTATAACCTGGCGACACAATTTCAAATGCGCCAATTTTAAGCTAATTGCCTTTTTGTTCTATAGTGCTTGGTGGTTAAATATAACATATGGAAACGGTTACAATTTTTTCACCAATATTATTCAGAAATCTACTGCAATATATGCATGTACCCAAAATCATTTGCAGTCTCTGCTCGACCGACACGCATCAATTGAGCACTAACAAAGGAACCTCGCCAACTAAATCGCAGATTTTGATGAAACTTTGTCAGTTTGTAGACTCTATGGAGTGTTACTCAAGGACGCTTTCCGTTGCTGCGGAACTTCAACTTTAGGGGGTGCAATTCACCCTTGCCCTTTGGCCCAAATTTGATTTTTACTGAATAACTTTTAAACAGTAAGAGATAGAAAAAAAGTTTCAGTGTAGAGGACTTGTACCGTTTAGTCAGTCCTTTCGATTGGTATAGATATTTATATACAGGGTGTTCCATTCCACATTTAATGACGTATGTTGTGCTTATTTTATCGAATTTCACAAATCGATTATAATGGGCTTTTTTGTGAGCAAATAGTCTATAGAAAGATAATTTAAAAAGTTATACAGGGTGTCCACAAAAATATAAATTTTAGCATATTTCCTTATTGTAAGGAGATACTTTGTATACTGTTATGTGGCTGCATTGTATGTTGAAAATCAGAAAGTCTGCCATTAAACCTTTTTTCTATCTCTTACCGTTTAAAAGTTATTCAGAAAAAACCAAATTTGGGCCAAATTGCAAGGGTGAATTGCACCCTCTAAAGTGGAAGTTCCGCAGCAACGGAAAGTGTCCTTGAGTAACATTCCATGGAGTCTACAAACTGACAAAGTTTCATCAAAATCTGCGATTTACAGTTCGCGAGGTTCCCTTGTAAGCTCTCTATGCAATAAATGTAGACCGGCGAACTGGACACCAAGCGGATTAGGTAGATAACTTCTAAAGAGACCTTTTGAGACAGGCGAATTAAGCACTTTCTAATGTTGAAGTAGTACCTATGTATGTAAAGGGTCCGCCATCTAACTTTTTTTTTCAACTAGTGCTTATTTCGTGAATGGTAACTGACTTAGCTCATGTCTGATTTGACAGAATAATTAGTTTTAATCCTTCGCTGAACGAAAGATGGTTGTGTAATACGCTTGAACAAACGCTGGGAAATATTGCGACATTACTTTGAAAAATCATGGTAATTTGCAAGAATGTGTGCGAAAAATTGCGTACGGATTTGGAAGAAGAGAACACCGTCAGCTCCGTATGTTCGTTATCATCGTGAAAAAAAGTGAAAGAAACTGGCATCTTCATCCATAACCAAAGCGTGAAAAGCCAAAAACAGTGCGTACACCCGAGAATATTGCTGCTGTGGCAGAAACTGTGCGTGAAGCGCCATCACATCAATACACCGTCGTTCTCAAACAATTGAACATTCCGAGACATCATTGAGACGAATTTTGCATAAAGACCTTGTATGACGCCATACAAAGTCCCAATTGGTTCAGGAGTTGAGCCAACTGACCATCCAATGCGTTTTTCCGCTTCGCTAAGGGGGACTGCGATCGACTTACAGAAGATGCCGATTTTGCCAAAAAAATCATCTTTCAGATGAAGCTCAATTTTGATCTTGGCGGGTATGTAAACAAGCAAAAATTGTCGCATTGGGGCACAGAAACCCGCACGCAACATTGAAAAGCAGACGCACCCAAAACGAGTCACTGTTGGTGCGGATTTTGGTCCACAGAGGATAATTGGGCCATTTTCTTCGCAATGAGCAAGGAGTGGCCGTTACAGTCAATGGCGATCGTTATCGGCCATGTTGAACGAATTTTGTTCACAAAAATTAAAGAGAGGATATTGGCAACATTTGGTTTCAAACGGACGGCGCTACGTGCCACACAGCCGAACCTAACACTCGATGTTTTGCGCCCTGTTTTTGAAGATCGCATTATCAGCCGCAGAGCTGATGTCGTTTGCCACCTCGGAGCTGCGATTTGACAACCGTTGGACTATTATTTGTGGGGTGCCGTCAAAGATAAGTGTTACGCCCGACAAGCCAGAGAACAATTGACGCTTTAAAGGACAATATTCGTGAAGCCATTGGTGAAATACAGCTGCACACAAATCAATAATGTGCTAAAAAATTGACCGAGTGTAGGCTACTGCATGGCCAGCCGAAGGCAGCCAATTTGAATGAAATTATTTTTCATTATTAACCGGAAGGATTGTACTTTCAAATAAAAAAATAAATTTGAGAAAATATTCAGTAGTTTTTTTTTTATAGCATTTTCAAGAAAAAAAGTTATCTGGACCCTATATGTATTTTATTAAATATCATTCGTGAATACACACTAAGATGTAATAACATCACTATGGCCGATGATTCTTTTTTCAAATAAAAAAGGTGCTTACTATGATTTCTTGATTTTTCTTTGGCCGAGAAAGATAGCTGTTTGCATCAATTTAGCACCTCATAACTTATTAGTTTGTTCACTAATAAACTGGTAGTAAAGTGCGCAATTGGCTAATTTAAAGTGTTTCATTCGTCAGCCTCCGTTTGCTCCATGGCGCTGAATTGGTGAGTCCGGCAACGGTATACATTTTTACCTGGGGGTAATAAAGTGCTCAATTGGTGCCCGTCCTCTCGAACTTTTTGTGCTAACAAGCTAGCAGAAGCCAGTGTATCTACCGATTTAAATGAAATGGTGGGCTTATAGACAGATGTAGAGTAAAAACAACGAAAAGTTTCTTGGCTGCTAAATTCTTCATTTTTGGGGGTGGAACGCGCTATGGCAACACTACCTTGTGGTATTTGCTTTAATATCTCCAAAATCAAAAGGCAATAAAATAAGTTAAAACAAGTATTTAACTGCAAAGGACGACAATAATAGTTTCCCCTCTTACAATTATTGTTTACCGGCAAAACCCTCATTCCTATATTTTTTTTTAAAATCGAAAATTCTTGTTTGCCAAAAAATACAACAGGTTATGTACAATTCATTCATATACATTAAATGTGTCACAAAATAACTCAATTTATACAAATGCAAAACATAGTTATTATATAAACGAATAACTTGCACCGCGCATAACGAATACTTATTTGGGTTTACGACAAGTACTGAATAGTAGTATACGTTGTGAATCCTTCGAGAAGCAGAATCATACAGGATTTTCAACCTTTGGTGGGCGAATTCGATCTATTTAATAAAGTGGAAATCATGAATGTTTGTAGTTACGTCATTAACTGGTCGATAAAGACAAGCGTAGTTGCATAAGAATTGGAAACATTCATATACAAAAGCGAGGTAGAAGTATATAACATAAGTCATAGCTACTTAAGATATAGGTCCATATTTTGTTAAGTATCACAAACTGTTGAAGTGAGATGGAATCGGTCGAGTAATGCGTAATTAAGAGCTTTATAATGTTTACCACAAGTGCATGCAAACTGTCAAGGCAACCACGAAATTTTAACCCATTTACCGCTCCGTTGACATTTGACATCTGTTTTTTACTGCTTATTTGTCCTCCTTTAGTTTTGAATTTTTAGTTACTTCAATTATTTCTTTTGTCAAAAGTTTTTTTTCAGCGCTATAGTGAAGTAATCGTTTAGTTTTGTGTAAGTTTAGAGGTGTTAAAGAAAATACAAAGACTTAAAGCATTTTTTTAGGTTATGCAGTTCAAGATGCATCGTAAGAACGACTTAGTTCTTGTTGCCAAGTTGGTTTGTCGTTGCTAGTGCATTTCGAGGACGAAAAAGGCGAAATGGAAGTCCTTTACATCGTTGATGCGGTCTATGAGGTAAATTATAATTGCTTATCTGATTAAATCTAAAACTGACAAACAAATTATAGAGAGTTGGAAATGGCTTTGGGCACTTTCTATGGTGACTCGCTACAAGAATAAAACGACAAGAAGGAAACTACATCTGCTGTTCCTTCATCGAGGGCTCGACAAGCCTTGTACAAGCCACGATAATGCCCAAAACATGTGATGTGTCAGAAGAAATAAATGTGGGTAAAGTAAATTTATGAGGGTACAATGACAGTAAGTAAGCCAATTAAATTTCAGTTCTAAATTAATAATTTTCTATAAGGAAAAGCATGTAAGCAGTAAAAGTGTTACAGAAGTGTTGAAACACAGAAATATTGTACATACCAGCGTTTCCTCACTACGGGTTTAAGTTTAAAAACGATGATAACCGGCAGAGCTCTTATTAGAGAAAAATGACATTTGCTTATCGTTTTCCTTTAAGGAAGTACAGACGAACGTCGACATCACCTTTAAGAGAGATATCGTATTCTAGATCGAAACTGGATATTTTCCAAGAAGTCAAAAAGATCGTGGGCAAGATGACGATATAAGGAGTGTCAGAAAACCAAAGGTTTATGATGGAACGATATATCGTGTTAATGCAGGTACAGAAGTGGCTTTATACAGAATGAAGCTTGATATTTACGTCAAAATCAAATACGGTGATTCCACGGGGATATGAATAGTGGTTTATTTACAAAGTGAGTTGTAACACAACTAATCCCTAATTTAAAAGAACCATCAATGATTTTAATGGGCAATGCTCCATATCATAATGTTCTAATTGAGAAGTCGCTAAATCAAACTTGGACCAAAGGAAACATTATTGCGTGGCTAAATAATAATAACATTTCCTATGAAAATACAATGAATAAGAGTGAACTTCCAGAAATAACCAAGAGACATAAGAAAGAGAAGCTTTATGTTATTGGTGAATTACTTCGAGCACATGGACTTGAAGTTTCAAGAATTCCTCCGTATAAATGCGATTTCAATGCTATCGAATTGATATAGGCACATGCGAAAGGATATCATAATAAGGACATTGGTCACGATGGTTATGGCGATAGACAAGTATTAGAAATGTGGCAAATTATTTTCAAAACGTAACGTTGATTAAAAGCTAAACCAAGCCTTTCAATTATAAAAGAAAATTATTAAAACTATAAATTTGACAATTGTTATTTTTATGTTCATGTATTCATTGTTCATTGCAATGGTTGACGTACCTGAATTTTTTTTCAAAACGCTGCACACGTCATAAGCAACTATGAAGTAACTACAAACATTCACGATTTCCATACGCATGATATTGCGCATACTTGAATAGATTGAAGAACCTCGGGGATGACAATTGATTACGTGTTAAAGATTGTAACTGAATAATACTGTTTCTTTGATGTAGAGTAAAAATCATATCCCATAAGTAGTACTTCATCTGGGAATGTTGAATATTGAAGTTGTATCCTTAGGGATCGTAGATGTTTACATTTTTTGTTTATTGGTACTAGTTTTTTCATATCACTCGGATTCATAATTTGGTAAGAAGGCATTTGTAAGTCAATCTTCAAAATAATGTGCTGACAGTATCCTATTGAAAACTTAGAGAGTCACATAAAACGAACAATGAAGGATTACCCCTCCATGCGACAAAAAAGAATTATGGTAACGAATTTTAGAAAAAAGGCAAGCATAACAGAAGCATATTGCCATAAATTACCTGAGTCCATACCGTGAAGATTAGAAGAAATTATTTGAAAATAATGGCGTATAGAGCCACTATTAGTTCCCATCGTATTAGAACTTAACCCATCAAATAGCACGAAGTTTTCAGTAGGATTTTAATCTGGGTCAGTACTTGTTTTAAACTTTTAAAATGGTATATACTTTACATGATTTTCTTTTTCAGATACTTAAATATAAAATTAATATGAAAATAATTGATTTTGTTTCTTAATTTATTTAAAAAAATAAATTATATGCAGTAGGAAAGCAGATAAAAATATATAGGTATACAGCAGTGACAAGAACCTTGATATATCTAGAAATATGTGCTCCTATACATTTGCAATAGGTATTAGGAATTCGTTTCATTTTGGGTTCGGTTGTATGTCAAATTATTGAAACATATATAATTGTAGGTAGCTCCTGTATTTTTTAGCAACTAAAAATTTTCGACTTTTGGAAAAAAAATATGGGGTCAGGGTTGTTACCGGTAAACAATAATTGTGAGGGGGAAACTATTGTCACTATACCTTTATTACTACTAAAACAGTTTAATATATAACTTAACGTTTTTTGATATATCTTGTAATTTTAGATATATGAAAGCAAATAGAGGACTCTACAGTACGAAAACGAGGGATTTAGTAGCTAAGAAACTTACCGTTGTTCTTGCACTAATTCAGTCTACAAACCCACCAGCTTTCATTTAAATAGGTAACACACACTTACCTATGTTCCCTTGTAAATAGTTTTGGTAAAAAAAGGTGTGATTGTTTAGTGATTATTCAATTGATGGGAATTGGGAACCGCAATTAAATTACTTGAAGACTGATCGGCAAAGCCCATTTCTCCCGTTATAGAGTTATATTAATTAAAAAAAATGATTCTCCAATTGTATCAGGTTTATTAGGTACCCCTTAGTAACTAAAACGCGGTAAAACCTTACTTTGAATTAATTCTTATTTACATAATCGTGAATAGTTCTAAGAATTAAATCTCGTTTTAAAGACACTGAAGGTATGTAAAGGAGGTTTGACCTATGTATTCAAACATATTTTACAGGTAGATACGATTCATTTATCCAAAACATATCTTATTATATACATGGTGATTCAGGAGGATATGTTGGTATTTTAGGTACGTATTCAGAAATCCAAAATAAAAATAAAAGTTTCTAAACACATGGGTCCTATTCTCAACCGTTATAGAAATACAGGGGTAAACAATGTTCAATGAAATTCTTTTATTAAATTATTTATAACATACTAGTTACGGTTTATAGTTTGGAAAAATATCACTACTTGCCTCTAAACACAAGTCAGCTCTCTGATGAATAACTCTGGTCGTTCTGTTAATACTTGCCGAGCTGTTTCTTGCAACTATTGATGAATGCAGATTCATTATGCGGTCTCGTAATGCACCTCTACTGTTGCGTATACTAAAGATTTAAAGCACCCCCAAAAACAATAATCCAGAGGGTTAAGGTCTGGCGATCTAGCTGGCCAATTATGCGGACCTCCTCGACTGCACTGGTTTGAAAACGTGTTGCCCAAAAAATTTCATACTTGTACAATGTAATGTGCAAGGGCTCCAACATGTTGTAAGTAATGTTCCGTCGTACATCAAGTGAAACATCTTCTAATAGGTCTTGCATATGGTTTTGTAGAAAATTTAAGCATTCTTGTCCCGTAAGATGATCATCGAATATGAACATACCACACCACACAATAATGATAAATCGGCGTTGAAAATTATATTCTACGATAGCATTAGGGTTTTCATCAGACCATCGGTGTTTATTCTAAAGATTATTTAATATCATCACGGGTGAACTGTGTTTTATCAGTGAGTAGAACATATTTATACATTCTTCGATTTATCCAATTGCAGAATTGTATCCTTAACGCAA
Source organism: Protaetia brevitarsis (assembly GCA_004143645.1). Taxonomy (NCBI): domain Eukaryota; kingdom Metazoa; phylum Arthropoda; class Insecta; order Coleoptera; family Scarabaeidae; genus Protaetia; species Protaetia brevitarsis. The sequence continues at coordinate 892,370 of RXPK01000096.1, read as the reverse complement.
AATCATCATCTTACAAATGTTGAGCTCGTTGTAAATGAAATGGATGTAAAAAGTTCAGGTGAAGATTCCTCCAAGCAGACGACTGTGTAATTTGAAACGTATCTGCAATTTGCCTTGTGCTTATGCTCGGATCATTTTCGACGGTGTTAAGGATAACCTCTTCTTGTTCAACACCAAGTCTCAATACCATTCTCGTTCAGATACAATTCTCGCACTTGCAAACGTACCAGATTCTCTGGCAGTGGTAAAAACTTGTTGGATAACTCTTCTATCTGGCTCCCCGATTTAGAAAACGACACTGGTACTCGGCGAGTGTAAGACTTGAGCTTCCGTTGCAAAAGCCATTAACGAATATCATAACAGCATATTCCCGATAAGAGAATGTGGTAGTTATAGTGAAATCAGTTTAAATGAATTGTGAAAAAATGCAAATGGCAGTGAAAGTGGCAACGACACCATGGATACGTGATGTATATGGTCTACAGTCTAATTCCCAATCTTTATTACATTTGCGATTCATAAAATTATCCCTATATTTCTGTAACGGTTGAGAGTAGGATCCATGTGTATAGGATCTTTTCTGTTCATTTTGGGTTCCTGAATACCTACTTAAAAAATTGACATATCCTCCTGAATTATCCTATATATCAAAATCAAAACAAACTTCCACTATGTACTGTGTTACTGTGTTTTCATGTTTCACTGAGTTTAAACGCAGTCACATTTATTACTAGACCACGGTAAAGAATGTAAGGATAGAAATAGTTTAGAAAGAGATAAAAAAATAAAACGTATTTATCAGCTAGATTCAATGTCCTTAATGTGTTTATCAAAGTTCGACATCTAATCTACCTAACAGTTTGCAACTTGGCTAAGAGGTGGTGTAGTGGTTATGTACATTGAAGATATTCTTATTGTTTTAATAGTAAAATAAAGTAAATCATTTATGGATTCGAAACAATAAGGTAATAATATAAAAGATGTACTTAATAGTTTTTGATATTTTTATGTTGCGAATATGACTTGCAAAAGTACCTTGCTTCCTTACCATTATTTTTGATCAATTAATATGCACGGCGCTGTTGGACAGTTGTTAGCGGCAAGTAATAGATCAGAGTTGTTATAGAGATTCATATGACATGTGAAAATAAATATTTGACTTGTTTTATATTATCGGCGAAACATTCAAAATCAGCGAAATCTGTCGATTGAAACAGAAAAAGTTCAAGAAACTAGAGAAACACTGATGACATCTGCTGAAGAGACAGAGAAGGAAAATAGTTTGAAATATTTTAACGAAGCTTTGCTGAATGGTGAAGTAATTGGTGCTTATGTGGATCAGGGAAGTAAATGTGTACTCCTCAGGTAATCAGGGGCTGAAAGATTGAATTTGAAATATCAACCTGTTGAGGATAATTTTATTATCAGAGGTTATGGATTAGGTGAGGTGAGACCTATTGGTAAGCTTGTAGCATGCCTAGAAGTAGATGAAGCAAAAGCCGTAACTCAGATGCTTGCTGTACCAGACCATATTCAACAAATTCCTCTTCTTATTCGGCCATCCTGCAATGCAATCGGTGATATCCTTAAAATTTCGTTCTATTAGGTAGTGTCGCAACCGTTCACAAACCCATACAACTACTAGTGTTTCTAGTTCTGTTGAGTGGTATCTCCTTTCTTCGCTTGTCGTCTGTCTACTAACATCCATAACTGGATGTCAAGGTCGTTTTGATCGCTTTGAAGCATAACTCCTCCTAGCCCATTCTTACATGCTTCAGTATGTATCTCGGTAGGAGCATGCTAAGAGTACAATTTCTACCGGAAACCCAACGGAGCCACAAATTCTACACTGGAATTGTGCCAGTAGACGCCCTAAAGAGGTACAACGTGGATCAGAACGAAGATTCCGAATCAATCGCCGAATGGGAGATGACAGAACAGGACGGAGAGACAACAAACGACGAAGCCCCGAGAGAGATCAGATTGACAGCTTTTGAAGTCCAAAGCTTGTCAGGAAAATATAATAAATCAGAGTTGTTATAGAGATTCATATGACATTGGTTGTGAAAATAAATATTTGACTTGTCATTGTCCCTATTAAAAGTAATAAAGTAGTTAACACAGTGGATAATACAGATATTATCTATTCAAAGATTATATACGAATAAAGTATGTTGTATGAAACTGGAAGCAAAACAAATGCGTACGGTAAACATCGGAATAACTTATCCACCTATATAATATTTTGCGGCAATTTACTGTAATGAATTCGTATTGAATTCATTACAACAAATATTCTAATTCTATGGTAACTAAAAAATATGAAGGGGAAAACAAAAGGGAATTTCAAAATTGGCTGCTCCAATACTGTCACTTTTAATTTGGAGTATCCGCAGTTTCATATGTTTAGCTTAACCTTTCGTTACTGGCGTGAAGAAATTGGACACGAATGCTGGCGTCGGTCTATCAGACCGCATTGTTCTGATCAGCTATGTACCAAAGTTTAATTGTGTATTTTTACATGTATCAGAATAAAAGACATTTGTAACAAATTAAACTTTCATATTTTTATTTATAAAAAACAGAAACATCATTTTATCGAATAGAAACTTAAAAACTGATTGAAAAACTATTTCCTATATAAGTAACTCAGGAGCAAAACAGTCATTTCAAAAATATACTATTAAAAAATTAAAAACATACTTCTTGAAGATTAAAAAGGAAGAAGGCATTACAAATTGAGGTTGTTATAACACTCTTCACACAATATTTCTATGTGTTCTAAGCACAAAAACTTTCTACATTTTCTGCAACAAAATCGAGTCTTGCGATTTTTCTTAGAAGTGCAATAGCACAACGGCCGGTGACTTGTACCCTTTGATCATCTTGAGTGTTTTGACTCAAAACCACTACTTCTGAAATGCGACTTCTTAGGGTTCTAGGTATGTAATCTAAAGCAGCACGCGTTTCATTTGATCAGACACTAAATCAACCCAAGACGAAGCAAAAAGTCTTTGCGACCCATGTCCTTGTTCGGGTTATTTGCAGTATGAATTATGAAAGAATTGATACCAGCGATGTTCATTAGACTATAAAAAACTACCATGGGCCAACGCCTTGTTGGTCTTGCACAATTATAGGTTGCACTTAGTTTATCGACTAAGTCCACTCCCCCTTTTGTTTTATTATAGTCTACTATGATTTCCGGTTTTCCTGCTTCTTCATCGATGGTGTCATCAAAATGCATAGTAGAGAATTAGCAGGTACAGTCTTTCCAGGTTTCGGAATATAGGAAACTAATGTGGTGTTTTGTTGGAAACCAAACATACTGATCCGCAGACGAACTTTTCCTTGAAGAAATAGTGGTGGTATTTGCTTTTTGTTCTTGCGTATAGTACCTAACAAAGTTAGCTTGAGATCGGTACGAAGTATGTCAGCCAATTCGATACTTGTAAACCAATTGTCGGTTGTTACATTACGTCCACTTCCTGCAATTGGCTCACATAATCGCTGCACTAACGCAATCGGTCTATTGTCAATTCAAAAGGCCCAGGTGGCTGTGTACCTACATATACCTCTAGGTTTGCTGTGTAGAACATTTTAGCATCTACTAATGCGAAAATTTTGATGCCATATTTGTTTGGTTTAGAGGGAATGTACTGGCGAAATCGACATTTTCCTCTAAATGCCTCTAACTTTTCGTCTATTGTGGAATACTCAGACAAAGGAATATGGCTGTTTACATTGAGAAATAAAGCACTCGAATAATTCCCTAATTGGTGCAAGTTTATCAATTCGTTGTCTTTCTTTCTCGGCTATCTTTGTCGTCGAAGCGAATATGGGCCAGTAAAAAACGAAATCTGTAAAGTGACATGACTAGTCGAAAATTTCCATTGAGGTGCCGTCAGTTTTGAATAAATCACTGGCGTTAACGTGATTGCACTTTCCTTGCTGCTGAAATATACAATAAACCGAATAACGCCTTTATTTCTTGAATGTTCGTAGCCTTACAATTTCTATCTCTGGAATAATTATCCTTGACTTTTCAATATACTTGTTTGTATTTTCTACCCACGATATTCATAATATTTTCGGTAAAAAAATAACTGCCAAATATCAAGCGGTTCTTTGAAACTTTGAAACTTTGATGATTACGCCCGGCAAATGTTCACAAGATTATAGAGACCGGGTTCGAGCATTGCTTTTCTGTGAGATATGATTTTTCCATTTGGTAACACCATCTTTCCCAAACATAAACGGTCCTTCGTTCACCACATCCATCTCCCCATCACTCTCCAATTCCTGTTCACTTTCACTGTCTTCCTCTCTAATTTCCAAATTATCCTCGGTTTCTTCTGCCTCGTCGTCAAATTGGGTGCCTTCCATAACTTCCTCCATTAACTTTAGCAGTCTCTGTTGCTCTTTCTCATAATCCATTACTAAAATAAATATAAATTTTGATAACAAACACCAATAGATTAAAAAAACTCACCAACGACTCTACGTGCTAAGGTGACCACTAATACTGGCGTCGGTCTCTTGCACCGAAAATCGGAATAAAATGTAATTCGTTGGAGCCACATACACGAAACTAGAGACACTGCTAATGCACTCGATTCTCAAGAGGTACTGAGGCTCACAGATCTGCTGTTACCCCCACCCCTTTATTTTTACACTTAAAGCCATGCAGCGGTCTGACACACCGAGCGCCAGTAACGAAAGGTTAAATATGCAGATGTACCATAAATAATAAACAAGTGAACATCAGGACTTCGTATGATATTCCACATTATGAAAATTCAACTCTGCTTTGATGCATAGGTATGTAAATATCACGACCGTTAATACATCGAACGTGACAAATATCACGTTTCAATAAAGTACTTCCTAAATGATAGACGTGATTTGAAATTTGTAACAATGCGGAAAATCAGTTTATTTAGATACTATTTCATCATCCATATTTATCTTTACATCAATTTTTTAATTAAAAGTATATAATTGCGCGGTATTGTGCCCTCATGGGATTGTTATTTAAGGCGGCTTATGATAGTGTAAACCCTATTTCAAATTGAGGCGGTTGCCGTATTTAAATTGTACAACTTTAACAGTATGTTGATGATGCTTTGATTGTCGTTAAAATATATGTCGTTGACATATATATTTTAAGAAATTATGTAATATAAAAGTTTGTTGTAAAATCTTCATCCTTCACTTTCGTTCCAAATTCTTTTTAAGTTACGCCTGTCCACAGTGTCCATACATTTTTCGTTTAAAGGAAAACTTAAAAAATTAAATTCTTTTCTCCGATTTGATAGAACATTTTTATAATAATAATACATATCTATTTGCCCAACAGAACATAAAAGCCAATTACAAGGATAACTACAGCCAAAAGGAACAGTCAACGGTGATAAAACATGCTAAAAATAAATACAGTAACAATAAGTACATCAACTTATATTTAAGTAGCGGAAAGGATAAAAAATGAATCTTTCTCGGGGACGAAATTTAACAAAATGTTTGTGGAGGGATCTTTCTGAGTGCTTTAACTTATTGAAAAGCATATCCTTTATATTAAAAAAAAATGTTGCAGTTATTACATATGACATATAAGAGCAATTAAAGCATCAGGTTTGTTCTAGCAAACGGCAAATAGAAGGCAGCGGTGGGTCTAGTGGAAATCCGAGGCACCAATCGACAAAGCCATTGACTAAGTTTAATAAAAAAACATACACTAGCACATATACCTATATGACAACGAGGGGAATTCAAAGTAAAATACTAGCATAGAGTGAACCCATAAAATATGCCACCAGGGGGTGCAAGAGCAAGAGCAATGAAAGGGGAATAACACTAGGAACGGAACCGAGTTTCTGCCTACCTGGCGTCATCAGCGCTTCTCCGAGTGTATACACTCACTTTCATCGCTGATCACATCTCAGTAAGTACAATCACCTACTAACAAGGAAACACCAGCAGGTGACAAATTCCAATTTCGATGAAACTTCACTTCACAGACTGAAACTAACTTAAGAGACTACCTTAAAATAAGAAGTACGTATTTTTTTTTAGCGACTCAATCGCCCGATTTTGGGCTCCACACCTCTCCAAAGTTTGAGCAATTTTTCAACTTTTATTAATATCTCCGAAATTGTAATAAATCTTAAAAGATTCTTTTAACATAATATGCAGCATATTACATAATCCCAAGGATGACGCCATTTAACTTCGCAAAAAGTTCATTCATTCATTTTCTTCATTCACCAAAAATAGGTCGTATTTGTGTAGAAACGTTGGTGTATAATAAATTTAAAAAAAGGAATAATAAATAATTAATAATAAAGATATTCAATTTATTTTTGTGTACCTACCTACGTGACTAACAGCATGAAGTGTTCACAATCAGTCACTTATGTATAATAGATAAATCGCACAATATTGTAATTTTTTAATTTCAATAACGTTTCGTAGAAATGCAGAAATTATATAATTGATAATGAGTTTGATGCAAAGAACTAAAACAATACTTATGCATCTCATATTTTCGCGCAATGTAAATGTACAGGTTGGTATTTAGTGGAGAATAAATATAACCATTATGTTTGTAACAATAATAACATTTCGGAAACAAAAGAGCAGAATTACAGAAACATTATAATGCTTATAAATATTTAAATACCTGACATATGTTAATTTGATTATTAAATACGTATTGCTGTGTACTGACTGAATTGAAAATCCAAAATGAATATTAAAAATGAAAAATTAAATTAGCTAGCTCAACGGAAAAAATATTTAAAGGGCGCAAAAGAACAATTAACCTCAGAGTTACCCTCGCGAATTAAAACTTGAATCTAACCACGAAAAGTAAATTGTGGGTGAAAGAAATCTGACTTTCTTAATTACCCCAAGAATTGAAAAGGTTTAATTTAAAATAAAAAAACAGAATTTTTAACTCAACGACGTTAATTAACAAACAACTTTATATTTTAAAAAAAGAAAGAAAAAAAAAAAGAAAAGTTAAATACAATTTGTGCAGAAAAAAAAACCGTGAACTGAGGGTTCTGGCTTAAATCAAAACTGCGCGTGATTCTAAAATTACAATAGGACAATGCTATTTCCTATATCAAAGCAAAAGATTAATTAGTTCAGGAAGATAATTCTTCTGTCAAAACAATCCACGTGGTTTCAAATAAAATAAAATGAATTCGTGGAACACTAGAAATTATACAAAAATGAAAACTAAAAACAAGAACAATGCTTCTATTCACCCAACCCGAGGTGATCAATATAATTAAAAGGGAACAGAAAAATGAAAAACGGAAAAAAAATTAATTCTTTAAAATATAAAGAGAGAATTACAAGTAAATCTATCTTCCTGCTCGAAAATAATAAATGATGTATATGCCTATATAACTATAGTATGCACACACCAATGTAATAACAATTATTAAGCGAATTCCTTGATGGACGAAATATATTCAAATTATGCGAATCAAATTAAGATATCAAAAGTATAAACAAAATGGCAGCAAACAATTTAAAAATACATGTACTCACGCTGACAGTCGACCAAGGAACTGCCTCATACAATTCACCAGTCGTTTTTGAAACAACAAAAATCCTACTCTCGACTACGTATAACGCAGCTGCACACACGCCAACATTTAGAAGAAAAGGCGCTAACATACAAGAGCAAATAAAATACATCTAAATAAATGAAATTAATTTTAAAAAAAACTGAACACTTAATTAAATAAATTAAACAATTAACTCATTAACTAAATCTTATATAAAAATAAAATCTACATCTGTGAAAATTCTCTCAAAACATTGACAAAGGCTGAACGGAGTAAACATGTCAACATCTAAATCCCCTAAACGGGGTGCCAGTCCACAGCAGTATGTATTACAATAGCCAACAGGATTAAGTAGAGTGCAGGGATTGCACAATACCCTCAACAGTTTTTGACCTTTTACAGCTAAAGTACGACCGGAGTGTATTTCGAGGTTAAATTCACTCTCGTCAGCGTTATATACATTGCTTCTGCCAATACTAGTGATATAGGTTATCACGAAGATCCATGACATGAATTATTTTTCCATCGACATTATTTTAAAATTTTGTTCGAACATATTCAGTAATAAACCGTAATTTATCCCTGTAGGTGCCACCTCTATTAAAACTTTCTTCCCATCTGTACAACTGTTGCAGCGATTTCACTTTTTGAATTTGTGGCTGACACTATCCAAAGAACGTCGCTTGGATTTATCACTTTTCCAGAACTCTACAGCTCTTGTTTTGTAATCTAGGTCGCTAACACTGCCGCCTTCTTCAGGAACACATGCTATATTGTCATAACTGTCTTCTTCATTTTCTTCTGTTTCTTCCACAAATTGGGCTTCGTGAGGTTCTGTGGGTTCTTCAAACTCCAATCCCGTTACATCTTCAAAGAAGAATATGTTGAGCAGATTTAATGATATTTTTCAGGGCATCATGCAACTCCGTTCTTGCGGCGTTAAAGGAATTATTGCAATATTGGCGATTTGAAATGTTGCAAGTGGCATGTTCAACACATTAGCTACATTTACAACTGCCATCGTACCAAACTATACTAATCAACACTGCAAGAAAAACAACTTCTAATACTCTTATTTCGAATATCCTAATCTCAAGTGGCTGACGTGACTGCCCCATGTACTTGTTTAAATAATTACTACAGTTTACGTATTGGTTGCTATCTACATATTATCAAACTCATTATCAATTATACAATTCTTGCATTTCTACGAAATCGTTATTAAAATTGAAAAATTTCATTATTGTGCGATTTATCTGTTATATAAGTGACTGATTGTGAACACAAAAATAAATTGAATATCTATTATTATTAATTATTTATTATTACTTTTTTAAATTTATTGTACACCATCGTTTTCTACACAAATACGACCTATTTTTGGTGAATAAGAAACTTGGGGTGGAGCCCAAAATCAGGCGATTGGGCCACTAAAAAAAATACGTACTTGTTATTTTAAGGTACTCCTTCAATCTGTGAAGTTTCATCGAAATCGGAATTTGTCACCTGCTGGTGTTCCCTTGTAAGTGAAAAAGAGCTCAGTTTGTGTGCCCCCTAGGAGCCACGTGTCAAACTCTCACCCGCAAGCGACTCTGGCTTAAATCTGGGAAGGCAGTCATTGAATTAGCTCGGATAATTCATGGACTATCGTCCCGCTGGATAGCTCATGTAAACGATAACCAGATTGTGTTTAATTGTGATTCCATGAACGGCTTACCATGACGTAATGAAACATCAAAGAAAATATGCCTAAATACAATAAACCAATAGAATATGTCACCAGACGGGGCTCATGGTCTATTATAGGAATCACCACACTAGAAAGCTCTTGGTGATTCCTACAATAAACCATGAGCCCCGCCTGGCGGCATATCCTATCGGTTCATTGTATTTAGTTTAGAATGGTCGCAGTTCCTTTAAGGACAGGTGTTTAATATAAAACCACAAAAATTTGGCAAACCTTCTCCAATTGACATTTGGACCCCATCTAATATGGATACCAAATAAGACTGCCGTACTCTAACGCGGATCTTAATAGAGAAAAGTATAAAGATTTACAAAAAAAAAAATATATTAGACAAAAACATTGTAGCGAACAACAAATTCTAGGCTCGGTCTCGCTTGTTCACAAATGGCATAATGTGTTCGTTCAATATAAGCTTGCAGCCAAACAGTACATTCAAGTCCCTAACAAGCTCGGTTCGGGCCAAGTGGATGATGTTTATATGGTAATTATATGTAATGAAGTTAAGTTTCTTCAATCTTCAATCTTACATATCTATATATTCTAACTAACTACTGGATTTGCAAAACACAGAAAATCGATTTAAATCTGTCTGCAAAACAGAACAATCACTAGAACCACTGATACTTCGGCACAAATTCAAGTCGTCGGCGAATAAGGGTTTGTAGGACGAAACGGTACTGGGAATATTATTGATAAAAGAAACAGGAAAGGATCCAAGTTTGAAACGCGTGGAACACCTGTTAATGCGACGTATGACTCCGAGATATAACTATTGCAACATACGCTCTGAATTCTTTGTTAGATAGTTACGAAAAAGATCAACTAAAGAACCACTAAACTCATTTGGTGAATAACTTCTGTAAAATGAGTGCGTTATTAATGTGGCTGAATGCTTTGGAAAAGTCGGTGTACAATATGTTGATCTGTTTACCCGAGTTTGGTTTGCCCGGAAAGGTACTGATGGAATAAGTTAGTAATCGTCGGTTTGCCTACCATGAAACCAGGTTGAAAAGGTAAGATACCAGCTCCAACAGATGGATAAACCTTAGAATGCAACAATATTTTGATTTTTTTTTAAGAAATTGGATAATATAGCAATAGAACGACAATTTGATCGCATACCGATAATACTTGAAATGAGGCACATTCTCTCAAAGCTGAAGCCTTATTGTTTGAAAGAAGCTTAAATAGCGTGAGTAACTGCAACTACGTATACTTATAACGCGTCTGGGAATGCATATGTTTAGAATCAGGGTACAAATAATAGCCTATGCTCGATTTAAATCTTAAATTCGTCAAGGCCGGTCAGATGACGTCATTACGGAGCACATCAGAAACAACCAAATACGTTTATGATAAATATACGGTAAATAGTAACATTTTAAAATCCAAATTTATTTTCAACTATTAATTAAAATGCAGCTTTGGTTTAGAAAGCCTATTTAGATTGATGTCTACTTTAGCTATCTTGTCGCCATCTAGCAGCACTCACGTTTATTCCTACAATTTTAGCGAATTTTGCGTGTTACAAAGTGGTTTCGTTATTTTTCTAGAAAATTGAATACTAAAAATACCTTAACGCTTTTAAAATATGTTCTCTACACCTATCCGAATTTTCTAAACCAACCCTTTCCATTAACAAAATCCTCACGACCGAAACCATTTTTTGTCACACATATATATAATAATTATTATACATAATCCATTTTTGGATCTATTATATATAATAATAATCGATGATATTTATAATAATAATTATATGTGTGGCGCAATGTTTGCTGTCTGACACCGGAGCCAATTTGGAAGTGGCTCACCGCTAGTCTGCATAAATAAATATAAAGTGCGTTTCGTCGCATCAAATCATGAGAATAGGTTCGTTTCGTACTTGAATGCGTATATGTATCAGTATTTTTACAAAAAAAAATCAAGTTTTTTAATGATTAATTTGCGGTTTCTAATGATACGGTCATTGCAAGCCGCAGTGGCCCTTTAGGAGGAGCGCTACTGGTATACCTTGTACTTGTGGAAAAATGTGCATCGTTGGTTGAATAGTGAAATCAATAGATATCTACTAAAATATCTGAAAAACAGGGTTTGAGAAAATTAGTCTAGTTGTTGGATTGCGCATGGCTAGATGTTAAGATAATTATCGTACGCACCCGGTGCATATGTATAAACAAACAAAGTAGGCCAATAACGTGATATTTATTCAGTCTTTAAAAATGTCAACCAAAGAAGTGGATGAAACCTCACGTGATAAATCTAAATTCCACCACAAATGCAACACGGAAAAAACCCGACAGCAATCACAGTAATAACGACAATAACTCGCACTTTTTAACTAACCTTAAATATAAATTATCTCTAGCAGGTGCAACACATTTCCGCTATTGTTTGGGCTAGAATTAGATTGAGTTTAAATTCACATAACGTTAAAAACCTAATAAATAAACGTTAAATGGCGTATAAACTTTAATTTTCTTGTAAACAAGATTTCAGAAAAAGATATTTGGAGATAATTTAATTACTATGGGTAAATTAGAAATTTATATTACATGTTGACTCAAGTTTTGTTGTTGCTTTGTTAGCTAAATTAACTTATTCCCTTATACGCTATAACTTTAGATGGAATAACAGGATATTTATATAAGCTGGGCTCAAACGTATTTCATAAATTGGTAGTTACCTAAACAAACTACCTACCAAATATTTGCACAGATATAATTTAGTGGTAATTAAACTTATTACGTGCAGCAGGTTTCCAAATTTAATTAAGGAATTAAATCAGCATTCGGCTATTTTGATATACCTATCATTTTGTAGGACGAATAAGCGACTATCTGTTTCCTATTGGATTACCAATTAAATTAATCATTGTAGTTTTAGAACTTAGGTGTACTAACCATTAAAATGAGAACACTTTGCTGGCGATTTTCGGTGAAAAAGGCGGCCACCACAAGTAGCATTAAGAATGTATATGCTACCAGCGTTGATAAATTCCTGGGATCTAAGAAGGATTCGACAAGAGGTATTGTTCCCATGGTCCAGTCACAACACAGATCGCAGGGGAAAAGTAACAGCCACAAATTGACACTTATTAAATAATGGTAAGTAAGTTGTCTTGTAGGTGTTAGTGCAACAGACGCCGGATTATCAAATCTCGTGAAAACCGGCAACTGAGAACCCATTATTTGTAATCTCGCCAAAAGAAGACATATTGTGGTAGCTGCCAGTACGGTCAGACGTTTTGTGGCTTCGCTTGACCAGGATACTTCATTCGTCGACTTCACCATGATAGCGGACTTGATTAGGTATTTAAATTCACCCAGACGTACCTGAAAGAGAAGAAAATAATATTGTTTTAAATTTAAGACTGTATATGAGGAAAAACTATAAAATACAATCAATATTATCAATTCAAAATTATTGAAAGCTTGAGTTTATTCGTTGTCTCCACAAAATGCGCCAGTTTCACTAGACAGAATAGGATATAGGTAATTTCGAGATAAAAACATTCGTAAAATGAAATTTTAAATTTCTCTTACGGTTTTCAAGATATTTCAAAAGAAATGATTTTTCTTCAGTTACGATTACGTGATACAACTTTCTTATTATTTAAAATTAAAAAAATATACATATTTTCATGCAGCTTTTTATTTGGGATTCGAATATGAAATCTACTTTCTAATAATCATTTTTATTATGACGTCATATTATTTTTTCTTCAATGCAAACCATAGTAGGCTACGTTATAATTTTGCGGGCTTTACAAAAGCATATGACACTCTATGTCTGTTCTAAATATTAAGCAAGATATCGTGTCTTTCAGTTTCTAATAGATTTTTAGCGTGCCACGGATATGATAGGTCTATGGAAAAAATTAGCAGAATGCCGTGACAGCCAAACAATAACTTAACTAATTAAAATAATTGATATTTCCCCTGTCTAATAATAATGGTCAGCTTATTTTTTTTTAAGGGAATATTTAGAATTTGATAGATATAATAGGTTACAAGATGTTACTTCAAATAATATAAGCTTTCGCTGTAGGCTTGTCTCGCGCGGCATTCCACAGGGATCCATACTGGGCCCGCTTTTGTTTTCAGTTTACGCGTCCTCTTTTCCAAACATCATTAAAAACTGTAGAATACATATGTATGCGGACGATATGCAACTTTCTCATGCGTTTCACTTGTCTAACAGTCAGAGTGGTATTATGAATGTTAGTAGTGACCTTGCTTCATTAATGATTAATCCAGGTAAGTCAATGGTTTTACTGTATTGTAGCAAAAACCTGGACTGCCTTAGAAATTTAATAAAGTTGCGGACGTGTCAATTCTATCTGAATATAAGAATTTGGGCTTAACCTTGGATGGATGCCTTAGATTCGATAATCACGTCTCGACGTGCATTAGATCTGCCTATGCAGCTTTAAAGCTGATATATCTACACCACGACTGTTTTTTCAGTTAATTTGAAGAAAATCCTTTGCAAAACCTTAGTGCTGTCACATTTATCATATTGTTGTGAGGTATATGGACCGTGTGTGAGGGCGGATACCTCTGCACGTATACAGAGGGTTCAAAATTCGGGTTTGCGTCTAATTTTTGGTATAAGGAAATATGAAATAATTTCTCACAAGTTACCTGAGGTGGGATGGCTGAATATGAATGATCGTAGGTTGTTTATGAGCGCTTGTACATTTTACAAAATTATTTTATATAAAGAACCCACTTATTTGTATCACAAAATTTCATTTCGTACTGACGTGCACAATCTGAATTTGTTACATCTGATAGTAATAAATTACTCCCACTCTTAACCACCAAACTTGTTAAAATCAACCAAAATATGGCTCAAATTATTATTACAAGGAGTTTAAACGTTTCTAATACTTATCCAAATGTTATTTATTCGATCTTCAATCTTAAAATTTTATTATTTCCTGGAAATTGTCATTGGTCAGGGTATAGAAAGAATACATTTTTCTATAAAATATGTTTATTTATTCACGATATTTCGTCAGTTTGGTATATTGAACTTTAAAGTTCTGTTGAGAAATCCACGTTTTCCTTTCAAAAATAATTCATTCTAGATAATTGAAAATTTATTGTTTTTTAATAAATTTAATATTTTCATATATCTACTAAATAACATACCAGTTACGAATATTACGGGAAGCAAGATACACAAGTAGTATAGTATAATAGATAAATAGTTAATATAGCAATAACAACTCTAAAGAAAAGAGGCATCAATTCAACATGCATCGGATACGCATACAAGCAAGCGGCTCTACAAACGATGTGTCTTCAAGTAGTCCCGAACAGCGGGCCAAACATTAAAACCATCAAACGCCTTTTTTAACATCAGACATTAAAAAAGCGACCCACTGTACAAGTTAAGGAAATGTAAAGATATGCAAACCCGCAACACAGGTCAGTCTGTTAATTAAAATTAAAGAGAAGGTTAAAAATTTATAAACGGTTAGATTAGATAAAAAGTTAAATATGAGAAAAGTGGTTTATCAAAAATGTCTAACTGATCATTTAGTAATTTTGCAAGAACGTTTATGTTTTTAGATTTCAAGACTTTCTAAAAGATTTAATTTCAATTTTTTTTTACATTTATGAAGAAGTTGTACATTCTCAAAGCCAATTGTATGTTCAGTTTTTATTTTGTGTTTATAAATGTTAGATGATATTTGAGCTTTGTGTTCATATATTCTCCTTTTCAATTGCCTGCCTGTCTGACCTATGCATGCAGAACTGCAATCCGAACACTTAATAATGTAAACACCACTCTCTTCTCAAATACTAGAATTATTTTTAGAATTATTTAAAAGTTGTAAAATTTTTGTATTAGATTTATAAGAAGGGGTAATATTATATTTAGATAAAATGTTTTTGGATTTTAAAGTGATGTTATTATAAGGTAGTGATATATAGAAAGCATCAAATTTTTGTTCAATTGTATAGAGTGGGTCCGTTTTTTTTAGATTGAGGATAAGTAATTTATCTAAAATATGCAGGCAGAAAATATTTAAGTAAATAGTTATATTATATATGTAATTAAGTTCATTGATATTAAATGGTAGTCGATGGGGTAAGTTAAAGCACTCCACATGAAATAATTAAGTGAAGACAAACGATGGGTGAAAGTGTGGAAAGAGTCATAAGAAATAATGGTAGGGATAGAAATCGGTTGTCTAAAGATTATATTCGAAGATATTGTTATTATTAGTAATTGTAACATCTAAAAAATTGATGGTGTGATTTTCTTCTAATTCAATAGTAAATTGTAAATTATTATGTATTTGATTTAAAAATTCGTGAAATTTATGCATTAACAGACCTTGAATACTCCCACACCATACACAAAGTATGTCATCCACATATCTAACCCATTTAGTAATAAATTTATTAAATAATTCAGAAAAATTTCGGATAGTATACTGGAAAGTGGCATTTGTAAAGTTTATTGTTGAAAGTACAAAGTTTCGTTTTATTATATGTTCTAAAAGTAGGTTAAAATGTTTGATTTTATTTTGATTTTGATAAAATTTCTTGAGGCGGGATTCAGTAATACTTAAAGTAAGTTCAATAGGGACGTTTGAACATAAATTACATATATCAAATGAGACAAAAATATAATGTCTATTGGGAAGAAGATTTTGTAAATTGTGAAATAGTTGAATTGAGTTTTTTTCATGGCGTATGTAGGAATCAAATTGATTTCTCGAAAAACATTAAGCATTATTTTAGATAAATTATTATTCTTATTAAATATGCCATCGCTAGTAACTTGAGCTTCATCACTCCATATTACACACAGTTTCTAAAATTAGGATTTTGTTGATCCTTCTTCCATAACCATTTTCTTTTCTCATAATATAGCTCTTGAACTTTTACTCGTAGTGTTTTCAAATTTTACATTTTAATTAACTTTTAATTGTTTTTAATATGCTTATTTCATCCTTCACGTTTATTTTTCACCTCTGATCTGACATGGCTCTGAAAATGACGTTGTAGCCGAAACATGTAAGCCAATATATTTGTAACACTGATTGAGTTTCAAATATGTTGTTTTTATCATTAATTCAATATCTCTAATATCTATGTTTTGATGCATGTCCTTATTAGAATTATCATCTAAGGGCATACTAATCCAGTAATATAGTTCCATTTAAAGTTTCTATTTATTTGTTTATTTAATGTGATAGCGGAAAAAAAAACAGAAACAGAGCAAAGCAAATTAATTAATAAATTAATTAATCTTAACTTGTTTTATATTAAAAAACTAAATATTTCTAATTTCTAATTCATTTGAATAATTTAATATGTTGACTTCAATTCTTAATTATTTTTTAATGTACAATTCACAAGATTGATGATGGACGAGATACCTAGCACACATATGAGGGCTCCACACAGCTGACATGGAGACACAGGTATGTGTGTATCTTACCGATTTAAATGAAACTTGGCGGGTTTATAGGCTGATGTAGTGTAAGAACAACGGTAACTCTCGGCAACGCTACCCTTCGTTATTTGCTTTAATATTTCTGAAATTATAACATATACCAACATCAAGGAAATTGACATCACACTATCTTAAAATTTACAAATGCCGTTTTACCCAGATTCTGAAGCTAAAAGCGTTTTCTTATTGGATTCGTAGAGTGGATATTGTTTGAGGGATATGAAAAATGTAGCATCAACGAACAAAAAAGTCGACATTTTTATGATCCCTAGACAACTTCTATATTCAATATTCTCAGATGAAGTATACGCGACGATGAACCTCACTTCAACGAAAGGTCGGGCATATACAAAATTAGTTGTAGCGGGTGCGATATAATTTATATTGGACAAACAAAACATGCTATCAAAACCAGACTCAGAGAATACATCGCATGTTATCCATATGGTAGACTTGAATCATCCAGCGTTGCAACATATAAATGATACCGGACACAAAATGAATTAGTGAAAAATGTAAAATCACCGAAATAGTTAGACGCGTACGAAGCCATATACCTATATACAAAAAACATTCAAATAACATATTGAATGGGGATCCGATATCTCTGCAGCTCTCCAGTTTGATTGATTTATGAGGGTAGAAAAGAGAAGATCCACATTGTCGCTAATTCTTGATCTTTCGAAGGGTCAAGTAGGCGCAGAAAAAGCACTTGTAAATTGTTTCTTTTTTAGAGAGAGATAGTGGTGCATGTTTAACTAATACGTCCTTCTTACACTGTTGAAAATATTACGGTATTTAATAGAACAGAAATTACTAGAATTTCGTGTGAATTTTTTGTTGAGATATGAGGATTGACTATTTTTCTAGACGTTCAGAAGCGTGAACCAATCAGAATTTTTCCCTCGGATATAAATATAGAAACCCCACCTATTCCAATACAGTATTGCATTATACGCACCACCTGCATTACACGTGTATCTGTTTTCGTGTTTGATTCTCCGTATTAACATATCCAAACAAACCACCAAATGTGACTGACTTGCAAAGTGTAACCTCGTGTTATTAAACGTTAATTCCAGTGGGCATAAAAAATGTCAACATCTTAAAGATGTATTGGGAACATCTATTTACGCAATTAGTTTAGGCTTGAATCAAATAGCATAAACATTCACTTAATTTTATAATGGTTCTCAAAAATCATTTTAAAATTGGTACGTTTTGTTGAACCAAAACTTGTGAATGAGTGGTTTTGCATATTTTATAATTGAGAAACGTCTTAAAGAGAGAATATTATAGCACTAAGAAATAGGAGTTGCATATTAAAAAGACGTTGTGTTTAGAAAATGGTATTAAAACACCTAATAGATAGCATTCATTTAGTTAAACAGCTAGTAAATTTGTCTAGTCTAGATCAAATAAAATGTGACTAGAAGTATTTTATAATTCCTCGTGTCAGTTGGACAAAATAACCCCTTAGCAATAGACAATACTTGACTATCTTTGCTCGTCAAATTTAAACTTCTATAGTTCTCGACAAAATAACACGAAAAGAGTGTGGACCTCTCCTGACTATTAAATTAGTCAAAAAAGTGTTAAAATTTTCAACAGTGTATTTTTACGGACTTCATTCAGTTTTCGGTTGATAATGGTGTTCCCAAAACAATTGTCTGGAATTAATCAAATCTTTTGTGGTGCAGAGTGATTGAATATTTACGTGTCTATTATTACACTAGTCCTTGTGATGTTTTGAAAAAATTCTGTTTGAAAAAAAAATATGAAAGTTAGGTTGAGAAACTAATATTGTCATCCTTATTACCACTAAAACACTTACATTTTTTTTTTGATATACATTTTTTTGATGTATCTTAATAATAAATTTGGATACATTAAAACTAATAGCGAAGGGTAGTATTGCCGATAGGGCACTCCACTCCTCAAAAACGAGGGATTTAGCAACTAAGGAACTTACCGCTGTTTTTATACTTCAGCAGTCTATCAACCCACCAAGTTTCATTTAAATCGGGGAGACATACATACCTGCGTTCTCTTGTGAGCAGTAACTTACATTAAATAATACATAGGCACTATAAGTATAGATATCATGCTCCTAATATTCCTGAAATTTTTTTAAAATATAATATTGTTAATATCGTAATGGATACATTAAATAGTTGGTTTCAAACGTAGTGCCTACAAGAAAATTAGATTAACATATAATACTGAACCAAAAGCATTGAAGAAATTTCATTGCTGTGTAGAATAAAGCTCATATAAATACTGAATACAATTTTATTTTATTATCTAGACAATTCACTTTAGGGTGCAATTAAAAATTACATTTACTGTAACATGTACATATTCATACCGATGTCAACCGTGTAGATTTATGAAAGATAATTGAAAATCGGCCTAATTCTGTATTGTAATCTAGTCATAAGAATTTACCGTAGGATTATTTCCCTTTATTATCTGAAAGAAAAGAAAACCTATTGATGAGTAACAAAATAACTGCTGCTTTTTGAAGAGTTAACGGAATCATTGCTATTCGCATAGAATGTGAAATATTATTATCTATAGTCTATTCATATCTTAGAAAACAGTATACGTCTTATGGACTATTGTAAATGAACGTTCTGTTAATAGAAAGACCTCTAAGAGATCTTTCTATTAACAGAAATAACAGAACGTTCATTACTCATTACGGCATCAGGCAACTGCAGAATTAAATATTTCCTATCAAAGCATGTTTGAATACTATTTCACAACAATGCAAGTACTCCTCATATGAGCCGAAGTTTTCTTAGGTGGAGACAGACTGCACAGGCATCACTTAATCGAAGACGCTCAAATTGTAAGTCAAATACAACAATGTGATTTTGTTAAATAATAATGCTTTGAATAAACGTTTTCGTTAGTTAAAAATGTGGTGTTAACAAAAGATTTTCGTTTTGGTTATTTATATTAGCAAACGTTATATCGAAACTTTGAATTCATTATTTCTTTTCATTATTATTAAATGAAATAAGATCATCTCCCATATATCTACAATGTAGTTCTCTTGAAAGAACAGTTCCATTAATATAGAAAATTTGTAACAATATAAAAGAGCATTCGATGCCTATGTACGATAACATAGGTATATTAGGTATTCATTGTGTATAAATGAATGTATTCGAATTATGTATTTATTATATATTTATACAACATTAAAGTTTTATAAATACTAGTCATTAATATCGGTATGGCTATATCAATTATTCGCTTGAAATGTAGTACAACAAAAGCAGTTGGGCTTTCAGTATTGCATCAAATGTTTTAGAATTCCGTGCAAAACCTATATAAAGAGGAACACAAAATGTATGCACTCTAACGCGATTTATTAACTGAACTGTGCGCTGGCTTAGTGAATACAATTTCATTAACTACGCAATTTACTTCAAAGTGGAATTAAAAATTACATTTAGGTACTGCAATATGCATAAGTTGATTTCATTTCCATACCAATACATATTATGTAGATTTTCGAGGGATTATTGAAATAGGATCTAGCTCTCGCAATTTATTCATAGAAATTAAAATTATGGTTGTTCATTATTCGAAAAAGAAGGATATATTTTCAATGCTAATGAAAACATACAACATGAGGGGCCATGAATTTTAGGTCATTGTTTAGAAATTGACCGAATGCGTTTTCTTCTTTCTTCAAGTTATTTTATTCTGAAATGTTTCGTAGATAAGATTTGTGAACGTTTTCAGACGATTTCCCTATACCAGTGGCCTCGGATACTCGGAAATCATTTGAATGTTTTTTTAAGGATTAAAAATCGTTTGAGATTATATCTAAAGGAAAAATACTAGAAACAACTTTTCACTTATTGAGTAGGATGTTCAATTTGAAAGTTGTGGATTCGTTTTTTTTTTGTCGATTTATCTGATAAAAAATTGTAGTTTTCAAATAAAAAATGTTAAGTACCTGCTGAATTATTAATATTAACGTTAGTTTTTACTTTGTCTTTAATATTTCGTGTTTTTCTTAATAAGGGAAATATCTTTCAATAAGCATAAAATGTTAAACTCGACTAGGCATAATAAAATGTTATCTTTATTATTGATAGATAGATAGTAGCTCCGCTCTTGTTGATTGCATATATCGTGTAGACACGAATGAAATGTGATGAGGGAAAATACGAATAGCTGAATGGAAACAAGGGAATTAAAAACTCTATCAAGGATTGTGCTTGCACAGATTCTAAAAAAAATATTACTATGGTTAATTCTAAGACGGAAACTACAAAGAACACACTCTCCAAAAGGAAATCTCTGCCCACCCGAAAAGGTTGCGGCATTTTTGTCGCATGCCGTAAAAGATATTATCTTTCGGAACGATTGCGTAATCCGTAATCACGGCTGTTTCCTTTTCTCTAGAATATTAAATTAGTAGAAAATCAAATTAAAAAACTACGCATTTATTTCTAAAGCGATAAACTATGAAAAATATACGTATGTAAATATGTAAAAATAGCGTAAATAATATTTCGCTTCCCCAAACTATGATAGTTTTCTCTACCTTTATTGCTATAATACGGGCATGTTATGAAAGTAATATATGGTGTTTTAAAAAAATGCCGAGAAACACGAAAAATTAAAGAAAAAATAACAAGTAGCCTATTAAAAGATGCAGTTCTTATTTGATAACACCGAGTGTAAAGAACATATTAAATATTTAATTAATCAAGTACTTAAAATATTTTCTGTTAAAAACTACAAATTCTTATCAAATGAATTGGCAAAAAAAAGCAAATCTACAACTTTGAAATTGAAATTAATATACAACGCAATAACTGAAAAGTTTGTTTAATTCCTAGTATTTCTCCTTTAGATATAATCTCAATTCTTAAAAAGACATTCGAATCATTTCCGAGTAACCTAGCCACCTGCACAAGGTCTCTTCTTGCCGCGCCTACCCGATAAGCTGAGGAACGGTAGACTGTGACGGTGCCTCTGGATATACGTTACCAACCGGACAGTACGAGTGACGGCGATGGTACCCGGTTACAGTTTTGTGCTATCATCCGGTCAATTTATGTGCTTAGTTTATATTACTGAGATGGCAGAAAAAAAGTCTTCTTGCGCGGTTAATAAAATGTCAAAAGAAAAGTAAAGAATTTGATAGCTTTGTCGCTCAATGTTTGATATTCTGCGATTGTCGATATTCGTTACATAGGATGATTCACGGAACGCGACCTTTGCAATTATATCTGGATTTTGAAATTTCGGGGTAAGGATAATTTGTCATGATCTATTTAGAAAAAATAACTTTACGTTACATTGAAAGTGAAGGCTTACTTTGAGAAACCTGTATTTCCTTAACTAACCATTGCAAACACCTAGAAACTATAACTCGTTCTCTCTCTCTCCATTAAAAAATAAATTTGTATAGTAAAAATTACACTGTAATATTGTTCAACTTCATTATAAAATTTTAAAATTTTCGATTAATAAAATTTTTATTTGTTATTTATTTTTATATATTATTTGTTCTATACTACTTAATTTGTTGTCTTACTTCTTAAGAAAACCGGGGAATTTAAACACTACTGACCATTATTTTTTTTTATATTTGAAATAGACCGTCTTAGTTTTAGTCGCAGAAATTGTTTAAAACACGAATAAAAATTTAATTAGACATCCTGCTAGTTCCATATAACCCTTAAAATTCTTACCGCGTCCAAGTTTTTGTCGGGGAGTGTATATATATTGCCTACTTCAAAAACTACAATATAATTAATTACATGAAGTACATCATACGTAGTTGTCACATAAATTTTACCTAAAATATCATTCCGAAACAAAGAAAAACAATTAAATTTTAATTTATAATTTATACTGTTAATTTTTTTATAGAGGGTAAATAATAATTAATCAGGTTGTTTAAACGTTTGTGCTATCTCATACTGTTATCTACTAAACAACCAGTAATTTTACTGCGGATGGTCCATCATTACGTGTAGTGAGTATAAATTCCTAGGTTTTCTCTTCATTAACCTTTAATTTATTTGCCGCAATGGTTCAATTGCCTGAGGGATCTTCGCGGTTAAATTCTGTACCTTTTACATACCCCTCTTTCAGTTTCGCCAAGATTCATCGAGGAACACCCCATGGCAATATTTTACCTTTTAAACCTATGAATTATTTAATCAGCAAGTCGTAGTTTTATTTGTACTTCATGCTGCACTTGTCTTTGGCATATTTCAAGCTCTTTTATATCTTAAACTTTCAGTAGCTTTAATTATTTATGTATTGGGTTCACTACTCATCTGTAGTAGTTTTAATAATACAATAAACACTCAAACACCATGTGTGAGAGAGTGAAGGTTCACCATTTCGCACTACACGCTATATAAAAAAAATAGATTTAGTGGCTAAATGGGGCTAATATATGTAAATAATAGAGATTTTCATCGTTGTTTGAGAAACTCAAAGTAATTTGTTATATATTATTACATTTTAGAGTGTTGCTTAACACGTTGGTTCAATTGAGAGCAATTATAAATGTATTTATCGTCATAAATAAAAACTTTTCCTTTTTCTAATGCTCGCACGGGTCGCTGCAGACGAATTACTTTATTTAAATGTTGAGCCCATTCAAAATTGAATTACAATGATAAACGAATATACATACGTCTAAAAAAGAATAATGTGGAAAAGATCGCAATATTCGATATGGATATGCTTAATGTTATATCCGATCAGGATGAGGATTGAACGAAAGAAAGCAATGACGTTATTTTGAAGATGAGCGATCAATTAGCTTCTGCTAATTATACCATTCAAGAGTTTCTAAAAAAAAGAAAAACAATACGGAATTGCAGTTTTGTGCTATCATCCGATCAATTTATGTGCTTAGTTTATTTTACTGACATGGCAGAAAAAGTCTTCTTGCGCAGTTAGTAAAATGTCGAAAGAACAGTAAAGAATTTGATAGCTTTGTCGCTCAATGTTTGATATTTTTTTTTAGTGATATCTGAAATTGTGGCAATGACATTCATTTATGTCTCGACACCAGAGTGACATAGTTCCATCAGTTTCTTTATCACGAAGATCAGGTGTACATCACTGGACACCTTCCAGGAAAGGAGTATTAATCCAAAAGCTTCCCTTACCAAGACCCTCACTTTTTGAGATATGGTTACTAAAGTTTTCAGCTAATACCCTTTAAAAGTTCACTTATTACTTTGACTATTATTTTTTGGTTGACATCAGCTGCAGTTAAAAATTCGTTAAAAGATCATTATTCAAGTCCAGCTTCTTTTTAAACGCATCTACTTTATTTAATACAGTAAAAATATTTGTACATCCCGAAAGTGAAATGTCAATTTCATTAAGAAGGTTAAAGATGTCCGCCATATATGTAAGCCTCACCATCCAGTCCTTATTTAGCCCTTCTAGCACATCAGGATTCTGATCTTATACACACTAATAAATGTTTGAAATTTCTGTCTAAAGTTCCAGCAACGTTTAGGGTAAAATTACCAAAAAATAGAAAACATACCCAGTGGTTTATATTAATTTTTTTGGTAAC
This sequence comes from Protaetia brevitarsis, assembly GCA_004143645.1. Classification (NCBI taxonomy): domain Eukaryota; kingdom Metazoa; phylum Arthropoda; class Insecta; order Coleoptera; family Scarabaeidae; genus Protaetia; species Protaetia brevitarsis. The sequence goes on along the minus strand of RXPK01000096.1, from coordinate 867,973 downwards.
TTTACCCAATACGTTACTGGAATTTTTAGTAGGAATTGAGAAAATTTCTTAAGTGTGTAAAAAGTGTTCTTCACTTAATTCAAAATGGCGCTCAAATCAAAAGGTGCGGAAAAATTCGGATTTTAGATATTCCATGGCACTCTTGGCAGCCTATATTGTGAACTGCTTAAGTAAATAACAGCACTCAGGATTGTTTCATATGTTTCGCACTGCTTCGTATACTAATTTTGCGTTTCTTTGTAATAATTAATTCATAAGGAAACTTTTCCGACAATATCCAAAATTATATTTTAGTGTTAATCACCAAGCAAATACGACGTGGAACAGACGCTGATGTTTTCAATGAGAGCCCGGCGAAATAATTACAAAAGACGGTTGTAATAAAATTATAAGTTGAAATTTCCTTCTATTTCCCGAGTTCACGAAATATTCCCAGACAATTTCTTATTACTGCAGATTATATTTCCTAATGAAATTACTTACCCGCTGAGAGACGAATATTTCGTAAGCAGCACAGACTCCTGCCACCGTTATACCTTGTTCTTTGCATAGCATCGCAGTCGCAATGGATAACATAGATAGAAACAGATATCTCCAACCTGTAACGAAATTATTTGTTAGCGAATTACAGCTAAAACTATATAGTGCAGATTTGAGCATTTGTAGTATTTTGTTTGCAAGGATAAAATATATCAGTAAGAAAGATAATAGCTACTGGTTTTTTGATGTAATTTTTCGTGTAATCTATGAAATGTAAACCTCCAAATATATTTGTCGAATGTTTATTTAATGTTGTCAGTGTAATACCTACACGTGCAATGTAACGAAATACAACTCATTACAGCTAAATGTATAACTTCTCCTAAAAATTAAGTGAAGTACTGTTACCATTCATTCCTGTAGATGGATGTCTAGGACATTGAAGTGAATGCTGAATTTGTATCACTGTTCACAAGAAGATATTAAATGTTTCATAGACAAGTTAAAAGCCAAATGCATACAAATTGTTTTTGAAACTAAATAAGAAATTGTTTAGTACAAACAACAGTAAACCGTTTCCCGGTACTTTACTTATGCTTCCGAGAGACAAATTAATATTGTATGCAGTTCTTGAGAAATAATTTATTGCGTCTTAAATGTCAAATGTTCTTGTTTTAGAATATCAGCCAATGTAATAATGTTGCATTTCAGTAGATCTTGGAAGCGAGTACTTGTACAAGGTGGTACTTGCTTTTTTAATTTTTCGTTTTGGATCTCCAATAAAAATAACATCCCCAAGGAAATTGCGTACGGGCAACGCTAAGAACTTGCTCTCTTATATAAGAAAACAGAAAATAATAATAATTTGTTTTTTAAAAGAACTGTATTACTAAATTAAATATTAGTTTTATGAGAATGGAGTTACAATAGTTTAAATTAAAAAAAAAAGTATCTTGTTTTAAATTATATTCTGAACTATGTAACAGTTTCTAAAAGATATTTTCACACATTAAACCAAAGTGAAAGGTGCAATTATAATCTCAAAAAAAGATGTTATAGTTTTTCTTCTTTGAATTTTTGAGGTATCTTTAACTGTTTGTCATTTGATGCATGGATATGTCGCTGTATGAACTATACGCATTTAATATGAATGTCTACGCTCTAAGAATTTATTTGTACAAGTGTTAATATAAATGCAAAATTTCAAAAACATACCAAGTGAAGGTTCATATGTAATAATAATAATAATTCATGCCTTAGCATCACGCAACAGCTTTCGCCAATTACAGGGGGCATCGGTAGTCATGAGTTTATTATTACGCCTGCGCTCGTGGAGCGACTTAAGATGTTTGTCTCTCAGCATTTGCCACGGAGTAAGGAAATCCACGAAAACTTCACTCTGAGAGCAGTCCGTCGGGCTCGAACGGAGGACCCCGCGACCAATAGCCAAGCGTGCAAGTCACTCGACCATCAGCCGGGCAATCTAAATTCTAAGTCATATTATTATTTTTTTAGTTTTCCTCTGCCTCGGTACTTTTTTTTCTTTGGTTAATATTTTTGTTTAAGGGCGGTAATATTGCTTGAGTATTTATTTCAATTTAGACAATCTAACAGACATTGCATTGTTTGTCCTACGTATACATTACTGCAATTATTGCATGGTATCTCATAAACCACATATGTTTGGTTCTTGTTTTGGAATAATATCTTTAAGTTACAGATATTTTCCCGTTTCGTTATCTTTTATTTACACTGGTGGTGTTGCGGTTCACGTTTTGGCTTATGAAACACTTTGAGATCATCTTTCAGTTTAAACTCCATCTCGCCTTGTAGCTTTGCACCGCATTATTGTGATTCGATGCTGGAACCTATCACCATCGCTAACTTCACGAGAAAGGGGGCATGATCCGCGGACACTTGCTACCCACCGCCGAAAGAGCAAGCTTATGTTTGCTGTGTGGCAATTCTATTTTTGTTATAGCTATTTTTTTGCGAGCCCTTGAGCTTGAAATGGAAATGGGACTCCACTTTTGTGGGACTGAGAGTTTACCACAGGTAATGATACCTTTGATACAGAGATGGTGAATGTTAACATTAATCATCTGTAGATTATTAACGGCGTGAGTAGTCTCTCACATTTGATCTTAAGCATGGCGTACAGATCCTACTATGAGTTCTGTCTTTTAAGCAATTTTCTTGTATTTGAATTTTTTCCTTTGGATGCCTTATTTCACCGTTTACGGATCAACATATATATGTAGTATCTCTACGATTGTCGATATTGGTTACATAGAGCGATTCACGGAAAGCGAACATTAAAAGCTCTTGACTTTGCAATTATATCTGGATTTTGAAATTTCCGGGTAAGGATAGTTTGTTATGATCTATTTAGAAAAAATAACTTTACGTTACATTGAAAGTGAAGGCCTACTTTGAGAAACCTATATTTCTTTAACTAACCATTGCAAACACCTAGAAATTGTAACTCTTTCTCTCTCTCTCTCTCTCTCCATTAAAAAATAAATTTGTATAGTAAAAATTACACTGTAATATTGTTCAACGTCATTATAAAATTTTAAAATTTTCTATTGATAAAATTTTGGTTTGTTATTTATTTTTATATATTATTTGTTCTATACTACTTAATTTGTTGTCTTGTTAGAAGTAATTAAGAATAACGGGGAATTTACACACTACTGACCATTATTTTTTTTTTATTTAAAACAGAGCGTCTTAGTTTTTGTCGCAGAAATTGTTTAAAACACGAATAAAAATTTAATTAGACATCCTGCTAGTTCCATATAACCCTTAAAATTCTTACCGCGTCCAAGTTTTTGTCGGGGAGTGTATGTATATTGCCTATTTCAAAAACTACAATATAATTACGTAGTTGTTACATAAATTTTACCTAAAATATCATTTCAAAACAAAGGAAAAAAAATAAATTTTAATTTATAATTTATACTGTTAATTTTTTTATAGAGGGTAAATAATAATTAATCAGGTTGTTTATACGTTTGTGCTATCTCATACTGTTATCTACTAAACAACCAGTAATTTTACTGCGGATGGTCCATCATTACGTGTAGTGAGTATAAATTCCTAGGTTTTCTTTTCATTAACCTTTAATTTATTTGCCGCAATGGTTCAATTGCCTGAGGGATCTTCGCGGTTAAATTCTGTACCTTTTACATACCCCTCTTTCAGTTTCGCCAAGATTTATCGAGGAACACTCCATGGCAATATTTTACCTTTTAAACCTATGAATTATTTAATCAGCAAGTCGTAGTTTTATTTGTACTTCATGCTGCACTTGTCTTTGCCGTATTTCAAGCTCTTTTATATCTTAAATTTTCAGGGCCTTTGATTATTTATGTATAGGGTTCACTACCCATCTATAGTAGTTTCAATAATTGTCTGTCCGTGTATACGTATTCACCCAAATACGACGTATGAGCAAGTGAAGGTTCACTATTGCTTATTATAACGCTTTTGAGTTTTTCATCGTTGTTTGAGAAACTAAAAATAATCTGTTAGTTATTAACAAATTTTAGAGTATCGCTTAACACGTTGGTTCAATCGAGAGCAATTATAAAAGTATTTATCGCCTTAAATAAAAACTTTTCCTTTTTCCTTCGGGTCGCTGTAGACGAATTACTTCATTTAAATGTTGAAACCATTCAAAATTGAATTACAATGATAAACGAATATACATACGTCTAAAAAATGGACAAAGTGGAAAAGATCGCGATATTTGATATAGATATGCATAATGTTATATACGATCAGGATGATGATAGAAAGCAATGACGTTTCTGGAGTTGAGAGACCAATTAGCTTCTGCTAATTATACCATACAAGAGTTTCGAAAAAAAAAAACAATACGGAAGAGGAAATGGTTGCTTATTACAAAAATAAAATTATGAATAAAACCACAATTATAAAAGATTTACAAAATGAATTACTGGGTAAGATAAATACAACAAAGATCGGCGATGCGAAAATATAAATTTATAATAAAAGATTATTACAAACCTACAAAAACTTAAATCGGCATATTCACAGGTGTTTGTATGGAAACAGACCACAAAACCAAATCAACATATAAGATAACGCATAAGCATATAGATATTTCACACCATCTGGTATAGAATAAAAATCCTTGAAAGCAAACACTTAAACTCGAATTGCCATGTGAAAGGCGAGAAAGGAACATACATACATCAAAAATAGTAAATACACTTGTAAATAATAACAAGTTCAATGACAGAAAATAGCCGTACTTAATGCTGAGTTGACGAAACATTGGCGAAGAACTTTACAAACATGTGTTAACATACAAGCTCATGCTGATGATTTTATGAGGAGTGTTTCCTTCGGTAAAAATTATATACAAAAACCACTTAATTTTGTGTGTATGTTCTGGAAGGCGGGTATAGTACTTGATTAAAACTGTAAATTGTTTAATTAAATAGAAAATGCAAATCTAATCTATACATCATATAAATAAATGAGGTATTGGCAGGTGCTGATAAATTGACGGAGAAATTCCACATGAATAAGTTTGGTAAACGTAAACCCCATTGTCATATTTCTAAATTTGTGTGTGTGTTTCCGAACTGTGCGGAATCGATGCTAACATAGGCAATAACAGCAATGTACCAATGCACAATGATGAGAATGTTCAAAAATCGACCAAGAACAACTGTAAAGATGATAAATTATAGATAAGCTGAAAATTTGTTACCTACATATCAGAAGCCTACGTAATAAGTTTAGCAATTTATATATATTCTTAAAGGACATCGACATTTTGTGTATAACAGAATATAAGCTAGCGATGAAAGAGATCGATTTTTTTTATCGTGAATAATCATTTATTATTTGTTAAGTCAGTCAATGTTTTTAATGATAACTATTAATTTCTTGGTTCAGAATATATTCAAAGATATCACAAGGACTATAGCGTAGTAATAGACAGGTGAATATCTAATCACTCCGCGCTACATGAGATTTGAGTAATTTGGAACAATCGTTACAAGAATACGTGAAAATAAAAAAGGGGCTATTACCTGAACATGCACCGCTATCTCCATCTGAAAAGGAAACATTTTTACAAGTGCTTTTTCTACGTCTATTTGACCCTTCGAAATACCAAGAATTAGCGACAAATGTAAACAATTTCACCCCCATACATCTATCAAAATTTAGTGGTGGAAGAGTCTTCCACTTCCCGATTCAATGAGTTATTTGATGATTTTCATATGTTAGGTTTTGTATACGTCTAACTCTTTCGGTTATTGTATATTTTTCACTAATTTAAGGTTTTTTATATCGATTCTATGTCAGGTATCGTTTATGTGTTGCGCAAAGCTACACGGTTCTAGTATTCCTTAGCGATAACTTGGTATGTGTTCCTTAAACCTAGTTCCGATCGCACAGGCGTTTGTCCAATGTAAATTTTATCACGCCCGTTACAACCGATCTTGTAAATGCTCGATTTTTCATTCATATGATGTTTATCTTTCGGGTTGCCTATAGATTTCTCAGTGACTATGCGAGGTGAAGCAAATGTTCAAACTTTGTCCTTTATAAATGCCGATTAAGCTTTTTAAAATACGATAGAAAGGTAATTTATTTAAGCGTTTGTCATGATGTTCTACTGACGTTAAAGTCGTGGTACTTTTTACATTTTGTTTATGTTGGACTTTCTTTCTACTCCGGACTGCGTCTATAGGAGAGTAAACCATTACAGATCGCTACCTTTTTAATGAATTGCAGTTCTTTGTTGAATCTGGCCTTGTTAAATGGGAATTTTATAAGTCTGTTGATTAGGAAATTCATGCCGGCCATTTTATGTTGTCCACAGTGATTTGAATCGGCCATTATTAATCTACTTGTATTGGTTTCTTTTCTATTGAAGTCTGTTTTTAATTATTATTATTTCTTAGTTAGAAGTAAATTATAGAAAGTCAATACTATCAAATTTTGAATTTTATTTTAAGACAAGATCCTAAAACCGAAAAAATATCATCTACATATATACCACAAAATAAATTCTAGAGAAATATTTAGTGTCTTTTTTCAAGTCCGTTTCAAATTTACTCATGGATAGCAATCAACAGAGATGGGAATGGGTCTCCCAGTGACGTTCTTTGCGATTATTTAAAACACTTTCCATCTTTTACATAGAAATTGGTTCTATTATAATTAGGTTTTCTTTAATGAGTTAAATTTTTAGTTTAGATTTATAGTAATGTTTCGACGATTATTTTTGAAACATGCTTTAAAGCTTACTAAGTCGTTTATGTTAAATAACATTGTATGTACCTATAATTTATTAAAGTAATTCTTCTTAAGCATCGTTATTGATAGTTAGAAGCAGGGATTTAGAACCGGTATTATGTCGTCAAAGTCATACGGATACCGCTATAATATCGAAACCGATTAATTTTTTTCGTTTAATCGATACGATTTTTCTAAGCCTTTAAAATTGAATTTAGCTTCGTATAATTTCTTTATATTTCTTCGACCGTCCTAGCGTCTATCGATATTATCCGAACGCGTTTGCAGTACACCTCAGTACTGGGGCAAACGACAGTCGTAATGACATGATGCAATGCGAATACTAAACTATTACTGTAGTAACAAAAAAGAATTCCCAAATAAGTAAGAGAAATAAAACTAAATACATTCCTTTTAAAAATAAAAAAAAAATGGTTTTTAATGGTACAATGAGCACCTAGCTCAAGTAGGTGCCCACCCTAACTTAAAAAAAGCTTTTGCTGTACGTTTATCCTTACGGTTTTTACCGAAATTTAGATTTATAAGGCGATGTTGATATAATAAATGTTACCTTGTAAACTGTAGCGCTAGTTTCGTAATTGAAATTCAGCTTTCATTAAATTGCATAAAGTTGGTACACGAGGGCAAATAGTATGGTTAAATTAGGGTAAGAGTTTTTATGTATACTCATGCTAATACTATTAACAAATAATGTTTCACTAGAAGTAGGAAACTCGAAAAAGTTTTTTAATATCTAACTCAAACAGTTAACCTCCTGGTGCCTCGGGCGTTTCGAACGTCGCTTTTCCCTACACTACGTTCTAATGTAATTATCGTGCACCTGAAAAATGTATTTTCAATTTAAATGGTATTACTTTGCCCGTTCTTGTATAATTAACATTGCACACACGCGGTGCGAAGGTAAATTGTTGTTAACCTTTTTTTATAAAAAAAGAAGCACATTAAATGTCCACGGAATGAATACCAACAAAAATAATTCTTAATAACAAAATGAAACCTCATGGGAATATAAAAAATACACACATACCTTCTAATACATACAATGATTTTATCTACAGAATGTAAGTAAACAAAAGATACATACCTATATATATATATAAATAAAATACAGGTAACATGTTAATGTTCCCATAAATGGAATAAAATCGCAACAGATAGCTTTTAGACAAGTTTTCCAGCTACATTTTGAAGACTAAATTATCCCGTTTCTCTGGAGATAAAATAAAATCCCGAAATTCGTCGGAGTTTTCAAAGAAATACAAAGGTAACGCGGTAGAAATGTCAAGTATTTCCAACACAGAAAACATTTCCCCCTATCTTTCGTACAAAGGGAGGAAGAGCCCTTTCGCTTCTGTCTCTTTTTTCATTTACTGCATTTTCTAGATTATATTTGTTGTGCGCGAGAGGAAAAGCTGTAAGTGTAGGCGTATCATCCCCTATAGTAACTTCCAGTCTTAAAACGCATTTCCTGATCGATAAATTGTGTCTGCTGCTTCAACTGTTTCCCGCTATCAATTTTTACACAGTTAATGTTTATATATAGCACTTCTACTTCAATAGTTACTGAATAAGTAAACTTTTTCTTGATTTTTTGATCCCGTGTAAAAATAAAATAGAAATGTATGAATGACGTTCCGGTTTATTTCAAAAACCTTTCTCAAGTTACATACATAAATTGTAAAAAAAGGCACAAAAGTATTCAAATTTTTCGATAAAAGCAGCATTTCTTTTTTATTTTTTGTTTTATACAAAGGATTGTGTTGCAATATGTAATATGTGTGTTAATTTAGTTTTTTTTTTTGGATTGATTAGATGAAAAATGTTATTAAATTTTTAATTAAACACATTTCTAAAAAGTATTGTTGAATTTAATTATAAAATCAAGTTGTATAGTTTGGTGAAATATTGTGTGTTTGTTTTGTCATTAATTAAATTTTTATGTTTATAAGTTTAAATTATTTGGAATGTATTTCGTATTTTTTAAATTTTGTTCTGTGTTTAAAATTGATATATTTTTGTTAGAGTTGTAAGATTTTTGTAATATTTATGTCCTTTTATTCTCTATCCGCTTCTTCGGATTCCGATTCGTTGTCAAACGCTTGCTTCCAGGTTTTCGATTACAGATTTCGTGTAATAGCAATTACGCTAGTATATGTTTTACTAAACGTTTCTTTCTCAAATATGTAAAAATTTTGAATCTTTTTTTTGTAGCGCGCGTCTATTTTGAAATTTAAAATTTAGATTTCCTGTTGCGCCGGTAGCTGACGCCACCTATTTAGAAAAGGAGTTTACGAGATTGCTCATAGAGAGCGCTATAGTAAGCCACGACAATTTGCAGCGGAAATTTCTAGCGGGAATTTACTCGAAACTTCAGGTTAATCTAGAGCCAGCACGCCAAATATGAACACGTGCGCCAAATGTAAACACGCGCGCGAGCGAACGCAGAATATAAATAATAGTGGAAATAAATATTACTGAATATAAATAGTAGTATTTAAACGGATTAGTTAAGTGTTTTAGTAGTTCTTAGTTATTTATTAATTAGTGTTTTTAGTAGTGTTATTTTATTTTTATTGCAGGTGTAGAAATAAATATTTTTTTATTCGTCATTCACGGCAGAGGGTTCGTATCATAAAAAATTAGTTTTATTTGTTTTTCAAAGAAAGACAATTTCAACGTTTGATTATAATAGGTGCTGAAAATCCTAACTTAATTAAAAAAATATTACTTTCCTTAACTTATAAATCCACTTCATCTATAACCAGTACGGTTAGAAGTAATATATGGTCATCGATGATAAGTATTTTTTCCTGCATCCAACTTTTTCTTTAAAAGTCAGTTCATTTAGATTATCTTAATTTTGTGGTCTTTACCTTGTCAGTCACTTTCAATATCTTCTAACAAGCTGTTGATAGCATTATTACTTTTGCCATGAATACTATTCTTCACGATTAATAAGAGCCACTAACTTTAAAAATAACGCAGTAAGCACCGAATTTCGGAAGGATTGTTGCAGTTCAGAGTTATTTCCTGCGCGCGCACCCTTAAGGTAAATACACCTATGGTCAATTTTTCTTAAGAATACAGTTGGAGTAGATAGGAAGCATTTGTCCTTGCTCATGATTCACCAGTAAAAGTGTATTTATATACTAGAAATATATCGTAGTGTGTCTCCCCTTATAAAAATATTACTAAGTTCTTTAAAATTTTTGACAAACGTTTTTCTCAAAACCCTGTTAATAAACAATAACAATTAAATATGTTCTTCCATTTTATCAGTGGCAGAATATAGCATGGCCGATGAATAGTAAATTGCTATAAAAATGCACAAGGAAAACGTATTACAAGTGGGTAGCGACTTATGGCATTTAATATATTGAATTTTAATATATTTAAACATGAAGTCGAAGTCACAAGCTGTGATGTTGACTGCAAAAGACAGTGGTTTATCAGAAACCACTCTGTGGAGAATTGTTAAGGAGATGGGGAATAACGGAACAATTTTATCACCACCCAAGAAAAGAATCCGTGCAACATTATTTGACAGCTTGGATGAAGATACAAAAAAGATAATCCGTCGTACTGTGGACAACTTCTTTCAGAGAAATGAAAGGCCTATACTTTGGATAAAATCCTCCAAGTTAGTTGTAATTTTCTATTCATAACAACATTTACATGAACACATAAAGCTATTGTAAGTAAAATAAAAAGTATGTAAATGGCACATAATGATAATTTCTGGTTATGTCTCATGTAATCGTTTTTTATGTCGATATTACAACGCTTGCTAGTAACAATGGATGAATGTGTTTATGTTAATGTTGCCATAGACTACATTTACATGAACATCTACAGGCCTGTGTAGCAGCAACCATTGTAACCATTTGTAACATCTAAAACGTGTAAACAAAACATAACAATCATTGATTGTTGTTCATGTAAACGTTAACAGATTAATCATTCTTGTAATTTTTTTTAATTTTTACCCATGTTTTATAATGGAATATTTTTTGCAGGCATTAATTGAAAATGAAACCGTACCACCAATGTCTGTATCGACAGTATGGAAGATTCTGAAAGAATTAGGATTGACTGGATTGACCATACCTTCAATGAAGGAAATGACACGTATAATTTAGATAATAATGTCACAGCTATTGTAGAGAGAATGGAATTTGTCGCCAACATAGGTTCTTCTTCTGAACAGGAAGTATTTTCAGAAGAAGAAGATACAACTGAACTACAATATATGATGTCTGCAGATTGTATTTCAGTAAAGTGACTGTGTAACAAATGTCAAATGCTTTTCAAGGCTTGAACTTCATCGCTAATTTTAATAGTTTGCCTTCTCTTTGACATACTGCCATATTGTGTAAAATGTATTGGATATTGTAAATGTATTCATTTTACCAATACTTGAAATTATTTGATTTGTATTCACTAAATTAATTACAAACTTATTCTCCACATCACTATGCATTTCGTTCGTCTAATTTTTATTTATTTGCAAATAAGAATTTAAACAGCCCTATTTCTTAACTCTAATACTGTCTTCGATTGATTGCTCTAAAGCACTCTCAAAGTATCTTCATCCTTTATAATAATAAAGGACATAGGGAGAGACAAGAGAATAATCTACGAACGCGGGCGAGTGCTTTAGAGCAGTCAATCGAAAACGCTATTAAATATAACAATTGATTTAAATTTCCCGCTTATGACTCTTCTTTCGGATGTTAGTCGGTCTGCGCTCGCAGCGCTAACTACTGTATTCTTAAAAAAAATAGACTATAAAAATGCAGAAACCTCGGAAACTGACTTTGTTTGTTCTATCTATTTAGTTTAGTAGATTTATCCAAACAAAATATCTTTCTGAACGTTTTTCGGCTAATATGGACAATCTTTCTATTTTATATGCGAATTCTTTAACTATAGTATGGATAATTCCTGTCGACATAGCTAGAATTTTAAGTTTAGGACCAGGCTTTGCCTTACAGTACACCTACAATAACCACATTCCCGTTAAAAATATTATTGCCAATATAGAATCCTCACTAGTACCCTTGTCTGACAATGAAAAGACTGACATCAGATCAAAAATAACTAACGCAATAAAAAACCATTTAAACTCTTCTAAAGGAAACTTACACATGAACAAAAAATGATAAATAAAGACACGCAGCTAACTAAAAAAATTCATTGCAGAAAATCCACAATTAATCATTACTAAACCGGATAAAAGTAACAAAACACTTATTATGAACAAAACTGATCACGTAAAAAAACTCCTAGATATACAAAATGACAAAGACACCTACTATATATTAAAAACAGGCCCAACACAAAAAACTACAAAAAATAGTTAATGACATGGTAAAACGATGGGAAAAAAATTAATTTATTACTCCAGATATTGCAAAACAATTAAAAATCAACAACGCACAATCCCCCAAAATATACGGATTACTTAAAATCCATAAACAAAATATGCCACTTGGGCCTATTGTTTCTTGCGCACAAAGCCCATTATACAACTTATCAAAATATTTAGCCAACTCTGTCTCTAAAATTATCAATAAAAACGATTACTACATCAAAAACTCCTTTGCATTCAAAGACTTCGTGGACACTATCAACATTGATAACTCCGAAAAACTAATTTCCCTAGACGTAGTTTCTATATACACAAATATTCCCGTACAAATTAGCCCTAGAAATAGTAGAAAAGCACTGGGATACTTTGCAGGATTTTACCGAATTACCGCTAAATAGCTTTTTAGAAGCGCTAAAACTTACTCTTTCCACAACCTATTTCCAATTTGAAAATACCTTTTGTAAACAAAATGATGGTTGCGCCATGGGTTCACCGATATTAAGCGTCATTGCACAAATAGTATTAGAAGATTTAGAAACAAACATCATAAACGGTCTCAATTTCAAACCAAATTTCTTTAAACGGTACGTGGATGATTGTATTGCATGTATACCAGAAAATAAAATTCAATACTTTCTCAAACAATTCAACAGTTATCACCCCAAATTAAAATTTACTCTAGAAAACAGAAAAACATAGCACTATTAACTTCCTTGATATAACTCTAATCCGCAAAAACAACAAAATTCTCACAAAGATTTTTCATAAACCCACTTCATCCGGAAGATTCGTTAACTTCAAATTAGTTCAACCACTCTCGCACAAAAAGAATGTCGTCATAGCTCTCATAGACAGAGCATTACAACTTACAAGCCCATGCTTTAGACCCAAAATTGTTAAAGAGCTAAAAACCACATTACAAGAAAACAGTTATCCGGATTACTTTATTAATAAAATTATTAAAAATAGACTTCATAGGCAATACAATATAACAAAACACCATAGACAGATCCACAACACGCAACCGTCGGATAAATATGTAGTTGTACCCTACACCCAACAATTGTCTAAAAAGTATCGGTAAAATTCTAGCTCCATATCAAGGTTGCTCACAAAAACTTCAATACCTCCAAATGTTGCTACACCAACTTAAAAGACAAAGTGCCAATAAACAAACAAACACATGTAGTCTATAGCATTCCTTGTAATAACTGTTATGGAACATACATTGGACAAACTTCACAACATCTAAACGAACGAATAAAGGGACACAAATACCAACAAAATATCACAGCACTAAAAAAACACACTTTGAACACAGGCCACACATTCAACTTTAATGAAGTCAAAATTTTAGATAGAGAAAGAAATAACAAAGCCAGAAATATAATTGAATCAATACACGTAAAAAAAAAACATAATAACGCTGTAAACGACAGTTCATACATTGAAAACCTATCCAAAATATATTACTCAATCCTGTAACATGTTTCAACTATTCACCGATATCAGTATTATTATTTTTACCACCCCTATATAATATCCTGACATTTTATTTTCCAATACCTCTGTATATTCACTTGTCTATTTACCTCCGAATGTTAAATCTTTTTCAACCTATAAAAAATAACCGTGTTGTTGACAGGAACGGCAAATATGTTCGTATATTTAAGCATTACTTGTAAAACTCTCACCATGTAAACAACGAAAACAAACTTTGTAATTTAAAATCTAACATATTATTTACAAGTAATCATTTCTATATACTAAAAATAATGTCTTCAAATTTGTAATTAATAATCTTCAAAATTTAAGGTATCAATTTTCGGCCTATTTTTTATTATGACATTGGATGTAAGTACATAACTTTAAAACCAGTTGTAACCGTATTATATACATTTTCGTTATTAGCCTCTTCTTAATGTAATAAATTCTTTGCAGATTATTTATGATTAAGACAAATATATTTGTCGAAACGTAAAAAGAAAGTTTCATTTTACTTAAGTCTTATATTAAGCCGGTACAACCAAAGAAAAAAGAAATCGAATTAAATAGTATATTATAGTATATATACTATAGTAGTACAAGTTTTGAATACAAGTTATTAATTCATGCTATAAGATCTAAAGTTTAGTCACTTCAATTATTTCTTTATTTAAATTAACTATTTACACTGATTGAGCGAGCGTCCTATGGTTACCTAAGTGGGCTTTCACACCAAAGTAGCATGCTACGTGCGACTTGCTGCCTGGCAGCAGAAAATATGCTGCTTGTTTTGAAACGTATATTACTAAATGAATGCCTTCTCACCGAAGTCGCGAATCATGAATGCGACGTGGCAACGTGCGACGTGCAACGAGATTCATAGAGCAGGTCCTATATTTTTGCTAGTTTGCGACTTTACCTCTGGGTGCATAGTTGTGAGTTAATTTGTGTTTCCAAAGTTTTTAATTAATTACGTGATGTCCAACAAATGCTTACTGGACGACGAACAATTTAACATATCTTTTGTGCAGGCGATTGAAAAACACCCTTGCCTCTACGATAATATATTGAAGGCATACAGCAACAGAAATGAACAAGACAAATCTTGGAACCAAGTTGCTGGGTTGTACTTTTCAATGAGTAAGTGAGTTCTATGGCGGCCGTACTTTTTATTATCACATACCATACAGACAATCAAAATTCGCGTTCTGGGAAGGAAAAGGAATCAGCAAAGAGAAAACGTTTACAAAATTCAGCATTTTTATTTTTCAATTCTCCTTTATCTCCCCTTCAATCTCCTTTATTTATGTACAAATATTGTTTTGCCATGGTAATGCATTTGCAGGTTTCGTAAAATAGGCACATAGCCTATTTCGTAAATCGCCTGCTTCTGTTTGTTGACGTCCAGGAAGCTCTTGTTGTAGGGCTGGTAACACATTTTAAGCTGAGCCAATGTCTTGATCGTTCGGATTTGAAAACCGACCATCGTGTTCCCGAATAAAGTTGTGTAAAATACACGCGGCTTTGACAATCTCGACAACTTTTTCTGACCTACAACCTATTTGTGTCTCAAACAAGCATTCCAAATGCACACTCAACACTCTTGCGAGCTCTAGAAAGTCTGTAGTTGAATATCCTTTTAGGGTTTGTTAATGTTGTTCTGGCATAAGGTCGCATAATATGCTTATGAAGGGGGAATGCTTCATCTACTACAAAGAACATTGGAAAGGTGGAATTACTCTCATCATTTTGGTAAAACCAGCAAGCCGTGGAATGTTAAGCTGATTTTCGGTAAGTGCGTGGAAAACTCCGGATGATTTAACTATGCAACCATCGCTATTCTTACTCTTAATCACCAACACTTATAAAAGTGAATAAACCATCTGCATCAGAACTTGCCATTAAAACTATGGAAAAATAGCCTTTGTAGTTGTAATAGGCAGAACCTGATTTTATAGGACATTTAATTCTGATATGTTTGCCGTCTAAGGAGCCCAAACAGTTTGGCATATTCCATAGTTCATTGTACCTGTCTGAAATCTCTTTCCATTGCTCTATTGCAGGTAATGCCATATACTTGGGTTGCAGTACAGTCCACAATTTCTCAGCAATATCACTAATAATGCTACTTATTGTTGTCCTATAGAAGTTCTGGAATTTCTGTGGATGCATTTGCAGCTGTCGGGGAACAATATATGTACTATGTGTATCAGCATTGTCGCGTAAATACGGATGAACCCTTAATCTCCTTCTTTTCCTTTTTTCTCCTTAATATAACTGCTGCAATTAAGGCAATGGTATCTTCTCCAGACGACATTCCGAAATCAACTAAACTCCACACATCGAGAGAAATTTGCATGTAGCATCTAGCAGACTGTGCGACTTCGGTATGAAAGCCAATTTAGATGACGCACGATGCGACATGCTTTCTGCTTCCAGACAGCAAGTCGCAAGAAGCGGTGTGACTTTGGTGTGAAAGCCGACTAACGCGAGCGGTTCTACTGCAATGCGAGAGCGAACCCACGAAGCCGTGCCTGCTACGCTAATATATCTAACATTCCCTTACATGCAGTAATTCGTACAATATCGGGTGACCATACAACGAAAACTCTTGCGGTATATCACCTAATTAAAAATGTTAATACAACATGAATGTACAAATAAACTAAATATATAGATGATTCACCAACTGTTCGGTTATTTAATTGCAATTGACTATTATGACTACTTTATTTTTTTCTGTGCACCTATTATAACATTCATAGTGTAATGCTTCCAACAAAATAATTAAAACGGCATTTGTGTTTTGGGTTTTCAAACATCCAAAGGCATAAATTATCAATTAAAGCTGGAAACAAAAGCGATGTGCTTTTTTTTGTGGAAACAAATGCGGAATGTTATGAATGGCAGTGATACAAACGTTGGATCGGACAAATTTATAAATCGTATCAGTACTATATCAGTACTATCTTATTATATGTACTGGCACACGCACTGCGGGTGCAAACATATAAATAGAAATAAAATAGCGTGAGTTCGGAAAAACGGCATTTTATTATCGCTAAGCGCGTTAAAACTGCTATTTTATTAAAATTCCCGATTGTATTTCGTGTCGAATTCGAGAACATATTCGATACGGTACATTGCAAATCAGCATTACACGCATGAGCGATGCCCTTTACACGCACGGCCCCTTGTCGAAATAACCAAAGCGCAATTATGCAGAATGCGTGTAGATCGATGTCCCGTCGTAATTTTGTTTCCATCAGTGGATAGTATGAATGTCACGTTCGATAGCAAATGTTGCATTAAAATTATTTTATTCCATGCAGTGGAAACTGGACGCGAAAGGAGAATCTAATTGGATAATTGTGTTGGTTGGCGCGTGACGGTTCAACAGTTCTATCTTCAAATATTTATTTGAAATGTGAATTGTGATATGTAGCTGTGGAACTTTTTTTTTTATTATTTCTGTAAATAATATTTGTACAACGTTAAAAATATGAAATGCAAAAATTCTGGCGTTTTAAAGAGGAAGTTTTTAAAACAATGTTGGATTATTTTATCGAAATGATACTAGCTATACTCCAGTTGACTTTTCTGCGAACTCAGTAAGAATTCAGTTTTAATCTCTTATAGTATAAGAAAAAATAAAAACAAACAGGCGTATGCATGACATAGAGGTCTCCAGTTCTAGATTCTGACAAGAGGGAGAAGATACCCAAGCTCACGTTCTGTGCTATGGCAATGAGAGAACCCAAAGCAAATAACTAAGTCTAATTAAAAGGTAAAATTAGAGGTCTCTCTTACCATAAAGGGGATCACAATATACCTGAAATAGTCGCGGTACTAAGTAGATCTCTTAGACGGCACCAATCTTAATCTAAATTAAGGATGAGTGCTTATAAACTGAAACTTTTAACAACTGCAAGAGAAATAACAACAAAACTATGAATAACTATGACACTAGAGAGAGTTTCAGATGTGAACCGATCATTTACCAGTGGGATATTAGTACAGGAAGTTCGCGAATGTAATGTAGAAAGGAAACGCAAAAAAGATAACTAACAGACGATTTCCTATTATGTCAGACAGGTAAGCGGCATTGAACACAACAGTGAGCCGGAAAGTGTCATCAAAACTGGTAGCGCAGTACTTCAAAGAACTGGTATGACCATCAGATCAAAATAGTGTTAGCCTGATTCAGGTGCCATGATATCGAAAGGGCTAACAAACTCCCTAAAAGATCATGTGTGTGATCAACAAAAATATAGCCTCGATTGAAGAAAAGCTAAGGTGCAAACTTTTGACAAAGAAGCAGGGACACCTCATCGAACCCTATACGATCACGAGGCAGTGGATTTCAGCAGACAAAGCTTAGCTGTTAAATTTTAAAGAAGTCTTCATGAAGGGCTTTTATAAGTCGGTAAACGAAACCGCAATTTTTGGTTGTCTGGATCAGCTTAATGCCTGCGAGTGCTAAGTGCGATTACAAATAAAAGGACTTTTCAAGTAGAAATAAATATAAAATTGTAAACAAGAAAGCGAAAGCATGAGAGTTAATTTAGTACCAATACTTTAATTAAGTTGATATTCATTAAACATGTCCAACAAACTATAATTGAGAATATGTGACAAGTCAGAATTGAAGAGCTTATATTTTATTCCTTGGTGTAAATCGCCTCCAATATACCGAGTTGGCTTGCCCACATCTTTAGGTGGGAAAGCAATGGTAATGTTATCGCTTGTATGGAACGACTGCAGATATGGAGGGCGGCGCTTATTAGCGATGAGTTTTGTGCATAAGTTTCCGTGCCTACTGAAAGGTATACACGTACAACCAAGTATCTAAATTATGATTTGAACTAGATTACAACAATCTCACATTTTGGTTAAAGTTATGTCCGATATCAACGCAATGTCTAGCTCCATCTATATTTCAACGATGTAATTTGTGTTCTTTAAATCTAGTTTCAATTGATCTCCTACACTTAATTTCATAAATTCCATATTTATCCAGGTTATAATTTGTTTTATTCACATTTTTGTACAATATTTTGGTAAAATGATTGGGCCGCTAGGTAATTTTTTTAAATAAGTTAGTTATATCATACTGGTAAGATGGATAAAATGTTATTTTGATTGATGACGAAAAGGTTGCGACAGATTTTTGTTTGTTTAATCTTTTACGTATTTTGAATACACAGTGACCGGCAGAAAGTGCGCAGCATATCGGATTTTTTTTTTGTCTTTGAATTTAGTATATCTTTTTTCTAACAAATTACTCAACAAATCTGCCGAAAATTTTATTGTATACGAGGGAGGTGAAAAATGTGAATATACGCTAAAAGTAAACTATCTCAATTTTTGAGTATACAAGATTCTTTTATTAATAAATGTTGTTTCAAATTCAACGCTATATATAAATATGAAGTTCTGCTTAATTTTAGCCTTGTGTACAAAATTGATTGAGATCATACGGCTGTCATATCCTATTCTGTGTATACTTTGTGAGAGAAACTTATGCATACTATGTCAAATTAGTTAACTTAAAAAAAATTAACCTTGAAATGGAAAACTTCAAAATAGGAATTATTTTTGATGGACAACTTGTTTTGTTTTGAAATAAAACAAAATAATTACAACATACACAGGTAAAAATTTGAGGGAGTGAAATAGGGAGTCTCCGTTTTGGAAATATTTTATTCCAAAAAGGAGTTGCCATAGCTAAAAACAGAAAGTATTTCCTCGGTTTTGTACAAAATCTCAACCAAAACGGAGAGATTGAATTTACTCCGCTTTCTAACACGATTTTCAAGGAAGAAATAATCTCCGCTTTCTCTCCGCATCTACACTACCGTATTTAAGCCCTAAATGTGAACAAATATCCCTAACATTGCATTATATTTTCTCCTTCACGGAGGTGATAATTTGTTTACTTAACAGATGTTTCTATTTCTAATACCTCAACGCCAAAAAGGGAAAGGATACCTCCCGATTGGGAACATTTGTTCTCCAAATCGTAACTGTTTCCCTAAACATTTGAAAATTGCAAGTTTGCATAGGGCATGCGCATTTATTAAAGCGATATTAGTGCAGCGCATGTGCAACAAGTCTGGACGTAGTCACTTTGCAATAGTTCGAGAATGGAGAAGGATATGGCGGAATGCACTGTGCCTGAAATTTATAAAATACACATCAGAGTAAAGTACGAAAACCGTAAAAGATGGGTAAGAGTTATGGGAGCAAACATCACCAGGGCAGATGTAGATAAAGCAGGTAAGAAACTTGTGCATCCTTATTTAATTTTCAATCTACGATGTACCAATTTTTAATTGGCCCCCACTACATTCTAGGTGTTAGCTCCTGAATAAAAGCACGTTTATCTTAGCTGAATCCGTGGTGATTCAACTGTGTCGTGCCTTCAACCCACGGTCGGTACCAAACTCGAAGAAGCGACTATATTATGGATAAATTAAAGCAATTCCAATGACGACTGCTCTGTGACCGCAGAAGAGGACGTGCTTAGTGTGTCTATCCTAGTAATCATTAGGAATATATCAAAAATAATTCAAGAACTTGAGGGTTCGACGACATTTTTGATGCATTTTTAATGATAAATAGTAGAATAAATGCACTGAGCAAGGGTGCTTCTGTCCACATAGAATAGCCCTCATTGATTAACTCCAATATGATGTTAAACTTAGCTACTATGGAGCTAGGTAACATAAAAATAGAGTTAAAAACCTTCTCACTAGAGAGATATTCTCTTCTCTCTCTGTGGCAGGTACCTTCTTAACGGAAATAAATTCATGTGTAAAGGATGAAATACATTCCGAAACGGAGTTAACGTTTGTTTATTGCGGATGTAATTATTTCCAAGTGGAGTTACTTGCATTAGCAACGGAGATAATTTTATCTGATACGATAGCAGTATTGCATACATATGGGGGAAACAACATCCGTTATTCATTTTAATAACAGCAGTAGGAGTTAAAATTTCTCCTCTAAATAAAAACAACGTTTACAAATTTTCAGCGTTTAGAAGTATCGACCACTTACAAAAAGTACAACATATCGCGGAAATCAATCCTGTTTTTTACAGAACATTACAAAGAGAATTTAATACCAAGTCCATAAAATGTTTACCAAACGGAGGACGACATATAGAAGTTCAATGTTTATTCTTTATGTTAACATCTGTTGACATGATTGCAAATGCATTATTGTATTTTATTTCTCTTTTACTTGTGGTGATAAACATTAAAACCTACATAAAAAGAAAAACGAAGTCAAACTAATTGTGACTTTCTAACAATTACTAACAATTGAAATTTCAATTAGATGTTATTATTTTGTTTCAGTTACAAACAAAACATAGTGTGCAGCAAAATACTTCCAATTTTGTAGTTTTTCTTTTCAAGATTATAACATTTTTTAAATTAATAAAGTTTCATAGAGTATGCATGATTTTCTCTCAGAAAGTGTACACAGAATAGAATATGATGAGCTGTAGGATTTTGATCAATTTTATATGGTAATTTGTAATTACTAAAAAACCATTAAATCTTATTTTTTTTGTTAAAATTAAAGGAAGCTTTATATTGGGTATAGCGTTGAATTTGAAACAACATTTATTAATAAAAGAATCTTCTAAATCAAAAACTGATATGTTTTACTTTCAGCGTAGTTTAATATTTTTCATCTTTCCTAGTATACAATTAAATTTTCGTCAGATTTGAGGAGTGTTATTTTGGTTTTAAAGGCTATGGGAATTTGTAAGAGGGTAATCTGTAAGAAAAAAGATTTACTAAATTCAAAGACAGAAAAATTTCCCATATGTTACGCACTCTCTGCAGGTCACTGTATATTCAAAATTATAACCGTTTTATTTGCCAATAGAATAGCTAAATTAAGTTTTTTTTTTTTTAATTATGATTGGAAAATATAGGGGTGTATGTAGTTATTACTGTGTGTTTTGTTTCTAAATGTTTGAAACACTAAAATACTATTATTATGTTACAATGGCAACATCTAGAAGTGGTAAACAGTTATTTGCATCTCACGGCAAATTTATTTAACTCGTATTTCTCATTGAGAGTTTTAATAAACGAGTCTACGTCAAAATCTTGCAGTTTCTGCCAAGAGGAAGCAGAAACATCAGTTCACGTGCTATGCCAATGCGACGGCTTTGCAAGGACAAGGTTTCTGCCAATAGACGCGGAGAACCCTATAACTAACAGCTACGTAAAGAAGCCGCTCTAAAAGATGACAGGCCTAATTAAGAGGGACAAATTAGAGAGCGTCTTCTGGGAAAAAGAGGATCACAACAAAATCGGAAAAGATCGTGGTGTAGTAGTAAGAATATCATCTACGTAGCGAAACCGCCATTCATGAAAATGGGATATCGACATCTTAATTTCAGTTTCAATGTGGTTTAGCAATAGGCTGGCGAGAAAAGGTTGCAACGGATTACCCATTGCTTTGTCTGTGTGCCATGAATCGTAAATTCTGATGAAACCTTATCAGTTTGCAGACTTCATGGGGTGTTACTCAAAGACATTCTTTCTTGCAACGGAACGTCAATTTTTAAGGGGTGCAAATGCATATGACCTTGAAATTCGTTTAGTGAAAATAACCTTTATAGGTATATATTGATGGCCTGGCAGCATTATGTGTTGAAAATCAGTGGAATGCTGTATCACATATTAAATGGTACTTCTAATAATTACGAAAACACCAGGTATGCACAGAGAAAAATGAAAATGTTGACACAACAAAAAACTATTGTTTTAAATCTTTTGCACTTATTCAATTTTTAGTTTAAATCGGCGGACCTTATTCAAGGTAAATGCATATTTTTGTTGAATTTTGTTTGATAATCCAAACAAATATTTGCTTTAAACATCAGTGGAACCTAAAATAAATGAACAAAAGTGTGGACGACTAAATAATAAAAGACAGGCTACTACCTACTGAAAGTACTCAGGCAAAAATATTTCGGGAAGTATCTATTGAAGCCCTCGAAGGATCTCACGTTTCCACTGGGCAAGATACTGGGCTTTATAGAGAATACCAAGCTGCTCGACTGGAAGTAAGAGATTTAAGAAGGACGGTACAATGAGCACCTACTTCACGTGCTGGAATGAATGAATAGGCTACTACCTCAAGATTTTTATTTAAGTATAAAAAAGTTTGGCCAAGAAATCACAATTTGGCGTTTATAAATATGTATAATATAAATATTAAATAAACACATACACTTTTTTTTGTAGTTTTAGCGACGCATGATTTGCAGCTTAACTTGAATGAATGTTTAAAATATGATAAAGTAAAGGAAATAATTATATTCACCCATACATATAGGCATGAAAATCCCATATGCATCACTAATATACTAATAAATACTGCGTACATGGACTACTTATGGGTAAATACAAATATATGACCGTTCGACTTAAAAATATGTAACCAAAATCTCTATGCAGTTGTCAATCTTTTCTGAGAGGATCTATTGGCATAATGGATATAAAACCGAAATAAAATTGAACAATCAGTGAGAATAAATAGATAGATAACCAAAGTTAATACAGATAGCCCCAGAAGAGGGATTCAATTAGTAAAATAATTGTTAGCCGAGAGCAATTGCAAACAAATTTGCATAATGCAGTGTGAAATGAATAGGCATTGTGGTTCGCTCAATCTGCATTTCGCATTTGCAGTATAGTATTAGAATCTGAATACTTTGCCGAAGAGTATTCTGCTCTAGTTTAAATTGGCTGTGCGCTCATAGTGATTAGTATTTGCTGATTATATTACAGAACTTTGTGCGTAGGCGTACTTATATTAGTTTAGAATTTGTTGTGTTACTAGAATTAATTAATTGACATTGTTTATTATTAGATATATTACATGGGCATGCATTGAAATTGACAATTATTTTAGTCCACGAATTTACAAACGTTTCATTCATTCTGTTTTAAGTTACGTAAAAACAAGTTGCAAATTTTCTGCTTAGTTTATTTTGCAATAGCATATCTATTGTTAAATTATATTATTATAGGTAATGTATCCTAGTCCCTTGCCGACTATGAGCGTTGTGCACAGGATGACGTTTAGTTTAACCACATAGTATACATAAACGTTCATGTCAAGTTGGAATGGGAAGTTAACATGTGTGTGACACCCTAGTTGACTTTGCGGTACAAATGGTGTCACCTGCAATATTACTGCTTAAACGCTTTTACACTTTCGTAACGATACTAATGTTAACGAAGCCTCGAGATACTACCACACATTCAATTAAATTCCACAGTCGCATATTGTATTGGTTCGCACTTTCGTATGTTAGGTCGGTAATTCGCTAATTTGCTAATTCCCTGTTGGGTATACGTAGAAAGTTAGAGAAGAAATATCTGAACGACGCAAGTCTGCGTGAGCAAGAGAGAAGATATCGGTTCTTGGTTCCTGGCAATGGGAGTAAACCAATGTCTTTCCTCTTGCTTGCGAGGGCTCGTAGCGATAGGATTTTTTCCTCTCCAGCTGTACTGTTACAGTGTCTTAACTCATAATAAGTAGCAAGCACTATTTCGAAAACAGAAAAAAATATATCAGGTGGAAACTAAAGAAAATTGGACTAAATTATAGTGAGTAAAAGAATACTATGTATACATTACGAATAACTATTGGAAACTTTTGAAATCAGTTCAGGTTAGACAGAATTGTTATTTATAAAAAATATTGATGCTCATTGCATCGATCGAAGAACGGGCTTCTGTACAGTATATCATAGACGGTTTACTTGAAAAGTGCCAATGGTGTTCTTAAACTTACAATAAAAAAAGAGCCCAGACGGATATGGCGGCATCTAAGATAACCGCAAATAGGAGCAAGATTGATAGACACATAAATATCCAATTACTCCGGATTTCCATTGCCATTCCTTGTAATTGTTCAAAATATTTCCCATCTATTTGAAAATTTACGAAAAATTTACGGAAAATTTAACAACTAACCTCCTTTTCTAGATAATTTAGTAATAAGAAGCAATATAGATTAGATTAGAAATAGATCTGTAGAGAAGACACCAATACAAATAGATTCTTCATGGCTGACTCAAATCATTGCGGAAAACATGAAATGGCCGGCAATCTCTTAGAGCGATAAGTCTGACGTCATTTACGGTAAAGAATCGAAAAATTGCTTAAACAGACATACAAGGGATGGTATATTACCATATCGGCAACTACATCAATGCTAACATGCATATCAAGAGCATTTACAAAGACAGCCTTCCTACAGAGAGGGCTGAACACGCTCTCCAAATCAAGGAAGTGCATGTTCCTCGACGTAGGAGGAACATTCGACAATATTTGCACAACATCAATCTCCAAAGCATCGAGGAATAAACGGATTGATGAAACAAGCTGCAAATGGACAGACTTCTAGGAGCTACTAGTAAAGCAAGCACACTTCAACACACAGTTTTATTTCTAAGACCCTGAACATTTAAAACCATAATCCTAAAGAATTCGAGAATGTCACTACTGTTGCATAAGACTCATCTAGAAAACGATTCTGCGCAACTATACTAACATTGTAAGAAGAGTTGTCAATACTTTAAAGTTTTCCGGGTTCGCCGGTTTCGCCAACTTGTGTTCCTCTTCAAGTTCCTCTTAGAGTTTTGAATATATTCGATGCTATCCAAAATTGTTTCAAACATTTGTTATTTACCATGTCTAACTAAATGAATACCGAATGTAACTCCATCTACATGAAAGAAGATGTAATTCAAAACTTCCCAACTTGTCACACGATCCGCTGTAAACATTCGTTATACAATTATACACATTGCAGTTAAAATTGTATATTATCTGATTGACGTAATTGTTATTTCTTATGAATGGTACAGAAACGAATATAACGTTTGTGTTTTAAGTGAGACGATTCTCGCAAAAAATAATTTACAGTTGAAATCAAGTTCCCTTGAGCAATCATTTATTCTTCCCATAACAAAGACGCAATCATTGTTGTTTACGACAAAAAAAAACATGTAAATCAACAATAACATCCTGCAAGCAGGCATTAGGTTTAAAAAAGTCTCTGTTTTAAGTCCGCCCCCTGCCATAGAAATTAAATACCGCGAAGTAAACAGCCCGTGGCTGCAGCTAATATTATATGTCATTTCCGAAGTATATTTCTTATGTTCTTCAACATACAGTAATTTTTTTTTATTTTCGAAGTCTTCTTGAACACCATCCCGACCATCTGACATTTGAAAATCCTATTGGTCTGATCTCGACCAATCACCATGCGGAACTACTACTACTAACTACGTCAGCATTATGTACGTCCAAATTCGTTTCTAATTTATCAGTTATATTTGATAATAATACAAGTTGACTTTCTGTTTGTACGCCCGATGAAGTTTGATGCACAACTTCGCTTTCGATCTGTACACCTGCTAGTTAATTTTTTTATTTTACCGGAGAGTACTTGAATAATTTTATGCAAATTTTCAGTAATTAATTTTTGATCCTCATATTTGTTTTTATAATATTTGGTATACAATGGTGAAATAAGTTGCAGCTAACTTGTATCTTAATTCAGTCAAAAGTGTATTTTCTACATTCACTTCCTTACTAGCAGTAACCACAGAAATATAGTTAGTGTTTGGGGGTAGTACAGCTTGCTTTTTCTTGGATTACTTTGTGAGAGTGCGTGCTAAACCAGACATTTTGAACTACTGGTTCAGGAAAAGACTAAAACAATTACAATATTGGAATAACAAACGGGTCACACGCTTTACACTCAGAGGTTCCTCATATTGACTTAATAAACAGACATGTTGGACAGCGTAAAATTGAAAAGTGAACTTTCAGTAATTCATGAGGGCGAGGACATGTGTGATGTAGATGTAGGTGGTGTTTTGCCACTTTTAGTGTTCATAACACATAACAATTTAAAAAAAGTTTTGGCGGAAATATATAAACTATTGGATATTATTTGTACAACCCCCATGTCGACAGCAAAATGTGAACGGTGTTCTTCCACCCTCAAACGCATCAAGACTTTTCTGAGAAGCACAATTGCAAAAGATCGACTGAACGCATTTTTACAACAAAGTCATAGACGCCTTTCCCAGCATGAAAAATAGGAGAATGGATTTTATGTACAAAAAATAGCCAAGTTCTTATTTTGTGCCCACCTTCTTTCATAACTCACAAGCCGCCAATGCTGTTCTGTAAGTATAAAAAAACTAATTGTATATTGGCAATAATGTCAGTTCATTGAGTGTATATCGTCTTGCAGATGTATGGATAATTATTTATATAAAAGAACAATCTACTTTAATATAATTAATGCACACTGCATATGAATAATACCATAAGTAAAAAACTGTATTTTAATTTTTTTTTTATGTACGGCAGAAACAGTATACTTTTCGTTATGTTATATTCTCTCATGCTATATTCTTCATCATTATTCTTCGTCATGAGAATAATGCTTGATATAATTTTGCACTGGCTTCCAACATACAATGCAACGACATAACAATATACAGAGTATTTCATCAGAATAAAGGAAATATGAGAAAGTTCATATATTGTGAACACGCACACTTAATTCAGGTCTATATAGAGTTCTCGATGCCAAATGGAGCGATTATAACCGATTTCTGAAATTCGATCAAATAAACACAACATATTTCGTTCCGTGCTTATTGTAATCTTGTATATAAATAGCTATATCAACTGAAAGGGCTACATAAACGCTGCAAGTCCTCCATTGAAATTTTTTCCTATCTCTCATCGTTTAAAAGTTGTTTTGAATAACGAAGTTTTGGGGCGGATTTCAAAGTCAAATTGCACCCCCTAAAGTTACAGTTCCACAGCAACAGAAAGTGTCCTTGAGTAAGATTCCATGCGGTCTACAAACTGGCAAAGTTTCAAACATGGCGCAAGCACGTGCTTTCACGCTACTTGCGCCATCGCTGATTTTAAGAGATATAATTAAGAAAAAATAAACATAGTATTTGAGTTCGCTTATTTTTGCTTGCGAGGTTCTTAAAAGGATCTTGTTGTCACTTTTAGTAGATTTTCATCCCTTTTCAAATTATAAATATGAGGATGTACTACAGCTGAAGTGCTAAGCTTCTAATATTAATTTCCATAAATAATCGATTTATACTGCACTCAATCACTACAATATACCTCACCAACAGTAATAGTGATTCCATTTCGCTTGAAATTCGTATTGATACATATAAATTGGATGATTTGTATATAACTGTGTGTCAGCGCAACGGTGACGTCAGCAAGAGGTTATGTATTACTTGGTTTGCGTGCTTTCAATTTACCGTACTGGTAGATAGCTTACATAGGTAGGAAATGTTCGAACTAAGGCGCTATCAGGCGAGGAAATACAAATTTGGTTTGAAATATGTCCTGATTTTTCGCCGTTACCTCGGTATTGGAGAGAACACCAACTCGGCAAACAACAAACTCATTGTTCACGTCGTCATATTCGCCCCCAAAGTCTTCTTTCCTCGCGAGCGCGCTTTTCGGTGTATGGAAGATACGGGTAAAATATGTGGCGCCACTATTGTGGTTTGTTATTTTCTGCGCCTCATGCGCTTTGAGTTTGGAGAAAAACTAAGTTTATTTCTACGGACTTATTGTTTCCAATAGAAATATGAGAATATTCTGTTAATATCAACTACTTTATTGTTAAGAATTATAATAGCAAGAAAATATTCGATAGTAGAATAACATATACAATTTAATTTTTGAACAAATAGTAAGGTTATACTTGACTTGTACACTGTTCGCCAAATTTAACGCATAATTCAAGAATTCTCATTTTACACATTATAAATTTTTGGAATGCAATTTTGTTTTTAATGTTAATTTTTAAAGATTTCATAGAAAAAATGCTGCATGTTCGTTAAAAAAACTAATACAAAATAAAATTTTTATTAACTATGCAAATAATGACAAAGTAGAGAAATGCTAATTTCCGCAAAAACTAAACTTAAAAGCGAGTACTTCCCCCTTTTGAGTTAATAACAGCTTGACCGTGATCTCTCATACTGGCAACGTTCTCACTTCATCTCGATCAATTTGCTCCCAAATTTCCACCAGTCTCAGAAACAGATCATGTAGTGTGCTTGGAGAGTTGGGTAATTGTCTTAGCCGCCTTCCCATAGCATCCCACATGTGCTCAATTGGATTGACGTCAGGACTTCTGGGAGGCCAACTCATAGTGGCAACTTTGACCTCTTGCAGATACTGTTACACAATTCCTGCAATGTGGGGGCGAGCGTTATCATGCATAAGCGTGAAATTTTCTCCAATAAACGGTGCAAATCGCACAAAATAATCTTCAAAGATGTCTGTAATGTACCTTTCTCCGTAAGCGCGCCTCTTCCTATCCGTACTAACGCCGTGCAGGCGTTCCAAGTGATCCACACCATGCACCGACCCACCGTCATAACTCACAGTTTGAACAATGTACACTAAGCGTATCGTTCCTCGGCCTTCTGTATACTCTATTCCGCCTGTCATCGGAGAAAAGACGGTATCTGGATTCATCTGTGAATAATATTCTAGACCAATCTTCCATGTTCCAGTTAATGTGTTCCCGAGCAAAGGTTGTCGTTGTCTTCTGTGCTCTACAGTAAGTAACGGACCCGGTGTTGAGCTTCTAGGCCTTAAATCCCCTTCTGCGAGTCTTCTCCGTACCGTATTTTGGCTAATTCTGACGTTGTAATACTCCAAAAATTCATTTTGAAGCAAGGTACTGGTCACAAAATCGTTGCCGAAGGGTACGCATTCGTAGAAAACGGTTCTTGATCAGGGGTTGTAACTTGCAACGACCCTAACCTGGTCTTCTTGCGTTACTTCCAGTTGCCACAAATCGTCAGACTCTAGGAATGGTTGACTGATTTACATTGTTCAGGCAATTTAGCTTGAGTGTAGTCTTCTTCACGAAGAGTAACGATTCTTATGCAATCAACTTCACTTAAATTTCGATTTTCTAATCCTAAGGGTTCATTTTGCAGAAAAATACTCAATACAATCCCGCAAGGTGTTGTCAGACGAACTCAGATCAAATTTATGAGATTGAAATAAACCATTTTTATCACGTTCTAGAACTCTTGGCAAAAAAGCAAAAAAAAAACACCGCCGTTTTTACAATTTCTTAGATAAAAGAACGGCAAAAAGCAAGAGATAAAAATATATGAGATCAAGACATAAAAAATTAAAGCTATTTCTTTAAAACTAAAAAATTATGCCTTAAATTTGGCGAGCGGCTGCTTGGCTATCATCATAATAATAGTCTCCTGCTTTCCACAAACTTTCGAGGTGCTAGGTGTAGGTGTGTATATTCCTATTCCAGTTCCGTCTGCTGTTTTGAACCCATCAGTGTAGCTATTGATGGCATTTCTATTTAATTTCGAGATGGTGTTTTGATCCCACTCGCTCTTGTTACTAAACTTTGTGATAAGTTTTTCGCAAAGCTGAATTTTTTTGACAGGTTTGATCACCGTTAAGGGATTGAGGCCTATGCCTAATCGTTCCTTGCTTGATCATTCATTGAGTGTGGTTCTTTTTGCCGTACCCTCTATAACAATGTGGAGATGGGTAAAATCCAATACTACGTTGATAGCTGCTGTTGGGCAGGTTCCCATAGCCCCAGTAGTATGTACGCATGCTAACCCTTACACTTTCGAGATAATTTTGGCCAGATTAGTTCTTTTGTTCCAAGCTACTGATGCATAAGTGGTAATCGGTGTCAGTATCGTTGTATACATCCAAGGCAGTATTTTTGAGTTAAATCCCCAATTCTTCCTGCAAAGTTTCTGCACACTATCAGGCCTTTCTTTGCCCTTGTTGGTAACTTCAAGTTCGGGTTTGTTCCAGAGAAACTTATTGTCTAGAGTAAGACCTAGGTATTCAACTTCCGTTCTCCAACCTATGTTTCACCCATCCATTTTTATGGTTTTGAGATTGGATATCCTTTTCCTAATGAATGCTTACTAAGGTAGTTTTAGTAGGGTTAACATTCAGTCCCAAATTAAAATTTATCGTATTATATATTACGACTCCTACGATTTCTTTGTTAAAAATGTACGTCCACGCATTGCAAAGAAAGAACAATATCGTATTTTATTCCTTTACTTGTATTTTAACGGTGAATGGGACAAATTCACCGTTAAAATACAAGTAAAGGAATAAAATACGATATTGTTCTTTCTTTGCAATGCGTGGACGTACATTTTTAACAAAGAAATCGTAGGAATAGGAAAACAGTGTATGCTAATACAGTAATAAGCAAGAGTTATTAAAGCTTTATCTTAGATATACATATTTTAATTAGATAGATATTTGCTAAGCGAACTAACTTTAATTACTTATCTAATCAAATTGTGGTAGAATGCACTAAGCTCATTAGTATCGCTTCGGAAATTTATAGTTTTGGTTCTTAGATCACTTCTTTAATTTCTTTTGTCTTTTGGTTTAATATTTTTTTGTTGTCAAAATTAAAGCTATAATCAAATTGGATATTATTTCTAAAAGGGCTGTATTGTGAGTTTTATAATATTTACGTAATTGTGCTCGTTTGCGTAGGTATCGTTTTGTTTGGCTAATATAACAGCGATTACATTCTCTCCGTGGAATTTCATAAGGTCTTTTTTCTTGTGTCTTAGGTTTGAATTTCGTGATATTTTTATGTTTCGGTTTATGAGCAATTCTCATATATTGTATGATCGTAGCCTATGGCTAATTTTCCTTTGCGTCTTTTTTTTTAAAGAAACTTTACAGATATTATTTATATATTTATATTATTGTAATGACTACCAGTTATGCGGGGTACTTATTAGTATTCTTCAAATCGTTTTAATTTTTAGGATATTCTCTGTTCTGTATTTAGAGCGAGATAATTTCATAGTTCTACTTGGTAAATTATTAATTACACTTTCTTTTTTTCTTCTAGAATGCGCTTCTTGTAGAATGTGGATTGATTAGTGAGGATGAACAGACCTATCTAACGAATATGGAATAAACAACTATTAACGTTTTTTTATTGTTTTTTCCTGTTAAGTAGATATTAATGAATGATGGTGAGATGTGGAGTAGCAGTTTCCGTTAATAGCAACAGAAATATATTTTTCTGTTTGCTTTTATAATATTTTATTAACTCTAAAGCGGGCATTGAACTTGAACATGCGACTTAATAAAATGTGCAATACGCTTCTTTTAGCGTTTTCCTTTCTTTGGTTTTTCCTTTATTCCCTTTACGTTTTCTCCTACTTCCTTTTCCTAATTCATTGTCTTTATTCTTCTTTTCCATTTTTGCTATTCGTCTTACACGTCTGCAACACTATTTTATTTTCCCTATTCCTTACTCCCCATTCCCTAATCCCATTTCTTTATTCTCTTTTCGTTGTCCTCCTTTCTTCATTTCCTACTCCCTTTTCTTCATTCTCTCTTCCTTACTCCCTTTTGCTTATTCTCTTTTCCCTATTTTTCTACAAAAAAAAAATAGTGTCCTTCGATGTTGTGATATGTAATTGCTACAATTATCTTCCTTCGAATCTTTACAATTGGCATCTAAAACCTCTTCCCCTCTAGCGTTATTTCTCATGGTTTTCCTCCCATATTGGATGTAGCGTTGATCCTCTTACTCTACATTTGCAATTAGCGATCATAAATATCTCTTAAATTATTGGTTTATAAAAGAAATTGACGTTTTTCTTATATGTTTTCCCTTTCACCAACCTTGTTGAATTGTTAATGTAGAGCTAACCATTAATAATTTAGATCATCTATATGGATTTTATGAAATTTTGTTCATGAATTGTCCTATTCTACATTTCGTTACCGATTTATTATGTTTCCGCAATATGATCCATAGCTATTTTTAAGCAGCTAGAGTGCAAGTTGATGTTTTTTTATCTTTAGCGATGGAAATTTCTATATTGAGGAGTAGTTAGTTGCGGCGTAGTACTGCTATCGTAGCCCTCTTTAAAAAACAAAAGCATTAAAAAATAAATAATTCCGTAGTAACCAAAAATGGTTTTAAGGTAGGAGGTAAAAATGATAATGACCTATTCAAGCCACAAAATTTCACCATCATATGTAGGAAAGGAAACCTGATACCTTGTAAGTGACGCATAGAAATAGCCGGTCAGTTTCAGAGTAAAAGCTATATTTTAGTGTGTGGATCCGTGATTATTTTGAAATATTATCCTGTCTCTGTCCTGTCAGTTTGAGCTTCTTTAAGGCGCGTTATAAAAGTTTTCTGAACAATTTATTTCAGGTTTACTTTTATGTATATTATCTGTATTGCTTAGAAATTGGGTGGCTTTAATATTTGAAGCACCATTGTATGCATTTTATTCATAATAACCAATGTGCATTTTGCTTTGCAATTTAAAAGATATGCAGTGTGTAATGTAATATAAAACTATTTAATCTAATGTATTTGCACCTGTAGATTGATAATAATATTAAAAAAAAATTTGAAACACCTATCTGGCAACACATTGTATACCTCTATGCATAGGATTTTATGATTGTGAATTTCCTTGTACTGATTATTACAATTTCTGTTCACCTTTACTACTTATTATATTACAATTCTTATTTAAGCTTGTTTATCTTTGAATATTATTTTACTATTAACACTTACAGGTGCAATAAGCTTCACTAAAATATTTTTCTGCATAAATAATATCCCGCTATACCTGTATAGCGTGGCTGACGGTGTAGTGAGTTCCACGCTTGGCTATCTGGTGAATTCAAGAGCCTACTCTTATGAGGTCTCCTTGACAATTGAACATCTTAAGCCGCTCCATCTGCCCAGGCGTAATAATAACTTATGGCCGGTCGATACTCCCTGTAATTGGCATTGTGGGACGTAAAACTATGTATGAAGCAACAGTGAAGATATTATTTTTTATAAAAAATAACCCATTACACTATAAAAGTCTCTTGTCGAAAATCTTTTATCAAAGATCTTCGTCAAAGAACTTTTATGATGTAATGTCCATGGTGATATAACACATCACCGCGTACTGGTTACATAGAAAATCCGTAGGGAGAGATCTCAATAATTGTTAAAACTTTATGGAAAGAACGGACATTCTGAAAATGGATATACATTAATTCATTCACGATTTGTACATTAACTGAATCAGTTAGTTGAAATAATATGGTTACGTGTCCAAATTTATGAAATGTCCTTCTACATAACAATATACATACCAATTTTGTTCTCTGAACTGACAAGTTACACTAGCAATAAATTCACACACATAAAGTTGACCCCATTTGTGGTTCCGTAACTTTTTACGGTGACGTAAAGATCAAGCACATTGTAATGTATATAATAGATTCTTTTACAATTGAATCATATATTTTATAACGCGATTCGAGGCTCAAACGTTTTGGTAATTCGGATTTGATTAATGGGACTATTTGGATAAAGATTTTGACAAATCATGGCTTGAAAATAGAAAGTAAGTTAAAGGAAGCACTTTTGTAAAAATATTCCGAAATTTCTCGGGAAACCACATACATTAATCTAAAGAATAACCTTTCTTAAATCAGAAAAGCTGTCTTAAAAGACAACGGTAATTCATAAAACGTTATAGAAAGTAAGTTAAAGGAAGTAATTTTGTTAAAATATCTCGAAATTTCTCGGGAAACCATTTTTGATCTAAAGAATAGACCTTTTTTTAAATCAGAAAAGTCATCTTAGAAGGCGACAGTAATTTATAAAATGTTAAAATTGTTAACAAGTATTAATTAGGACGTTAAAGAAATAAAGTTAAACCTTTGAAAAATTGGTTACAATCTTAAGCTGTAATAAAAGGCCAAAACTCGAAGTCAAAAAATTATTATTATTATAATTAAATAAATTGCATTGTAGAATTGCTGAACACATTAAAATTATAAAAAAAAACACACATTAGTAATAAATATTTTCACACATAACACATTAAAACTATTTTAATAAAAAATAATAAAGTGTAAAAACAAATTCACTTTGCAAAAATTCCAATTAAAATGATACAAAGAATAAATCAGCAAGTTTTAGATACTTGTATAGAAAATCTAGAGAGAGAGAATCCAGAAATAAACAAAAGCATATATAAAAGAATGTCTAAAAATAAAGATAAAAGAGAAGAAAAAGAAAACTTTAATGGCATATACAGCACAGACCAACTCAACAGTCAAACGAAACCTGTAACGTAGGGTTAATCTCATAATTGTAATTGTGTATTCAATGGTAGGTGTTTATTAATGATTTATCCTAGAATCTGAAGTGATTCTAAATTATTGAGCAGGGGTTATTGTTAGAAATATGCAGAAATATTGCAGAATTTTCTTCGATGCTAAATGTGTGGTTATATACTTTTTAAATGTTTGTAAAATAATTATTTACAAATTGAATTTGGCTTTAAACTTCTGATACGCTCTCTTGTTCTAGTTTTAAAATCTCTATATATTCCGCTAACATAATTTGATTGACATACATTTTTTTTTTCTTGATGCCTTTTTGTTTTATGTATCTTAAGCTCTTATAATTTATATCATTTTTTTTATACCAAAGAGGGTTGTAAGTATAAAATCGCAAGGGGTTACAACATCCGATAGATATCTCTCAACATTTTTTTAACTACATATAGAAACCCAACCTCCTCGGCCTGGCATCTAACTAGTGCAAATTGGATGAATAAATATAGAAACCGGTGAACACGCTGACACGGTTGTTCTTGGTGTAAGTAATTCCTTTTTGTAATTACCCCAAGTTCGGTCAAATTTCAGTACAACAGTATTAAACATATTTATTTAAAAATAAAGTTCGGTTGTCAAAATGTTGCGGACGTAGCGGTACAAATCCGCATCTGCCGTTTTGACGTATTTCTTTAAATAATTTTTTTTATTATGCTTTTTGACGAAAATTTCATGCAAAATAATGCATAATATCATGCGTTAAGTCATTTACTGCGCACCAACTCATCAGGCACTCGCCTCCAAACGACACCTAAATGACATTTGCTTCTGCACAACTCTAATGTAAATAACTAATGTAGCTATGATAAAAGAAAACTACTGTTATTATTGTTTGAGTAAGCATGTGTATATAATCGCTCCGAGAAATCCTAGGGGATCAAAATAAAGAACTTCAATAATAACCATTCATTAACCTTATTACGGAAAAGATCAACCAGAAAAAGTTTTATCACAATTTACGTCTGCTTTTTTAGTGCCTCCCTATTACACAGCGTTTTTTATTACCGCAAAGAAGGGGTCGCCGCATAAGTCGTTAGAAATGAGGGAAAAACGTAACTTGACACATTCGAGTAGTTAACTAAATCCGACCTGACTAAAATTAACTTTCTGCGGTAATTACATAATTCTCCAAATTGCAAATGCGCAGCCCATAGGGATAGAGGGCGAAAAAAAAATCTGTCCGAGAGCGCTAAATGTCCGGACACAAATTGCCCACTTGATGTCACACGCGCCTACCCAGTAATATATTAAGAACGCTAATGTTTGTGGCGCAAAAACTACGGTATCATTATTTTACTGCTTGAGAATATTTTGTCAAAACCAGAGATTTTAGAATCCATTTTTTTACGAATGTATTTATACGTGACGCATATAAATACATTCCCTTTTGCCTGCTAGCTAAATACGCAGATTGCTTCCTCGTGTTTGCAAGTTTTATGTATGTAAATAGCTTTAATCACCCACCACATTATACTATCGCATACGCTACTAATAATTAGCAAGCTGGACTATCTACACTAAACTAAAATACTGAAGTTTATTTGTTTAAGTAACGGGAGCAATGAGGACTGCTAAAATCCTAGCAAACTAACGCCTACTAGACATTCTTTCTTTCCATTTGATAATAATGGAGAAGGCAAAAATACGGAATTATGTAGAATCTTTTAAGAATAAGATTGGACCACCTGATTTCGACTTAGTTATTTAACAGAAATTTTGAGGTAGAAGCCAGGGATCGGATAAGTTGTAGTGAATCCAACTATAAAGACAGATTCCGTTGGCTTACCCTCTCAAAAATCGAGAACAGGACTGACGCTGGAATCTACAATGAGGTAAGAAATGCAATGATCATCAGGAAAATTTACCACTGTCTTTTAAGCTGAAGCATATGCAATACTGATTCGCGCAAAAAAGAAAATAAATCAATCAACGGATTTATAGAAACAAGCGAATTCCAAACGTGCAATGATTGTAAGAATCTCCATACCAATTATGAAAGAGGAATATAGCGCTAGAAACCAACTCAACTTTCAGCGTATCACGCGTTATCTGCGTTCTTGCAAGTGCAAACCCGCCTTCATAGTTATTCCATCTCAATTCAATCAAAATTTCTCTGTGGGCGTCTAAGGATTTGGAAACGAAGCAAATAAAAAACTCTAGTAATTAGAAACAAGTGTGCAAAAACAAAGCACAAAGGCAGTATTTGGGTCTAAGGTAAACAGCAACACCACTGACAGATCCTCGTTAAGATACCTTCAAAAAAAGGAGATTGAAGGAACTACTAAAACTATGTAGGAATTTGCACAGTAGCCGCGCTTATCATCTCTCGAGTAAATGCGACACTGTGGGCGCAAAAAAACATATTTTTTTGGAAACCCATGAATGATCCCAAGGTGATACTTCATAATAAATAATGGCAAATATGACGAACGAAACTACCAAACTTTCGTTAGATTCATTAAACTGCACTCGAACGAATTGTATTCTATCGTCCAAGTATGATTTAAACCATGCAGCGATCTTACCACTGATACCGTACATATGAGTGTACTTTCTGTAGGAGAGTATCGTGCTGAACACAAGTAAATGCTTTTTTCAAGTTGCAAAATAATAAAATAAGTGACCTGCTCACTTCGATGAACTTTAGCACTTGATTGGTAAAAAATCGATTAAAACCGTTGACGTTGAGTGGCCTTTCCTAAGGTTGTGCTGACTATATGTTACAACAATGCGTTTGCCCAGGAAACTGTTAAGCCGACCTATTATGCAATACTCCATTATTTTGAATATATATTTTTAACGGCATTCTGCGGAGAAGTTAAAAACAAATTTGGGACAGGCCAAAGCATCAGTATTCAACACTGCTAATCGATGTGGTTTTCTGTAAGTGTACTTTGGGATACCATAGCGTGCTTGTTATAAATATATATTGGGTGAGTTTTTTATCTTGAGACAACGGAATATCTCTAAAACAAAAAAAGATCTTAACAAGATTTGTTATAATATAGGGGGCTCACTGAATGGTGCCAAACTCGATCCCCCATCTCTCCCCCTCCCTCCCAGAGTGGGAGGAGGGAGGGAAATCTTAAATGGGAAGCCCCATTTTGTATTGCAGAAATCGATTCTACGCCACCAAGTATGTAGTTTCTGAAACATGATTTTGTGTTTTTTTTTTATTTGAACATAAACTAACATTTCAAAAAGCCATGTGTTCGAAACTGTGCCTCTTCACTTCGATACATTTATTTATTCGCAATTTGAATGTTATTCAACGATACAAAACCGTACTTTATTCAGTACTTGACAAGCTGTGAATACTTACACATTGTACAATACAAGTTAGTTAGTGTTGAATATTTGAACAATAATGGAAGCTATAACATTACGCAATATAAATTACCGTAACGACTTTTTGAAATGTTATTTAGTGTTAAGTAAAAAAAAAAACTCAAAATCATGTTTGCTCGCTTCTCTTTTGTGTGTGTGTTTTTTCTAGACGTTCACAATCATGTTTTATAACAAATCTTATTAAGATCTTTTTTTGATTTGATGCAGTGTTTTAGAAATATTCCGTTATCTCAAGATAAAAAACTCACCCTGTATATACCTCCTGACATTGACAACGAAGTATATGATGCCTTTCTCGATTTATTATCCTTGGACTTAATTCATAAAAACCTCTTGATATGCGGAGACTTCAACATACCTAACTTTTCGCTTGATGATTCAAGTAATGATCGTAAATGCCTTGCAATGCGGAATTTTTATGGATACGCTCAATCTAAAACAAGCTAATAGAATTACAAACAGAAATGGGAGATTACTAGATTTAATACTTACAAACCTTACTTGTGACATCGATGTACTCTATGATGATGATCCACTTGTGCCGGAAGATATGCATCATTCCGCTCTGCGTGTGATTTTATCGTTTAACGAGAGTCTCAAGTTACCAAACTTCCCATCCAACAATAATTCCCGATATAATTTCTCTAGGGCAAATTCCGCCAGGCTACGTAATGATTTGAGTGAGGCAAATTGGTCTTTTATTCAGGATTATACAGATGTGAACCGCGACGTAGGCAACTTTTACTCAGAACTCTATAAAATTATTGATTGCTCAGTTCCTAAAATGCAGCATATTACTCGCAAATATCCACCCTGGTTCACCAGCGAATTAAAAAAGCGTATAAAGCTAAAAGAACATTATTTTAAGAAGTGGAGAAATACTAAACATGACTCTCACAATAGCTTTAAACGATTAAGAGCTCAATTGAAAAAGGAAATACAGCTAGCATACAAAAATTACACCACCAGAGCGGAAGACGTAATCATCAACGACACCGGCTTCTTTTGGAAATATGTGAATGGGCGAAGGAATACAACGCGAATACTTGGAAGAATGATTTGTAATGATGTAGATTTAGGCAATGTTCAAGATATTCTCCATGCGTTCAGCTTACAGTTTTCTGAAGTGTTTCAGTGCAGACCTATAAATGTGACGCTAGAACTTAATTGTTGTAATGTGAATGTATTTCAAATTAAGCCTTTTACCGAACAAGATGTTATAAGTAGTATAAAATCACTTGAAATCAATATCAACAGCTGGTCATGATGCTATTCCTAGTTCTGTAATAAAAAAAAAAAATATTCAGTTCAGCTACCAAAGCCGCTTACAGATTTACTTAATTTGTCTTTAAAAACATCCGCTTTCCGTCCGTCATGGAAAATAGGAAGAACCACTCCTGTATTTAAAAAAATGCAATATTACAAATTAGCAATTATAGACCGATTTGTATCCTTTAAAAATCCTGAAAGATTTTTGAGCGCTTACTGTACGGTGTGATCTTTAGAAATAGACACTAATATCCGAATTTCAACACGGATTGATGTTGGGTAGATCTACTATAACAAATCTCGTTCAAATTACACAGTATATAAGTAAAAGTATAGATGATAGAGGCCAAGTGGATGTAATATACACGGATTTATCAAAAGTTTTTGATATTATTGATCACTCTTTGTTAATACACA
Source organism: Protaetia brevitarsis (assembly GCA_004143645.1). Classification (NCBI taxonomy): domain Eukaryota; kingdom Metazoa; phylum Arthropoda; class Insecta; order Coleoptera; family Scarabaeidae; genus Protaetia; species Protaetia brevitarsis. The sequence continues at coordinate 827,989 of RXPK01000096.1, read as the reverse complement.
AACGTAATTACTTTAGGTTTCCTGACAATTTAATCAAACTTTAGCGTCCTATTTAAAAACAGATTTAACTACGTTTCATATAATAGTTACAATTCAAACACTTTACGCACATCATCCGGCGTAGGACAAGGTTCTAATCTTGGTCCTTTATTATTTAATTTGTTTTTAAATGATTTAATTACTTTTTTAAATTGAAAAAATGTAGCTTATGCTGTTGACCTTAAAATATATAACAAAATTAATAATGTCTCGTACTGCGATAACTTACAAGACAATCTTACTCAAATATACAATTGGTGTCATAACAATGGTTTGAGATTGAGTAAATGTGCTGTAGTGACATATACAAAATTCTTATCCCGACTATATATCAATACCATATTAATAATAATATAGTAGTTAGAAAATTGTGTATTAATGATCTGGGAGTGATTTTTTATTCAAAATTATCCTTCGCCAATCATATATATGAAATTCAACGCACTTCTTCAAGAAATTTGAGTTTTTAATAAGAACATGTCGCAATTTTCATAAACCTGATGTATTAGGAACATTATATAATTCATTAGTCAGAAGTAAGCTTAAATATGCTTCAATAATTTGGTATCCACATTATACTTACCTTGACTTAATGTTAGAAAAGGTACAAAACCGATTTTTAAAGTATGTACCTAACATATAAAACTGAAAATATTTATCCAGAAAGAGGTTTTGATTACAATTTGTTGCTTGAGTGACATATCTTTTCTTCTCTAAGAACACGAAGAGAGCGTTATAGCGCCTCATTTATGTTGAACTTACTTAACCATAAAATTGATTCCCCTGATTTACTATCCCAGGTTTACTTTCTAATTCCTACATATGCTACACGTATCACCGATTTTCTCCATGTTCCACGATTTCGTTCCAATGTCCTTCGAAAAGCCCCACTAGTTCACATGGCTAGGAGTTTTAACTTATACTTTTCAACTAACCTAACATAAATAAAATTGTTATCCATTCCTTCTTATAATTGTTGATTACTTCAATGGTGTTCTCTGTATATTTTTAAAATAGAATTAGGTTTACTTTTTGTTTATTGCTGCTGTTTAAGTTTATTGTGTTTTTGCATAGCACTGTTCTATACTTTTTTATAATTTGTTATGTCCTACAAATGGTTTTGTACACTGTTGGAAAAATAAAGTATATTAAAAAAAAATGACTGATGTTAGGGCCAGCGGACGATAGTTTGATAAATCGTATAAATTTCCTTTCTTATCAAGTAATGAAAAAGCAGTTTTTAAAATGGAAGGAAAGATACCCAGTGCTTACTCATACATAAGCATATATGTATAAAGGTGCGTATTCATTTGAGTTTTGCGCGTAGTGTGTGATAAAAATTGCTCATATGAATACGCGCCTTAAAGGACATCTCGAATGAATCTACATTTGTATGCGTCAAAATAAATCACTTTCCAATTTATGTTTCCCGTTAAACGCTGTCCAGTAACAACGTAGCTAATTTTACTACATGCTCAGCATTATTATTCGAGAACGGTATAAATAAAATTTATAGAGATGCTGTAATGGAGAACCAAATAGCTATACTCGGTTGTACAAGGGTGAGTTTTATTTTATGTGTCTTGCTTCGTTTCCCGCGAAAATTAGTGTTTCCGGAATGGCGGAACAACATTAACGAAAATAGTATCGTTTCGGTTTTTATGCTATACTGAAAATGTACTACGATTGGCGTAAAAATGTACCTCTCTCTGCCCAACTGACACAATAACTAATTCAAAATCACTAAATAAAATTTGCATGAAATGTCGCTACGTATACTAACAGCTTTTTGGCACCATGACGAAAATATCAGACCATAGATACCTATCGCTTTAAGAATGAATATGGGGGGATATTATGAGTGCATGGAACCGAGATGATATCGTTATATTATTATTTCTCTCTTCGGTTCTGCACAAATGGCAGGTGCTAAATTTTTAGTATCAATGGATATTGCTTTTGTATAGGAAGAAACCACACTTTTTCATTCCTCTTTCGTGGCTTTCACTTATATTAAGTACATACTTTCAGCACATCCAACCAAAGTATCACATTAACATTTGAAAGGTAAGTTGTTGAAATTGCTGAAAAACTGAAAAGGGCTGTTACCTCTTGTAAAAAAAAGACAAAAAAAGAGTATAATACTCAATATTAAGTTGATTTATTTATTTGGATTACATGTTCCGACCCCGTTGGGTCATTTTCAGGGCCTGAACTGTTATTTACGTGGACTCTTGTGGCAATTTATTTTTCTCAAGAAATTCTCTATTCAATCCAAAAATCGAAGACCCAATTTTAACCATAAGAAGAACAAGTAACTATTTGTTACCGCGAAAAAGAAACAGGTATACAAATTAGTCGAGTCCTTTGGCAAACCACACGGTTTCAAATCCTTTTGTATAACAAGAAATATACGATTACAGAAATGAAAATCCTTCTTTTAAAATGTTTCCTTTATAGTTCTTGGTAAGAGTAAATCATTGATCCAGATATGCAGGGTCGTTTTTCAACCAGAGGGAACCAAGTTTGATGTGATGTCAGGACGTAATAAACTAAAGAAAATAGTCTCAATAAACTATTTTGGAACTCTCACTGTTATCGAGAGAAGAAAAGGAAATTTGAAACTTACAGTTATATCATTTCTGCAGGGAATTCATCCCAAACAGAAACATACAATTGTGAGTTAATTTTGCTTTATTCTTTTAAAACAAGACCAACTGATAAACTATAAAGACAATAATTTAAGGGTCCTAAATCTGAATTCATTAAAATATGTTTGTTTTTGTATATTTCCATACCATCATTAGTTGTTGATGCACGTCAACTGATCGCTTTTGACTGTCAAATTGTGAATCAATACAAATGTACCAAAAAGTTTTAGTACCAACAGTCGCTTTATACCTAAGTATCATTGTAAACCAATTTGTATAACAACATGTTTTCATATATTTACTTGTAATCCATCTATTTATCATTTGTGTCTTGTGCTTTTTATGCTATTTATCGATTTATAGTTACTATTTATACATATGCATTTTACATTTACATTAAACCTTATTTTGAACGAATTTCTTGTTGCTTGCTTAATCCTGGCTTACTTTCCGTTGGCCACAGCTGGCGCCCTTTTAAAAGCAAAAAGAATAAAGGACCCACGCCCTTGCTCACGGTTTACGAGCGGCCGCACTTTCACGGATCTTTGTTGGAGTAGATGTTGTTGTTGATTCCAGGTTAGGTTCGAGTAAAAAGCCACTGTTAAGAATTTGGTGTCTTGTCTGGCGCCGCTTGTATCATGTACTATTTTGTAACGTTGAAGGAAATGTGCAGCCGCAAACAATTCCATTACCTTCCAGCGAATGGTAGCAAAAACTTTGTGTTGGTAACCGCTACGTTTCAATTACTAAATATGTTGGTGGGTTCTAGCGTTGGGAACGAAACTTTCATCATTCACGATAGATCGTCCGCTTCATAATACGACTTCAAACAGTCTACTTCATTCATTGCGTGAATGAAGGGCATGAAGTAAATCTTTTACATTGCTTTCACGATAATAAACGTGTAGCAACCTGTTTGTATGTACACAATTTACTATTTATTTTATCAATAAGTTATTATCAATAAGGTATTTGCCCGAAAACTAAATTGTAACCTATTATAAAAGCCATGCCGTGAACTGAGCTGCTTGCTCCTGCTTTTCACGAAATATATCCGTTCATATCGTGAAGGAAATTTCGAGCCTTCGCTTCATTCGTTATGTGGCTTCGCACTGCAATATTTACTCATAGTTATGCGGGCGAATGAAACCACGTTCATCGCAACACTAGTGAGACCTATATGTAAAGTTATGAATGTGTGTTAAGTATGTTGTATGCATATAATTGCTGAATATATGTAATGTATTCTAACAATTATTCAGGAAACAAACCACCTATTGGGACCGGTCAACACGGCTGGTATGTGTTAGCAAAGAATTATTTAGTAAAGGTAAATAGCTAACAAAGTCAACAGTGTGTGTATGCATTCGACCATAGCTACGCCTACGCCATCGATAATGTATGGCTGGGGAACTGTCGGAACAGGGTTGGCAGAGGTGTTAATTTACATGTCCGATTCGGGGTAGTTGTTGTCAGTCGATAATACTTCAAATTTATGCGACCGTAACCGCTCGCCACACCGAGACAACTTAATTGTAATTAATGACAATCTAAACGCGAAGCAGTTTAAAATGTTAAGGATAATTGGGAGGGCGAAGGAGGCGAATGCGGGGCCGGCAATAACGTCCGGACATCGTGCAATAAATTTTGAACGTTAATAAGGCCCTCCGAGGTACTAAAATTCGACGTAACATCGCGGACGCAGAAAGGTCCTTTAATGGGGATGAAATATAAGCTGTATATTACAGCTTTAGGAGAAATGCTCACGGCATGGTATAAGCGTGGTATATAGATTGCTATTATCGGCGCCGAGATAATACTTTTATCGGTAGTTGTCGACAGATAGTGGCAATTAATTAAAAAGTAATCGAAAGAGGAATAACGGTTCTTTCATGCTTGGAAAGACAATAAATTGTTGATTTAGAGATGCTATATCGTAGCATTACTGTAACAAAAAATAAAATATCATATATAAGAAAAGATAAGATGTATTTCACATGGGGATACTGGGGCAGAACTGGCACGCTAAGCTTTGGTGAGAGAATAAGATACTCCAAAAAATAAAAATCTCCTAATAACGATAGACCTGTCTTGAAATGGTGCTTCTCTGTTGACAAATGCCCTGTTCGCCCTATTGTTATATAAAAGAAATTAAAAACTATGACCATACACATGATATTTTAAAAGTTCCAAAATGTGAAATTTCTCTAACGATGGGGTAAAATCGGATAGTAAAAAAATAATAAATGTTCAAATGTTTTTCTTTATTTGTAAGGCTGTGAAAATCTGGGATGATAAAAGGCTTTATCAACACCTCATTCAATTTCAATAGAGGTAACATTACTGCAAAAATCAAAAACGACACTCGCAATTATTAAACTCGTCACCAATACAACTGTCATGTTCCCACCCAATACTTGTCCCATGGACTAAGGAGCTTTTTATAAATGAGGCAGATATCGCCGTTACCATCTTCTTTATCTAATGTTGAAGGTGATTAAACAGATTCCTCTGACAAGGGAACCTCGCTAACTGTAAATCACGGATTCTAATGAAACTTCGCCAGTTTGTAGACACCATGGAGTATTACTCAAGGACATTTTCTGTTGCTGCGGAACTTCAACTTTAGGGGGGTACTTTTCTTAGGTGCTTTTTTTTTTATTTGGCAGTATTTTTGATTTTCTTGCAGATTTTCTGAATCCTCATTTGCTTTTTTAACACGAATTGTAATAACTAGGCCTCTCTAGGCAATTCTCTTCCTATATTTAAACAGCTATTTGTTAGCGTTAAGTGGTTTGAAGCACGACTTATTGACTGAAATAAACAATAATTGTCTGCGGTATTACTTGTTCATTATCACCCACTGGTATGATTTTCCTATAACGTAATTTATATCCCTATGCTATAGTATTTATTTGCATTATCCAAGAAAAAAAATCTCTTCAAATTCATATGCCTAAGTTATTTACCTAGTTTGCACTTCCGTGTCTTGTCAGTTAAACAGTTACTGACGGAACGTCATATAATATTTATAGTAGATATATTCCATAAATTGCAAAAATAACACCCAACACAGTCATAAAATTGGCAAAAAAAAAACTGGAAAAAAAGATGTAGTTAGGCTCTTTCATCATTTAATAATCATCATCAATTATTGGTTGAGTTCAAATCTTAATAAAAAGATTTGAACTCAATCAACAAATTGATATCTGTGCCAATATGCAATTAGTTTTCTTACCCCAAATTATGAAGAATGACTTGGAAAGAAACATATCTCAGGAAAAACTATTATAGGTAAATTGTGGGTTAATTATGAAAATACCGACAATTGTATTAAATGTTAATATTTTCGGATTCTGCATTCCTTTTTGTAGGTAATAATAGCCATTTATTTCTGATGAAACAGTGACAGACATACCAACATACTACAAAAGTATTAAAACTAGGAATGTATTATACAACCAATACAGTTACCTAAATCTATTGGTTTTACTATATGTATAGATCAAGTGTTTTACAAAAAATATATTCTACCACACGCGATCTAAAAACGCAAGGTTATAATATTTACTCACGATTCAAATCCAGGGGGAACAAAAGCACCCTTATATAGTGGTTTGGGATTTATCCGAAGCTCATTCAAATAATTGTAACACATAACACGTGGAGAATACTAATACACCCTATTTCTGTAATCAAGCTAGCTAAAAACAAATCATGAAAAGACAATACTTACTACACGATCTTTCAAAGTGTCGCTCCAATCTATGCGGTGCTATGACATGGTATAATTTTAAACAGCAAATGAGTAAATTCGCTTTATCGATAGACTTTTATATTATTTTGCAGTTTGTAGACACTATGATAGAGAGAAGTGAAACCTGGAAAGAGACAGAATGATGCACCAATCGTTATTCTTGTCATAATAAGAGGAACACAGAAATAATCGTAAATGTTTAGATGCTCTAAAGGGTAGGTAACTAGACTTGTTTATTCCAACTTCTTTATTTGTATTTCTACATTTTACATCTCCCAAGAGAATATATCGTATCTACGCTTCTCTCTTCAGTAGTAGACGATCTAAGATTCTAAGTACTCCATTGAGAGCATCTCATCTTATTGTTGTTTCGCGTGAATTTCTATTTGGGCCAGGCTTTAGGTAGCGTCATATAACTCTACTATTTGTCCGGCGCATGCATCACGGATACATTCTCACAAGAATTACCGATATTATCCGATACAATTCTAATTGTATCGAACTTCCTTCGTAACTATATTTTATCGTAATTTTAAATATTTTGGCCTGTTATGTTTGTCATTTACATTTTTCTTATTTTTAAATCTCTGTTGAATGTAGGCGACGATGGTACTCTCAATTTGTTCTCAATCTGTCTACTGAAGATGAGAATAATTTATTTCAAAAGCTATAGAAATAAATAAAAGAAGTTCTCAACTTTCTCGTTTGGTACCTTTCCCCAATATTTGACATTGTCTTCAATTTACTGAACTGTCTACGTGAACGTTCAATCCGACGTTTCAGCAGTGATTCTACCCTCTTCACAAGCCCGAGATGGCGGTAGCCTTCCGATTTCATCAGTGAAGACAAAAATATATTATTGTGATTTTTATAAAGGCTTGCCGGGCTAGTATATTATATTATATTATAGTATTTACTTAATAACAAATATAAATTTTTATTCGTTAATCTGCCTTTTCTTCACAGATACCTATCCTTCTTCGTTTAATAGTAATTTGAGATAAAATCCTCTTTCGCTAGATGGCAAAGAGCTTACACATATGCCTTGAATTTACTACTGCAGGTCATGCAAATTAGCAATCTCCCCCCTTATTAACCAATGAGTAGTGTATATCTTTTTTTACCAATAATAACTAGGTAGCCGAGGAGGCTGCACGTGATGTGTCTTCTAAATCAATAACCTTAATATTAGACTTTTACTTCATAAATATTAAATTTATAGTTTAATTTAATGTATTGTCTGCTTTTATTATTTATTTATTCTAATAAAGACAGTGTAAATATCGATACCAAGCAAAATTTATTGTAAAATAATATATCAAAAACATTTGAAGAGCATAAGGACTCTTACTCAAGATGGGTACACTTATTTGTAATATATAAATCAAATATCAACTATGTACTATCCCAATATATTTTGAATTATTAAATTCCAATTTGAAATACAAAACAACATTAAAATCTGCCGATACATCTACTATGAATTTCACTAGCAATTCCCACCAACTTATATATATTAAAATTTTAATTTAAACTGTCATTTGCAATTATATAGATAACCCTAAAGTTTACGAAATGCTAAATAGTTATTTACACAGAAATTTAACAACAATTATAAAAAAATACCTCCAACATCAGGTAGTTCACACCCAAAAGTATTTCAGAATGGAATTTCCTCGCAGTGACAAACTAACATGTTACAGGAAAAGGATCCACATCAACACTAGATATGGCATCGCTATCAGGGTATAATAAGGTCCTTCCAAACATCAAGCAATCTAAGGTATATCGTGATACTCAAAGCATACAACCCATAAAAGGTTTAGTTTAGCAAATTTCTTCTAATAATGAAAAATCTTGACGTTTCTTCTGTATACTTTCAACCCAATGTAAATACAATAATTCACACAAAAGGTCCCCTTTAATTTCGAATAGATCACGGAAATATAATTTGCTTTGTATATCAATTGCTGCCAATAAGTACTTTACACACATACATACATTTTCATCAATAACCATCTTGTCTTCATGGACCCCCAGATCATTTATTTAATACTACACAATTGAAAACTACACTAAAGACATACAGTTATCGTACGATGAACGTATATTCCTAATTACCACGGCTACGATGCAAATTAATTAACATCCAATATGTACTGAAGTTATAAACAGGTACAGTTGACGAAAATAAAAAATAGGACAACTTTTATAACGCATTTTGACTAAAATTAAGCGTCTTAAATGCGACTTTCATTTTTATGGTATGTCTGTCAGTTTGACATATAAATTCATATATTTGTCATAAAGTTGAAATGCCGCAGCTAAGTCTTTTATCGAAAGCAAGGATAATTAGCAAAGCAGAAAATGGTTGGTCTATAAGAAGAATTGCAGAATTGTATAATATTAATCGTAATACGGTGCATAAAATTCTCAAGAAATGGAGAAACGAACAAACTAACACTGCGTAGGCTTTCACGGCCGGTGTAACTATAACTAACAGCTTCTTGCGGGTTTCGCCGTGTGTCAAAACTTTCGCTCGACGTTTCGTTTATAGTTAAACGAACAAACTCTTAATAGACAGCCCGGTTCGGGAAGACCTAAAAATTCTACACCCTTGCAAGATGATGCTTTGGTAATGCACTTGAGGGAAAATCCTTTCGATAGCGTAGTTGATGCAGTTGCAGCTAGTAATTACCCTGGGTCTTTACGCACAGCTCAGAGTCGTGTAAGAAAATCGGAGTTGCGTTGTCGTTATGCTGCTCGCAAGCTAATTCTCAAACAAGAACATAAGGAAGCACGTCTAGGTTTTGCTTTGGAATTTTTTGTTTGTGATATAGATTTTTGGAGAAATGTCATTTTTACTGATGAGAAAATATTTCAATCAATGAGTTGTGGCCGAGTTAGAGTGCATCGTCCCACACAAACACACGCTTTGAAGAAAAAATACATTAGTAATAATGATAAAAGTGGACGATTTTCGGTAAATATGTGGGCGTGGATATCTATACACGGACCAGGTGTTTTGTGGCATATTGAAGGCAGATTTAACGCCAATTCTTACATACAGATACTTGAAATGTGATGCTACCTTCCGTCGCCCATTTCTTTCCGCAACAGGATTACATATATCAGCAAGACAATTGTCCAATCCACAAAGCCAATAATGTCACCAACTGGTTTACAGAAAATAATATAAATGTTCTAGACTGGCCAAGTCGAAGTCCAGACTTAAATATAATAGAAAATGTTTGGGGGTTTTTAGTAAAAGTCATTGAAAAGCGCAATGTTAGACCCAGAAATTCAGAAGAATTATTAAATGTGCTAAATGATGCATGGGAAACTATCTCTGAAGAGTACTGTATCAATTTATACAATTCATTGCCTAGAAGATTTAACGAACTTATACGCAAAAACGGCGCCATTATTAAATATTAATTTTTAAATGTTTCTATTATTTGGTTGTATTGTTGAAACTTTAATTTAATTTAAAGATGTTTTACAGATGTTCTTTTTTGGAAAAATAAATGAACTACTCTATTCTTTTTGTCAATCTTTCGGAAACTTTTCGTAAACTAATATTTCCTCGTGAATTTGCACGCAGTGTATTTACCTGTTATCCTGTCATAAATCAAATTGACATAAGTTACAATTACATAAGAGTAATAAAGTTGTCCTATTTTTTATTTTCGTCAACTGTACGTATGAACTTCTGTACAATTTATTATCAACCTTTTTAAATAAGAAACCCTAATTTTTGCAATGGTGTACTCTTTTGCTTTTCATCGGTTGTTGCAATATGTGATGATCGCTGTGCGGAATGGTAGGTGCAATTCCCTTGTGGACTGTAGATTGCACTCCGCACTAATTATTTTGTTAGTTCCAAGGACCAATGAAAGTTGATTGGATTTTGTGTAATAATTTCGTATATTTAATACTAAATAAAATTTAAAACTATTAAACCAATTCATTAAAACAGGTTCAACTATTGTTTACGTTGTGAAATATGAGAGCCCCGCAGCATTCATTTGATGATGAGAGGTACTGGTTGTATTATCTCCAACGGTACTAATTTTAAATTGACGCTGGATGAGTATTTATATGAAATGATGCCTCAGGCGATGGTGGGAATACAAAAGGCTTAACTACTAATTAAACAATGTAAATTTTCTGGGAAAACCAATTAATGTCCGCGCAGGCAAATAACGGGATTAGAATATGTTAAATTCATGATTATGCCCTTCAATTGGGAATTTACCCTAATCAGAATGAAAGAAATATGCCTGGGCCAATTAACAGAAGTATAGATAAGGAAAACTAATAAATATAATAAATACATACAATAAAAGATTAGGATATATAGACGCAAATAAATGAACGTAAAACCCCGGGAATTAATATGATGTGTAGTAAATAAACCCTACTTTGAGATTAAAAATTAACAACTACACTAGATAGTAAGCAGTAATAATTATATATTTTGGGCTTTTCCTAAAGCTCAATCCTACACCAGTAGTTCAATTAAACACTGATTTTAACGATTGGAAAACAGTGCTTGTATATTATTCTCCACTTAAGTTGAGTCAAAAGTAATGATTTGATTCAAACAGGTAAAAGCTATGACAACTGTCCAATGATAGCCATACCTTGGCTTGACCAGGAAATACAGACATATATATTATTAGGGTATATGTACATATAGGATGGCCCAACGTTAAGCACCCCTAACTACATTCGGCATTGAGCTAAGCGCTCGAACAATAGAATGAAGTGAAATTTTAATCACACAGTTATACTGGGTGTTAATAAACATTTGTTTAAGTTTGATGACCTTCGTAGTAAATTAACTTTCTTATCCTAAATAGAACAGCCTGTATCTAATGAAACTGTCGAATTTAATTGTTTATAAAGTATATTAGAGTCCTTTATATCTAACATTATTTCATTTAAACTCAGTTAGCTTTGTTACTAATTATGTATAAACAATCGATCATTATTTAACAGTAATCAAGTTAGTTGACCTGTGAAATTTATGGTTAAAATCCTTCAAAATTCTATTCAAAATAGAATTGATAAAATGTTGAAAATCGGAATGCAAAGAAAGCTGCTTCCAACCTTGTATGCTCTGAAATGTCCATACAGATCACAAGCAAAGAAAACTGCGTTTGAATGCACACTTTAAACGTTTCGGCATAGCAGTACTAACGCCTCTAAAATGAACCAATTATTAGTCATACGTTTATCGATTCACATTTTAACGTAGCAATGTGAGTAGCATTGCATATAAGTGCGTATATTAGAAGCAGTGCAAGAAACTCCTTGAACTACAGAAGCAAACCAAACCCTTGTATCCATTGTGTGTCCCAGTGTGAGAATGTGTTTATAAAAGTAAAAGTACTAAAATTATCCGTTATAACAAAAAAAGTTGGTTAGAAATATCTGTTAATTACTGCGGATTTGTAGATGATAAATTGTTGTTCATTAAAAATGATCGATAAATCTAAGTCTTATGACATTTCGCGGAGCCAGTTGTTGTACTTTATAACCGAAGTTGTCACATTTTTTAATGAGCAACTTTGGCATATTTCTTAAACTAGGTCCAAAAAGGAATAGTAAAAATACCTTGAAAAAAATTAAATGCTCTTTAATCTATACGCAATGTTTTCCAACAACGGCTTCCGGCAACGTTACCTCTTGCATTTGATTCAGCACATAGGTATGACCTTATAGCATACGTCTTAACCACTAACCGAAAGAAAGCCGTCAAGTCAATTATTGATGTCACAATATTTTCGTTTACATTCCAAGGTATCCCAAATATATAAGGTTTCGAAATCGCCAAAGAAATGCGGAATAGGTCAGCCCTATAAGGAAACCGATAAGTTACTTTTGCCGAACTCCCAATCAGTACAAACGATTTACTATACCTAGTAGTCAGGGAACTTTTTAATTAAAATTGTATAAAAGCCATAATACGTTTGCTCTAGTTTAAACCAAATATATCGGCGATTTTATGAATAATTCGCAATACCTCTTGCAGAGTTAAAAAATATAACAAGGAATGTAGTATAGTGATAGACACGTAAAATATCTAACATTACTTGCTGCACTAGTTTATTAATTTGAATTAAGAAACTCGTATGAGTTGGATATCGAATACGTTTTTCAAACTTTTCAACCATAAACCTTTAAACCTTATCGTTTAAAATATGTAAATAAACAGCAAAGTGCTTAAAATGCGCTTTACCATTGTATAATCATTGTGACACAACACGTGCGCAGTGTATAGTATTTATTACATTATTCTTATTTACTTTATTATTGAACAAGTCAGAATATCCATCAGTTACTTTATAACACATACACACAATATGAGAGCGGTTAGTATTGCCTTCCAGTAGATTGATGATATTTACCTGAAGATGATCTAGGTGGGACCGAAACATGGAATATATAAATAATACATAGTTAAGATTGCAAAGAGCTTTTAATTTGCAATTAATCCATACGACCAATCACGGTCTCACAATCAAAGAAATACTTGTTTGGATATATGATACCAAGTACGATTTTTTTTTGTCCGTGAGGTGAATGAAGAGCAATTTTGAAAACTACCTAGACTATCCTTAAGCACGTAGAAAAGTATGTTGAATAAAAATTTCCAATGTTCATTGCAATTTGTGCTTTTGTAATTTGATTGTTTCTACGTGCTTTTAGCATTAACTTTGCGTTCCGTATAGCGAGAAAGGCAGTAATTTCGATTATTAGTTTGAGTCAACATATAAATAAACCAGAAGTATACGACAGTTATTTCGTTCTTAAACATTTCTTAAAACCTTTTTAAAACTGGGTTGGTGGGCCCAAAAAACATTCAGATTTTGTTATGGGGAATGTTTTTAATTCAAGCAACCAGTGCGATTTTAACACTATCCAGTATATAATATACATTCTCACAAATCTGTGCTACATGGATTTATTGGAATGGTTCGAAGAATGTCTAACTTTGTAACGTACCGTTTATAGAAAAATCAACTTAGTAGTCAATTTCAGTTTAGAATTTATATTAAATAAATTTCAGTTTCCGTTGATTGATTTTTCTATATGTTTCGGTTGCATTATTACCGCTTTTAATTTAATCTTTTATTTAATTCTTGGTTTGCCGACGCGCGTATTCATTTCGCCGAGTTCGATTCCTCGCGTCTTCACCCGCGCCGCACGTTCAATACACGCACGCTTGGTTCCCCACCAACACCGCTCGCGTGGGGAGTTCGGAAGAGTATATAAGAGCACCCGCTTGACGCGTTAGAGGCAGATCCCGGCCTCCCAGGCTACTAGATCGTAGTCGTCTTATAGGTGACACGACGGTGGCTTCCCGTCTCTCTCCGCGTGGCTAGAGACTGTAGTCGTCTTATGGGTGACACAGCCTAGCTTCCGCTATCCGCAGGCTGTTAGATCGTAGTCGTCCGCTGGGTGACACGACGATAGCCTCCCGTCTTCCCGCGTGGCTAGAGACTGTAGTCGTCTTATGGGTGACACAGCCTAGTTTTCGCTATCCGCAGGCTGTTAGATCGTAGTCGTCCGCTGGGTGACACGACGATAGCCACCCGTCTCTCCGCGTGGCTGGAGACTGTAGTCGTCCTCTGGGTGACACAGCCTAGCTTCCGCTGCCCGTAGGCTGTTAGATCGTAGTCGTCTTTTAGGTGACACGACAATAGCCTCCCGTCTCTCACCGCGTAACTAGAGACTGTAGTCGTCTTCTGGGTGACACAGCCTAGTTTCTGTCGACGGTGGGTCATAGTTCGTAGTCGTTCCTTGGGTGACACGACGTGGCCTTCCGTTGTTCGCTTGGCAAGTGATTGTAGCCGACCTTAGGGGTGGCACAACCTAACCTTTCGTTCTCCACCCGGTTACGCGTCGTAGTCGTCCCGAGGGGTGACACGAGGTAACCCAGCCCCGACCGTTGTCACAGGTATTCCGGCACACACCCCCGTCTCGGCAGCACAAGGTAATCTGTTTTGCATTTTACTACTTCTTTCTTTTGATACACCCTGTATATTGTGTATTTTGCATTTTGAATTTTGATAGTACTTGCCGCCCCCCTTTATATACATGTATATATATATTTGACCGTTAAATCTATTGTTGATTGTCGTTGTTAATTTTCACATGAAAGGCCCTGTATATTTGCCGCTGTTTATATTCGATACTTTTCACTAGTAATTCAGGCAATCACTTTGTCTTAAATCACCGATTGTATATATGATATTGAGGAATTATTGTTTATGTTGATGTTAAATGTAAACTTGTAAATACTCACCTATTTTCGTATAAACATCGCTTTTTTCTGTGTCATTGTTGTTGAAGGAATAAAACACAAAAACCGCTTGTTTGTTTCACTGATTTACTTCACATTGTCGCGTACAAATATATTAGAATCCTGGAATTACACTCACGAACTGAAGCTACTTCAATTAGGGTAGATTTTAAATAATTTATTGTACGACGTTGAGGTACGCGACAGTAAACAATTTTAGCGCGAATACATCTGTCAACTACCGGCACTCGCACGAACCTTACTGGATCACTACGTAGGACCGCCGCTCGTGTATGCAACCGTTTAAGCAGAGAGGTAAGGTGAGTAGGCTATTGACCATCTGACAAGAAGTATACTTCGCGCAAAATTTCAAAAGCAAGAACAACCCCGTTGCATTTTGAAATATTCAGAAAACCAGCAACACCACCCCAGAGAACACAACGTCGTTACAACTTTAGTTTAGGCCACACATAATATTAACAAGCTTTCGCCGTAATCTTTGGATAACCATTCATAAAGAACAAAACAAACAAAAATTTATATCAAATTCTTTTTTTTACGTAATACTAATTATTTCTATAATAATATCAAACGGTTGATTTGTTGGAAATATTGTTTAAATTAAAGTACTTAAATTGCAATGTATTTTAAGTACTTAATTTTATTGTGTAATTATTGACGAAATAACAATGCCGTTATTTGTATAAGTTTTATATGTATAAAAAGTGTATTTTGTTAATTAGTCAATAATTAATTGAAAAAGACAATTAATTGTCGAAACATCTTGCCGTATGTAATTAGTTGTTTTCATTGAGCCACTATTTCCAACAAATCAAGCGTTTAATATATTTGAAGATGCATACAAACATGGAGAATGTAAAATTTTCTATAAATAACATTACACAGTTGTCTTGTGTGACCGCAAAATGTACGAATATCTACCTAGGGTGGTGCCATGTGTTGAAATATATTGGACGTGAAAATATGTAAAGCTTTTAGCATTATATGTTTTCCTGAAGTACGACTGTAGGTATACGTTAATGCGCGTGTAGCATTTCTAGCCGATTATTTATGCTCACTTAATATTGTAATTAGAAGTTATGTGTTCGCAACATATAGACTGGTCGTCACCGAAGTTTCGTTAACTTTGTACTTAAACTTTTATTGCGAAAACTTCCACACTGTTACCGCGCGGGAACTGCAAGCTCTTAAGACAAAACAATTAATTACAGCGAACCCCGAAGAACGAGCGGATCTCCCGCAACCCTCGGTCGTTAATGCATGCAAGTCCTTGGAAATTAAGGTTGCCAGTATACTCGCTGCAGACTGAATACAGTTCGGTCTTCCGTGACCGGGTTTTCCTCTTAGGCGAGTTAAGTAAGATGAATGCAGACCAGATTATTGAATAGTCGCCCTTCCGTCGACTGGCTGCAACGCTTAAAAATTCGATAATGGAGTCCAAGCGCAGTACTTAGCAAACTAGTATCGGCAAAATTAAAAAGAGGAAGATTATATGGGCCGATTGCAGAAACGCTAATGCATGGAAGTACATCGTTAGTCACCTAAACACTTATTTTTGTTCGTCCTTCTACGGTATAATGGAATTTTAATGCGGAATAAATTCTTGTATGCTGTAGTAAGGGGCTTGTGCTAGACCCGTCGCCATATTTAAAACTGGAGTATAAAACAAGTAAAATGATGTTAAGCGATTACTAAGCTAAAAAGTTCTGCTTATCTCTGCGGGTTTTATGAGTTTTTGTGTATACACTAACGTATAATAACTTAAAGAATATTAGATAGTGGAATCAATTTGCTTTTAGACAAAGTACTTCCATGAAATTCATAAAATATACATAATAGATTTTACAGTATACTTTTACTTGGTTTAACTAAAATAGCCCAACTCTTGGAACATCATTTTATGACCATTGTTATATAAAGGTGGCCGTCGAGGTATCCTAAATACTTCGTAGGTATATGAATTCAATGAGTAATTGTGAGCTAAAAAAATTCTAGTAAATTTTATTGGAATTGGTTCCATTTTGAATTTTGTTTAATTGAAATTGTAGTTCCTGTTTAATTTTCTGTAAAAAAAAGATATTAGAACAGGAATTATATACACAATATTCAAAAGAAAATGGTTCACTTTTCCCTAATTTCTAACGGTTCTTGAAATATCGCGATTTTTAGTTGGAGGGTCTTACGGATAGATGCTAAAAAATATGGATTGTCAGTTCGTTAATTGCTTTATTGACAGTTGTATGCAAATCATCTTTATTTTCAGATATTTTAAAATTTATCTCGTTAAAAGAAGTATCTTACACTTTAATAAAATTAAACAAAAGTGGTACAAAAAGGTTACCAAATTAAATAATAAAAATACATAGAAAAGTACGGTAAACTCAAATTGGATAGAAAATATCTTTAATACCATCTCATGTTTCAGAAATATTTAAAGCTAGGGCCAAAATTTACAATTTATTACAACAAAATTATAAAAAAAAATATATATATAAGCTATTACAGCTAACGTCGAAACTGATGTGAAACAAATTAAAGATGTAACTCAGTTACAAATTATAATAATACTAGAGTAAATACAGGCGACACTATAAACACTAAATTATTTACGAAAAGAATAAAAAAGGAATTGGAATGACCACCATTACAACCAAATAAATGCAACATAACAGTGCTTATAAACACAGTTGACTGCCAATCAAAAATGTCAAATATTCTTGGAGACAATAAGACATACATATTTCAATTTAATCTGATCCTACTACTCAGTATCAAAAGCAAAACTTGGGACAGCTTGGGGGGAAAAATACCTTATACTGCAACTTTTAGCTAAATCGCTTAAAGTTATAATAGTAAAAATATATGGGTTACCAAATTTACATAAACTAACCAGTTAGACCAAAGTTTTATGCAGATTCCATCTCCAAACTAATTAATAATAATGTTTTTATATACATAACAATATTGGCCTTAAAAAATAATCTGATCACTGTTCAAATCGACAGTAATAAAAAAAATTGCTCTTTTGACGTGGTATCTATGTATACAAACATGTCCATAAATTTCTAAAAAAATATATACAATAACTAAAAATTGGAATAAATTGAAAAACCGCACATATTTACTAATTAACGAGTTCTTGTAAGCTCTAGAAATAACATTAACTTCCACGTATATCCAATACAATGATAAATTCTGCAAACAAATAGATGCAATGGGAGCCTCGATATCCAATGTTATTGCACCCCTTGTATTAGAAAATATAGAAGAAAGTATTACAAAAAAAAATTAAATTAAAATTCTATAAAAAATATGTGGGTGATTATATATTTATGTCATCTAACAATAAAATATACATTTTATTGTTAGATGTTTGACTTAATAAAAAAACATTACACATTATCACAATTCAACGATGACCATCAAGAAACTAAAATTTATTCTTGAGACGGAAAAAAATATATTCAGTACCTAAACCCTTTCATATTATAATATTATATAAAACAACGATCTAAAATCTTGTTTTACAAGACTAAAATTTAAAACATCTCAAAAGATTTTCATTTAATTTATTCTATCCCATGTAAGAACCGTAATAGCGTATACACAGCCGTAACAAAACAATATTTAAAAATTCAACACGATAACAACAACACAATAAAATATCAACAAACTTCTGTGTTTAAAAAACATGAAAACAATTTCAAGTAATTTTTGTTGTTGGGGCATATATGATTTCATTAAAATAATAAAATATAAATAATAATTCAAATGTAAAGCAAATGTTGTTCATTCCATTCTTATATATTAAAAGTCTGTAAAATGATACATGTTTCGGCCCAGACTGGCCATCTTCAGGCTCTTATAACGTCAAACGGAAAAACAAATTACAATATTGTCATTAAATAAAAATAAAATGCAGAGAAATGTTATTAAATATAAAATTACTTATGTTATTAATTTCGAACAGAGGAATGGATTTCTTTTTAATAAATAAGAATGAAATGAACAACATTTGCTTTGCATTTGAATATATTTATCTGTTCAAGTAGCAAACATCCAACACATATAATAATGTATGTAAATAATAAATGCAAAGGGGATTACTTGATTGATTTAGTCATTGAGTGCGAATCAGGTTTTCTAAAGACCTATTATATTATTCCGTACTTATTCTTAGTTATTTCTTTATATAATGTATACAAGCTAGTCTCTTTAGGTAGGTTTAGTAGCCTCCCCAGCGCGGCGGTCCCAGCAATGGTGGTCTCTGCTGTTTGAATGCAACGCATTCAAAAACAAAGTGGTGGGCTGTCTCCTCTTTCTCGTTGTATAGTCTATTTACAGATTTAACGCCTATTCTAGGCACTTCCTTAGACAGCCGTATCCTGACAGCAAACTCCGCAGCAAGTTGCCAAGATGGTTGCCTCATCATCCGTTTGCTGCGTATCAGTTCTTCTACACTGTTCCAGCAAATCTGGTGTTTTCCTATGATCCACTCAGCCAGTGCACCACGTATCACAGTTTTAGTTATCCCCGGGTCCGGTTCAAGTTCAGTGAATATTGTTTCAGGGCTCTCTCTTGCAAGCTAGTTTGCAAGTTCGTTGTCTGCTACCCTTTGATTGTTTTTGCAACTACGAGCACATGTTTCTATTTTTAGTATTTCCGTTTGACATACAGTGGTATATTATTCCAATAATGGTATTGGGCATTAGAATATATATATATATTCTTTATAATTCAGAGTTTGCCCATACATACCAACTCTAGAACCTGTGATTGTTTTTGGCCCATCTGCATACCAGTTTTAGTTTTGAACCCTCAGTTTCTGTCTAACTTTTCACTTATCCCAGCCCTAGATAACATTGAAAGATTTGTCAAAGGAGAGTTTGGGAATGATCGTGTCATTTCCCATTTCAAAAATAGGGTTTCTGATTTCAGTTGTTGTTTTGGTATGCCCAGAAGTATTCTAGGTTCTCCAATTTCCACTACTCTTCAGCCCGTATGCCATTCTTGCTTCCCTTTTAATATAGACATCCAAAGGGAGTAGAGATAACATGACTTATTTATAGCAGCTGTTGGTGAACTGTTTCCAGCTTCGGTGATGTACAAAAAAAAGCAAACTCTGCATCGTTGCGAGCTTAGTAATAGCCTGCTTCTGTGTAGTCTTGATCCAGCAAACTAGGCAGCCATATGCGTCTTACTACTGCCGTGTTATAACGGGATTTCAAACATAAATTCCTTGGAATTATCATTACAATTGGGCAAATTTTCCGGCGGGGCAAGTATGTATTCAGTTCATGCGCTATATGTACTCGCACAAAGTAGATGAACCGTACACAGATAACAAGGTTTGTGTAAATTAGTGAAATATTTCTTAGCTTGTATTTAAAAGACCATTTGTTTCAGTTAATATATATTTTTTTTTAGTCAAAACGAATTTCTTTCATCGAAAGAAATATGCGTTAACTGAAGAAAATGGTTCTTTTAAATGCGAGCAAAAAAATATCTCTTTGATTTAAAGAAATATTTTTATCTGTGTCGAATTGCAAGTCAGTATTCAGCAGATCTTTATTTAAGATGGCCATGTAATAATTATGATAATATGACGGACGTGCGGAAGGGAAAAAGGAGACCATCGCTTGAGGCGGTGTGAAAGTTTATTATATATTAAAGAATTTCCCGATTTATATTATGATGGTGCTAAGATATACTCTAAAGTTTGCGATACATCGTTGATGTGCTGGTACAAAAGCGACTGTAAAAATCATATAAATAGTGTACGACACCAAAATAAGAAAAATAACGTGCCACCACAACCGCAATTTATGTTAGATTTATTGTTCATGATAATCGCCTGTGATTGGAGACTTCATCTACCCGATAAGCAGCCATTTCATGACTTCTGGAATAAATACAATCCCAACTGGAAGCTACCATCCCGGAGAGCGTTACAGAGAAGTGCGCCTACTGTGCGTAGAGTCATCGAAAACAGGATCAAAGCTGAAGTAAAAGATAGACAGCTGTGGCTATGTCTCGACGAAACGACAGATAGAAAAAAACATTTTATTTTGCATATTATAGTGCGTGTTCTAGATCCCGTAAAACCGATATTTCCCATTTTATTAGCTAGCAAAAGAATGGAAAAGTGCACTGGTGAAGCAATTGTGAAGGTAGTGCTGGGTACGCTAAAAAAATTTCAAATTTCAACTGATCAACTGTTAATGTTTGTGAGCGATGGTGCAGCGACAATGTGTTGTGTGGGCTGTTACCTTAGGGACAAGTGTGAGGGAGTTTTACATGTGACGTGTAAAGTTCATGCTGCACACCTTGTAGCACAAAGTATTCGGCAATGTTATCCAGAGGTGGATGCATTAATTTCAAATACAAAGAAAGTGTTTTTAAAATCTCCCAAACGAATTCGAGAATTCCACAGACGGTGGCGCGGTATGCCCGAGCCACCAGAGCCAATTCTCACACGTTGGGGAACATGGTTGAAAGCGGCATTCTATTATTGCGAGAATTTCCAACAAATAAAATCTGTGGTTCTGCGATTCAAACCTAACGACGCTGCAGCAATTAAGGACAGCCAGAAAAGATTTGAAAATACTTCCGTTAAAACCGATTTAAAAACAATTTACGACAATTATAGAGGTTTATTTGACTCAATAGACAAATTACAAAACACTAGGTTGTCTTTAGTGGAGTCGATGCAAATTGTGAACGATGTGCACTCACTACTGTGTGTAACGAGTGGCATAAAAAACTAAGTGTGTTGTAGAAAAGTTCGAGAACCTCATAAACAAAAATTTCGATTTTACCAGAGTAAGACAAATTTGTGATGGTGCATGTATTGATTCGTTATCTGTTTCTAAACATTATTTTAAGTATGCGTGTATTACATTTGTAGACGTGGAGCAGTCATTTTCTAAGTATAAGAACATCTATTCCGCACTGCGTACGAGGTTTTCGGAGACAAATGTCGAAACTTACGTCATGGTGCAGACTTTTTTTGACGCTTATCCAAATTGCGCTACGAAACGAAAGCTGTGAAGAAGTTAAGCACTTAAGCGTACATTTATAAAAGATAATTAACATAAAACATAAGTAAAATATATTTCAGAAATTTGTGGGTGTTTATTTATGCATATCAATGATTTATTGCATGATAGTAAAACTGATGCATCTAGTTCATTCGATTTTTTTTGTTATTCCTCAATATAAACTGTTTTATTTTTTAACAACGAGAATGAATGTTTTTTTTTATTAAGATTCGAAGTACATGGAATTTGTAATTATTTTAATATGTGCCAGATATTACGTTTTCTGACGGAATGAATGTATAGCACTATTTTTGTTATTATTTTATTACGATTAAATTTTAGGACTTCTTATTTCTCACAAAAACAAATTTGTGTTGTAACAACAGTGCCTGTTTTTCTTATAAAATGTAAAAATATTAATTTTATCTAAATATGTAGTGATATAAAAATTCGCACATGACTTATGTTTTATAAATGCACACTAAATTAGAATAATACGATTGATCTGTTTTAATTATATTACATTATTTGAGGCCCGCGTCGCAATACGTATCTGCTCCGTCGGACAATCGCCCAACTCTAATTATCATTTAATTTGAAGCAAACTGCATTCACTAACTCAAATTACGACATTCGTTTGCATTTACTGAAATATAGACAACTTTGATATATGGTACCCGTTTTTTCGCTTCAGGTCGGTATTAGTGATTGTGTCACTTCTGGATGCCTACATTGAAGTTAAGAAAAGTGAAATTTTATAATCTTAGTCATTATTATATAAATATAATAATATAATATAGTTCCCTCTTTGTAACTCATGTGTTGTTATTTAATACTTTTTAACGTTACAGGGGTTTTGGTATGCGACTATAATTTATTTTTATGTAATAGAATATTACCATAGAACGTAATACTTCGTGAAAGATGCACATTGTATCGTATTTGGCTAAAGAGTTTTTTTCGCACGTTTTGTGTACAGCTGCAGTGCATCCTTTTGATATATGCTTTAATTTCACGAAATGTTTGTTTAAATAAGAAATTGAAAATCACCTAGGATGTAATTATTATAACATCTTTACATACTATTTTTCAAAAGCAGCTCAAGTTTTATTGAAATTTCCATTTTACGATGAGAAATAATCGCACCATTAATACAACAAAAACATGATAACGGAGTTTTTACCAAAAGTAAATAAGAAACATATAACTTTAACTCACCTGTAACTTTTCTAGCTGCCTTGCAGTATAACATAAACGCCGCCAAAAAGAAAACGGAGGACAAGGTTTCGGCTCTCCCAACAACCCCAGTAACCTAAAAGGAAATTTATATTTCAAAATTCGATTAATTAAATTGTGAGAAAACTCACTATAGGTAATTAATATATTCATTTTTGTTCTATTCATTTTGAAGGGAAGCAAAAAATATTTGGGCTAACGAAATTTTTATTTACTAAAATTGCTGGAATTTACTGTTTCTTGATAGTAAGATTTATACCCTTGTGAGTTTTATGAAATGCGGGAGTGTGTTAGATTAGTTTTAACACTGCGTAGGCTTTCACGGCCGGTGTGACTATAACTAACACACACGGCGAAACCCGCAAGAAGCTGTTAGTTTTAGATTAGTTTTGTTTTGAAATGACGCGAACAGCATTTTTTACGAATTATAATAATACAAAAGAATTCATTTCTGATTACTTTGTGTCATTATGAAGGAAACAAACACCAATACTTATGGCGGTCAATTTTAAATTGTATTTCATATGCGTTAAATATACAAATAAGTTGAAAATATAAATATATATTGGAAAATTTTTAAATAAATTCTTAATAGTACGCCATAGCTACTTAAAGACAAAAATGCCTTATCCAACGCCGTAGAAATGTTCTTTATAAAAATATTTTATAGGCAGTATGTTCTACACACAGTTGCTGCAAAAATATAAACTTAGATGTTAAGAATATAATACTTAAAAGCCAAATATTTAGTCAGTGCTATTCTACGGCTATCAATACAAAACTGACTGATACTAACTTTAGTTTATTTTGTTTCTAATTGCGTCGTCTGCCGTAGAGTAAATATTACACACGGGAAGTGAATCGCGTTTTACAACGATTATTAGACATACTCGTTTTTTGTCAACTCCTGGAAAATCGGGAAGCAGCACGAAAACACGAACCTCCCACTCTTTTTTTTCTGTTACATATTCTACATTTACATTATCCGATTGCTTACATTATCCGAATGATCAGATAGAGTTTAATAAACGCTTTAGTGACTTTGACACGTTCTGCAAGTTTATCACATATTTTGTATCTATTTCATTGTGATATGGAAAATGTAGGTGTATACCATCAACTGCAGCTCCGTGATTTGGAAGTCGATCCATTTTTCCATAACAATACAGCAATAGGTGTACAATTTCATAAATTACTTAACATTAGAAAATATCCTCGATTTTATGATATTGGTTTAAAGATTTACTTTATTTTTGGGTCAACGTATTTATGTGAATCTGCCTTTTCCGCAATAAAACGCATTAAATCAGCATCGAGAAATTCATTATCCGACGAATCCTTATTAACACATTTAATAAGATTGGCCACTCTGCATCTTGAAGTGGATCTGGAGGTTATTACACTGTTGAAAATTTTAACACTTTTTTGACTAATTTAATAGTCAGGAGAGGTCCACACTCTTTTCGTGTTATTTTGTCGAGAACTATAGAAGTTTAAATTTGACGAGCAAAGACAGTCAAGTATTGTGTATTGCTAAGGGGTTATTTTGTCCAACTGACACGTGGAATTACAAAATACTTCTAGTCCCATTTTATTTGATCTAGACTAGACAAATTTACTAGCTGTTTAACTAAATTAATGCGATCCATTGGGTGTTTTAACACCATTTTCTAAACACAACGTCTTTTTAATATGCAACTCCTATTTCTTAGTGCTACAATATTCTCTCTTTAAGACGTTTTCTCAATTATAAATATGCAAAACCACTAATTCACAAGTTTTGGTTTCAACTAAACGTACCAATTTTAAAATGATTTTTTGAGAACCATTATAAAATTAAGTGAATGTTTATGCTATTTGATTCAAGTCTAAACTAATTGCGTAAATAGATGTTCCCAATACATCTTTAAGATGTTGAAATTTTTTATGCCCACTGGAATTAACGTTTAATAACACGAGGTTACACTTTGCAAGTCAGTCACATTTGGTGGTTTGTTTGGATATGTTAATACGGAGAATCAAACACGAAAACAGATACACGTGCAATGCAGGTGGTGCGTATAATGCAATACTGTATTAGAATAGGTGGGGTTTCTATATTTCTATCCGAGGGAAAAATTCTGATTGGTTGACGCTTCTGAATGTCTAGAAAAATAGTCAATCCTCATATCTGAACAAAGAATTCACACGAAATTCTAGTAATTTCTGTTGTATTAAATACGCTTAGTCAACTCGTCTGGCAAAGTTTGGAAAAATCAACACTAAAATATTTGACTAGCGCAAAATTAACGCCAACACCGTAATATTTTCAACAGTGTACTCACAAAAATAACAATTTGCGCTGATATAGTTGCTTTTCCTGAGAATACTCCTATTTGTTTGAAAAGATGTTTTTTTTTTTTATTTTATCCCCATTTATATATTTAAATTGGTCCCTTTCAGTTGTTTTCGAAGAATAGTATATATTTTTAGAAATTTTCGTATTCTGGAAAAGTATTTCCCTTTAGTTATCTATGGATATTCTTTTCATTTGAGTTGTTTTCTAGTGGATCGTACTCGTTTTCTATAAAAAAAAAAAAACCGCTATTGTTATCTGATAACTAAAGCCCGGCGGAAATAGTTCAAGAACATAGAATTAGACAGCGCATACCGTAGTCGATAATTTTTAATTTTCGTATAAACGATATTAGACGTTAGGCATGTGGTGGGAGACACGGCTATGTCTATTTCTATTTTAAAGCGGCGCACTCTTTCCTATAATTAAATTTTAACGATTACGGTACAGTGGCGGCTCGTGAGTTATGAAAGAGGGTGGGCACAAAATAAAAACTTGCTATTTTTTGTACATAAAAGCCATTCTCCTATTTTTCATGCTGGGAAACATGTCTATGACTTTGTTGTAAAATTGCGTTGATATTCTGACATTGTGCTTCTCAGAAAAGTTTTAATGCGTTTGAGGGTGGAAAAACATCGTTCACATTTTGCGCATATTATTTGCATGTTTCCGTCAAAACATTTTTTTAGGTTGTCTGTTATGAAAGCTAGAAGTGGCAAAACACCACCTACATCTACGTCACACATATCATCGCGCTCCTAAATTACTGAAAGTTGACTTTTCAATTTTACACTGTCCAACATAGGATAAGATTTCATAGTTTTTTATATACATAATTAACCGACGCAAAATATGACGATTTTTTTCAACATCTTCGTTGTACTTACATATTTTGTGTCGCAAGTAAGCACTGTCTAACTGTTCACGTATGCCATCTTTTGCCTAGAAAAATAGTTTATTTGCTAGTGAACATCTGCACATCTACTCACACTTTTCATATATATTTTTGTTAAATACTCTATTGTAAATTCGAGTTTTACTTGCGGAAGTGTAGTTTATTTGAAGATCAGGAATATGCCTTCATTTCTTCTTATCTAAAAGTTTTCCTCAAATGATTAAAGATTTTGCACACAATTAACTTTCATCATTAATAATAAGTGTTAATTCAAGCCTTTGAAATCACACATGCGCGGTACGCGTCGAAAACAATGCAGCCCCAACGAATGCAAGATGTTAACTGGAGACACGAAATTGCGTGCCCTAAACGGACGATATAAGCGCATATGGCGAAGATAGACGGCGCCGGCCGATTCATGCTCGAAATAGGTATATCGGAAATAGTGCCCCAAAACATAGTTTTGAGCGTTCGCAAATGCGCTAGTGTCTGTGGTGCGGAAGGAAACTTTGATACCATCGTTATAAAAATACGTAAAAATAATAAAATAAAATAATGCGCTGAATTACATACGAATTATTTTCTGTGTTTATCTTGGTGGTTGGGTAGGCACGTGCCCTTGTGCCCTTTAGTACCAGCCGCCACTGTTACGGTATACGTATATAGTGAGGGTAGCGCCAGATACCGATTCCAAATGCACTGCAGTCGAGCGATACGATTCGACGGTTAAACAACTTATATATTTATGTATGCAAAGTGGAGCCATTTGCATTAATAATTAATAAAAATAACATTTTTAAATGTCTCGGTGTAAGACTATGTCTCTCTGGCGTTAATAAATCTTTAAATAGCGAAAATGCCCTTTTAATCATTTACACTACTTAAAGGTGGATGATGAAAAAATGGAATTAATTCTTCGTATTCACATCCTCTTTCTAAATTAGTGTTAATAATTTGCTTTAATATATTGAGATCAGGATTGTGTAGAATATATTTTCAATTTTCTGTTTTAATTGACAACCAAACTCGTCGAGAATACCTTGTAAACTAGAGAGAGTAGATTCCAGTTTACCAATACCTTTTTCTAGTGATAAATTTCGGCTTTCAAAATAAGTAATTGTATGTGGTAAATGACTAAAATTACGTTGAATATAAGTTAATTGCTGTTCTAAAGTAGATTTTTGAAGAACACTCTTACAGCCTTTAAAATCGCGAGCGTCATCTTTTAAATTGAAAATAACGTTTTTGATACTTTTAATATTTTTACTATAAAACAAACTTGCTTCTAGCCACGTACCCAATCGCGTAGTGACTGGCGTAAGTGGTTAGGGAAGGTGTGGACATATTTATTTATAGAGGTCTGTTCTGTGTGGCGCTTTTAAGGCTGGGCAAGACTGTTACAGATCCCTGCAAATCGGCAATAATTATAACTTCACAGGTTTTGCATCTTTTAAGGAAGATTTAATGTAAAATTATATAGTAATAAGTTAATATTTTCTAGTTATTGAGTCTCAAGTTAAACTGTTGAAAAAGTAAATAAGAATAAAAGTTAATTTTAAACTAATATAAAAAATACCAAGTAGGAGTTTGAGCCCGCAGATGATGTTACATACATCATATTTACAAAAACGAAAATGAAATCGTACAGTGGTTATGCCAAAACCTATTCAAAATGAAAGATTGACCTTGGTCTTTTTCTTACAACTACATGCACAAAGAAGTATTTGGAACACCCCTACATAGAAAACGCCACGTTTGTCCTTTTGCCGTAAGATGGAGCCGTAAACGTATACAGAATATTGAAATATGAAATATCCATCTAATAAGTGATGCAATATTATTACATTTTAAGATAAATTCTATATTTTCGTTTATATTTTATTTAATATACGTATTACGTATAAAATACTGCAATAGTACTATACACCACAGTGTTCCCAGGGCATATGAGTGAGCTACGTAGATATGTGGGTATGTTGAACAGACGAAGACAACGGTCGCGCTATACCCATTTGCCTACGATGTTCTTAGTACAACAAAGTAAAAAAACTATCCGCTGTGTTTACCTGTCAGGGAAAATTGCGTATACAATTTTTGTGGGATTGTAAATGGTTGGCCTTAGAGAATAGAGATAGATATGACAGGATATAAAAAATAGTAATAAGAATTTATATCTTTTCGGCTAACACCACTAGATACCCCTGTATCTTAAATTTTCTTTGTCATTTTAAAATAAGATCATAGAAGATTGAAAAAGTGCCCTGCAAATGGTACCTACGTGAACGCTCAAGGTGTTCATGTATATTCAATAAAGGTTCCTCCGAATATTTTTTGATTCTTGATTATTAGAAATTGCATTAATTTGAAACACTCAACTATATAACTTTTGCTTTCAATTTAAATATTTACAACAGAAATACACAAGGAGCATGTCCGCCGTCAGAAACTAATACGTGGTGGAATATATCGGGACTACCGATAAATTCGGAAAGGAGAAATAAAGAATACACATCAAAAATAAAGTGCGTTTGATGTAGGTATGTTTTATTAATTATCTATTAGCGGATAATTTTATTCACATGACTCATACTACTGGTTAGGAAATTCAAAATTTTGACATTACGCATTTTAGCTGTATTCAATCAGTTACCCAATGTCAAATCCTTTTTTGGCCTGGTCAACTGTAAACACGGTGAGTGACTATTGCGATAAAGCGTATGGCATTTTTTTCTCAGTTCACAGTTACTTGCAATGTAAAATATACATAATACCCTTTTATTTATTAAAAAAAAAACACATTCACCGCTATATTTATTGCCGTGTCAATTATTATTAATGAAAAATTGTCATCAAAAAAACACTTTGACATAGACTTAAGAAGAATACGTTCAGTTTTTAAAGTGTAATGGTACTAATCTCCATCTGCTGACTGTTAGATTGGGGTATTTTTTTAAAATAAGATTTAAGGTAACTATACCCGATTCTTTAATAATTGAGAATGTAAAAAATACTTTTACCAAATATATAAGAATAAATAATAATTTTTCGCATCTTTTTAACATCGAATGTTAAAACCGTGAAAGAAAATAACATAACATATTCCACCAGTCGAAACAATTAATAAATTATTTTTATGATTTCTCATATTTAATATTCACTATATCACTATATATTCCCCAAAAATTAAACATGATTTTTTCTCATTATCCCCGATAGCTTTTTTTCCTTTACTGTACGCATTGGGTACCTACGCTACCTGCTCTGTACGATGTATCCGACTGCAAATCTACTCGACCACTCGACACACTGGAAATATGTTGGAAATAGTAGATATGCTACACATTTCAAATCGGTTCAAATATACTATGCGCCCCTTACTCCACCATTGCCGTTCTATCCTATCCCCTCTTATTTCGTCAAATACCTCTCTATAACCACCCCATTTGTATAAGCATATATATTTTTTGTTAGGAACGTTAGAAATGGGACCTACAGAGACATCTATTTTTTAAAAGAATTATGAATTTTACCATTATTGACAGCGATGAATTTTTTTATAATCTTGCCCACCCTTAAGAACATCTTTTTCGCTGTATTAATAAGGGTGTCTACATCAAAAAAATTGTCTCTGATAAATTCAGATACGCGATGTAGGGCGTGAGGAATACAAGTATATGTAGCATATTCGGGTATCTTTCTTTTAATAACCGACCTGCTTTTATCATGTATGGCGCAGCATCACTGACAAATAACAGAATTCCATCATAATTGTTTCACACAGTTTCATTTAAACTATTAGTAATAATAGAAGTTACAATTTCTGCTTTAATACACGCCTTTATCTGCTTTTGGATACATGATGACATTCAATTAGGTAGGGTTTGTAGTGTATTGTTGGATGCAAAATTCCAATAACCGCATTTACGGTACAACGTCCTACTAGAGCATCAGTTGTCTCATCAACAGACAGCCATATATAATTATCCCCTACTTCTGATTTTATGTTTACCATTATGCTTAAAAAACATTTTGGCAAATAAAATCTGCGTAAAGTAGATTCATCTGGAACATGCTTACTGGTATATTTTTGTAAAAATGATTTTCAAACAGGGTTTTGAATTTTATGAAGCTGAATATTTACAGCAGCAAAAGCGTTGCCTGTAAAAGTTGCCTTTTATAGGTTGCATCATATTATCAGCATGTTTTTTAGTAGCAACATGTTGGGTCAAATGCGATTTTTTGAGACATTGTAAATGTACAATTTACCTACCAAACAATCTTTAAGCAACAAGAAATTATTTTCAAAATTATGAGTTTGTGGATTAACACATTATAGTGCCTTAAAGACAGTAAAAATGAAAACAATAGACTTTTTCTATAATAAAAACTTGGGTACCTCTTGGAAAATAAAAACTCTAAACTCTGAAGATACAAAATTACTTGCTAAGCACTTTATCAGAAAATGAATAAGAACTAAAAATGAACAACTCTCAAAACAAATTGCAATAAATTTAAACAATTAAGTATTAAGATATTAGTGAATAAAACTCATGAGAATTAGTAGCCCCAATTTTCTTTAATTTTAATAATTCATTTTTTCATCTTCTTTTATTATTAAAATTAAAGAAAATTGGAGCCACTAATTCTCACGAGTTTTATTTACAAATATCTTAAAATTTCGCCAAGAAAATTTGTCAAGATTAAGTATTAAGTAGGACACATTATTTATTATTCAATACAGTATACGCTTTTTGCCGTAATTGTAACAATTCTCTTAGTTCTGGGGTGCGTGAAACTTTGTATTATGTTCAAACGACGTTCTCGTAAAAAGCTCTTTAAAGGAAGAGTACACAATGAAGGTACGTTTATCCTACCCGATGGTCACAGTTGACGAGTTAGATTGAGCTCCACGGCCGAAAACTCGGTATAAGTAAAATAGGAAATGTTTATTTTAGTGCGATTTATTTAGTTTATGTATTTTTTTTTATCTTCAATATGTTAATTTTATGATTAAGTGTATTTTTCTTTTCATTTTTATTGTCGCTGGGTTATTTGTTTCATATCCACACATGAATAAATATGTCTAGGCGAAATGGAAGCTTGGACAGCCAGCTGAGTACCAAAGATTAGCCCAAGTAGCGTCCCAGTGAGAGTCAATTATGAACGGAGGACCATGATGCCGTAGATCAGGAAGTATGCGGTCTACCTCACGGTATTCAGAGGCTTAAAGTGAAAGCTTTGCGAAACTTGCAAGGCGATCAGCCGAAGAAACTAAAAGTTACAATTAATCCTTGAACCATTTTCGCATCTTCGTTACAAAAATCCGTCGTGGTAAGTCTCCGCTGCGTATACTGCCGATCGTTACATCAAATTATTGGAACAATAAATCGACTTAAAAATGAAAACCTATCCAACTGACCACATCAAACCAAAGTAACCAGGCGCTGCGCTTCATCATGCCGTTCATCTATCCCTACATCAAATCCAAAGGAAAAGCAAACTGTCGCCTTTCCAAGCAACTCGTGCGTGCAATATCTTCATGTTTTTGTTGATTAATTTGTTAATAAAGAGATATTTTTGTTTGTTTATTAATACAAATTAATTTCATTTAGTTATGTTATAATTAAAAAACATTATTTTTTTCCCACGACCACTGACGTAGAACATATCGGTATATAAATTTATCAACTATTTTCGATACATACATCTTTTTTATGGGTATAAATACGTTTAAGGCGATTTCCTTTTTTTTGATATAATATTAGTATTCTAGTACAAATAGATATATATTTCCTTTTATATTTTAGTTTACTACATATTTAGTTTAAACGCCATGTTTATGCATGTTAATGTACATAGGTAGCTATAATTGTTTTAGTTAGGAAAAAAAAAGATACATGTCATAATATATTAATCAATAAAGGTTTGATAAACAGTCAACATATATTTTTGGTTCTTCGAGCCGCAAGACGAGAGTCAGCAGTGTATCAGTGAGTCAATCGTTTTTCTATTTGTTACAGTAGTGGGGTTCATTAGTAATCATTCGTACCTTTAATTACATTTATTTGGTATTTATTGGATTTAGCCCTTGCTTGAACAGAATAGCGAAATGACAGATGTAGTACATGAACGTACATTGCACAGGAAACGTGGTAGCTTAAAAAGTAAAATCACTATTTTTAGTACATTTATGAGTAAATTTAAATTGATAGAAACGCCTTTAGAAAAGAATTTCGATGAACTTGAAGAACGATTATCGCGTTTAGAAACTGTTTATTGCGAGTTTGATAATGTTCAAACGCAGCTAGAATTGATCGTAACCGACCCAACTGATCAGTATAACGAAAGAGCAGAATTTGAACAATGTTATTACGGTGTTGTTAGTGAAGCAAGGTGTCTGGTAAAACGATCGGGGTCTAAAGTAAATGTAATCAGCGGATCGAGCAATATGCCACTGTCAAAGTCAATTAAATTACCTGACATTAAATTGCCAAATTTTGCTGGCGCGCATGAACTTTGGATTGAATATAGAGATACCTTCCAATCTCTTATTCATTCTAATCATGACTTAAGCCCTATTCAAAAATATCATTACCTTAAAGCATCATTAGAGGGAACAGCTGCGCAGGTCATAAAATCCCTTGAATTTTCCAATGATACCTACGATGACGCGTGGGAACTTCTTTGCAAACGTTTCAACAATAATCATGTTTTAATTTACAATCATTTAGATGCTTTGCTGAATATAGAGAAATTGTTTATTTTCTCTATATTATATACCTTCTGCCTGTAAAATTCATAATTTTGATAGATACAGTCAGCGAACATTTACGGTCTTTAGAAAAATTACAACAAAAGGTTGAATTTTGGGATGCAATAATTATACATTTAATGTCAAAAAAGCTAGATGATACCAGTTTAACTAAATTGGAGGAGTTTAAGATAAACAAAACAACTGTTACGTTAGAAGATTTTTATAATTATTTAAGAACACGAGCTCAATTGTTAGAACGATTGGAAAATAATAAAACTACAGATAAACAAAAAGGATTTAACCACCAAATCAAAGCATTTCTTTGTTTCTGATGTAGATAAAGCGCGTTTGTCTAATAAATGCAAAAATTGCGGTGAATTGCATCAAATTTATGAATGTAAACAGTTTCGAGAAAGTGAAGTATCAGACAGAATAAAAAAGGCAAAAGAGCTGAAATTATGTTTGAATTGTCTCAGACCCGGACACTTCGTGAAACGCTGTTTTTCGAAGAGTGGGTGCAAAAGGTGCAACGGCAGACACAATACATTACTACATGTTAATATAGGTAATGGCGAACCTATTCACAATAAGAGCGTTAGCAACAGTGTAACGTTAACTGCTAAAGGTGCAGAGGTGCACGCATATACTTTGTTATCAACAGTTTTAGTTAATGTTTACGATCAAAATAATATAGCACATCCAGTACGTGCTGTTTTAGATTCGGGGTCGCAATCGTGTTTTATTACAGAATCTCTTTTTGTAATCGCTTGAATTTGAATTTAGTTGATATTAATTTTGCGGTTTCTGGGTTAAATAATGTTCTTTGTCAGCTAAAGTCAAGGACGAATGTTACAGTTTGGTCCAGAAATAATAAAATCAAATTCAATTTATCCTGTTTAGTACTTCCTGAGATTACGAATGTATTACCAGCAGCCAAAATAGACATTTCTAAGCTTGATATTCCAGAAAATATTAATTTAGCAGACGTTACGTTTCATGAGCCCGGTCCAGTTGACCTCTTAATCGGTTCAGACGTATTTTGGAGTATTTTGAGAGATGGTCAAATCAATTTAGGTAATTCCATTCTTAAAAAATACTGTTTTTGGATGGGTTGTAACAGGTAACTTACCAAGCATGGTATCGAAACAAACCGTCTGTAATTTTAGCAGAAATTCTAACAAAGATGTACAAGAACAATTAGAAGCGTTTTTCAAGTTAGAAGAGGTCTCACCAAAAAGGGCATGGTCACCAGAAGAAATCAAGTGTGAAGAATATTTTGTTAAAACGACTAGACGTTTGCCAGATGGTCGTTTTCAAGTATCAATACCATCTGTATCAAAGCTTGGTGACTCATTTGAACAGGCAAAAGGTAGGTTTTTGTCTCTTGAGCGAAAATTGGAACGAAACATTGATTTAAAGAAAAGATACTCAACATTTTTGAATGAATATGAAACGTTGGGACATATGACAGAAGTTTCGTTAAATGATACGGATAATACAATATCTATCGCAAACATTTCGTATTACCTTCCACATCACGGTGTACTAAGAGAAAATAGTTTGACAACCAAACTTCGAGTGGTTTTTGACGCAAGTGCGCAAACAACTTCGGGTATTTCTTTCAACGATCTACAAATGGTTGGACCGAGAGTTCAAGATGATTTAACGGAAATATTATTAAGATTTAGGCAATATACTGTTGTATTCACTGCAGATATTGAAAAGATGTATCGGCAAATAATTGTGGAACCGGAACAACGAAATCTTCAAAGAATTCTATGGCGAGAAAATACAAATGACGAATTAAAGGTTTTCAAATTAAATACTGTAACTTACGGAACATCCTCAGCACCTTTTCTAGCGATTCGTTGCCTTGAGCAATTAGCACAAGAATGTCGTATAAATTTACCGCACATTGCAGAGCGTATTTCACATGACTTCTACGTAGACGATCTTTTAAGTGGTTGTGAAAATTTGGAAGAAGGGAAAATCATATGCAATGAAATATCGAACGTTTTGCAAACAGGTGGTTTTAGATTACGAAAATGGCGAACAAATCATCCAGAGTTATTAAAATATTTAAACAATGACTCTAATGTTGAGATGACCGTATTAAATTTAGGAGAAAACGATTCTACAAAAAGTTTAGGACTAATGTGGTCTAGCGTAAATGATAAGTTCTTATTAAAATCGATTCATTTAACAAAACGGTCGTAACAAAACGCGTTATGTTATCACGTATTGCGAAAATATTTGATCCTTTGGGACTTCTTAGTCCATGTTATTATAGCCAAAGTTATGTTACAGCGTTTATGGTCGGAAAAATTATCTTGGGACGAAACTGTATCGCCAACTTTGAGTTTACAATGGATTAAATTCGAGAATGAGTTGTCTATGTTAAATAACTTAAATATAAATCGACATGTTATATGCAAAGACCCAGTCAATATAGAGCTTCATTTCTTTTCCGATGCCTCAGAAACGGCATATGGTGGTTGTGCTTATGTACGATCAATAGATCGAGATGGTAAGATTTATTGCAATTTGTTATTTTCAAAGTCTAGGGTCGCGCCCATAAAACCTACGACCACGCCTAGATTAGAATTATGCGCAGCACACGTAACTGCGAGATTAGTAGAAAAAATACTAAATTCTTTAAGATTGCAGATAAAACGAAGATTTTTTTTGGACAGATTCAAAGGTTCTACTAGGTTGGATAAATACTTCAGCAAATTTACTTAAACCATTTGTGAGAAATCGGATCGTGGAAATTCAAGATTTGACCTAAATTGAAAATTGGCGATATGTTTCAACTAAAGAAAATCCAGCGGATCTTTTATCAAGAGGAATAAGTCCAGTTTTAATAGTCGAATCAAAACTGAGGTGGCATGGCCCTGCATGGCTAGGTGCAAATGAAAACGAATGGCCTAAATATGACAAAGGTCATCTCGTAGACGAATTACCGGAACTTAAATCAAATCAAATTTCTTTGGTCAGTATAGATGTAGGGAATTTTCCATTTCATGATTTTTCAAACCTATATCGATTAAAACGCGTTTGTGCTTATATGTTAAGATTTAAAAAATATAATTGTCTTCATAGGAAAGAATTGCGATTTCAAGGATCGTTAATCCATAACGCTTTTTTAATTTTAATTAAGATTGCTCAATCTACTTCATTTCGTGAAGATCTATATAATTTAAATCATAATGCGCAGTTGCATAAGAAAAGTAAACTATTAACTTTAAATCCTTATATCGACGAAAAGGGAATTTTAAGAGTAGGTGGTCGCTTAAGCAATTCCAACTTTCATTTTGATAAAAAACATCCCATATTATTGTCATCAAAGCATCCTCTAACAAATTTATAATTTTTATTATTATAATTATTAATAGGTGGTCGCAACTTAGCGAAATTGATTGTACGTCAATGCGTAAAATGTTTTCGATATAAAGCACAGTGCGTACAACCGATTATGGGAAATTTGCCTGCAAATCGTTTTATTTCAGGATTCCCATTTCAGGTTACTGGTGTAGATTATGCTGGTCCATTTTTAATTAAAGAAAAGAAGGGCCGCGGAAGCAAAATTATCAAGGGATATATTTGCTTGTTCATTTGTT
Organism: Protaetia brevitarsis; assembly: GCA_004143645.1. Taxonomy (NCBI): domain Eukaryota; kingdom Metazoa; phylum Arthropoda; class Insecta; order Coleoptera; family Scarabaeidae; genus Protaetia; species Protaetia brevitarsis. The sequence continues at coordinate 791,327 of RXPK01000096.1, read as the reverse complement.
TTGCTACTAAAGCTATTCATTTAGAATTAGTCACCGATCTATTAACAGACACCTTCTTGTTATCATTAAAGCGTTTTATTGCACGCCGCGGCAAACCATTGCATATATATTCAGACAATGGTAAAACATTTGTCGGAGCAAACCGAGAATTAAAAGAATTAAGCGATTTTCTTTGTAATGATCAGTCAAAGTTGGAAGAAACGTTAAGTAAACAAGGCATAAACTGGCATTTTATGCCTGCATATGCTCCAACGTTCGGAGGCCTCTGGGAAGCAGGAGTTAAATCCACTAAATACCATTTAAAACGGGTTTTGCAAAATTCTCATTTAACTTTTGAAGAGTTCGCTACTATATTGTCACAAATAGAAGCGATTCTAAACTCAAGGCCGTTAACGCCATTGTCAACCGACCCTGTGGATCCTACTCCCTTGATTCCAGCGCATTTCCTTATTGGACGATCTTTAACTGCAACTTTCGAACCAGACATTCGTCTGTTGCAAGAAAACAAGCTTTCTCGTTACCAAAGGCTTGAGCAAATTCGCCAACACTTTTGGAATAGATGGAGAAAAGATTACTTGGCTGAACTTCAACATCGAAGCAAATGGAAAGGCACCCTCAGTTCGCTTTCAAAGGATATTCTAGTTTTAGTAAAGGAGGACAACACCCCACCCATGGATTGGAAATTGGGACGAGTAATAGAAATATTTCCAGGCAAAGATAACATAACACGTGTGGCAACCGTTACGACATCATCGGGTGTAATCAAACGTGCCTTTACAAAATTATGTCCTCTACCAATGGAAACTGATTGTTAAGGGATAAAATTTAAAAGATAAATTCTTTTAAGGCTGGGGGCATGTTTATGCATGTTAATGTACATAGGTAGCTATAATTGTTTTAGTTAGGAAAAAAAAAGATACATGTCATAATATATTAATCAATAAAGGTTTGATAAAAGGTCAATACGCCATGATTTCCGAGAAAGATAAAATTATTTAAAGAAATTAAAGGCTGTAAAAAAGGTTCTTGAAAACATAAAGAAATTTAGTAAGTCGGAAATTAAATTGCAACAAAAATAAAAACACTAAAATAAACATTCAATCAACGACTAAACCGATTATTCAAAGCCGAATGAGAACGAAAGCGATTGAAGTGTTTTTCTAATTCACATATGCAAGTTCCCAGAGCATGGAGAGTTCGAAAAATACACACCGAAACCCAAGCCACCCTTATTGGAAATTATCGCTTGGGATTTCGATGACGAAAGTCATGCATGAAATAGCGACGGAGGATCCTGAAAATCGGAACACCGAACATGCCTCTAGTCGGGCGTGAAGCGTGAATAAATGAAAACCGGGCTCCCCACCGAATTCCCCCAAAATTATGTCTATGTGAAACGAGATTTCCGGCTTTAAAATTTCATTCGTTCGTTTGTGGAGAAAGTAAACCGACCCCTCAGGTACGTTCAGTTCTGCCGCCAGTCTTAATTATACATGGAGGTGTGCTCCGCTCCCAGAAGTTATTGACGTTTCAAAATTTCACTAGCCAAACGAGTTGTTTTCGCGTGTCTTTGTTTACGTTGGTTGTGTTATTGTTGACATTATTGCGTTAGCAAACTGGTGTTCGCTCTTGCTCCTTTACCTGGGAGGGCACTTAATACGTTTCAGTTAGATCCTCAAATGTGTCTAAAGTTAATTTAAGCTTTATGTTATCTATTTAACGTATAGGTACTTTATAATACGTCTTCGTTGTTAAATTAACATGACTTGCGCCTAGAGAATTAGTTCGAACTTCCTCCCTTGTACGTCCCGGCAGACCTTATACAATAAATTAGTAATTTGTTTAAGTAAGGTCAGAATGTTTTACTTAATTATCTAACAAGGGAGCATTACGAAGTGATACTCACCGATCGCACTGAAGCTTGGCACATTTGTAGCACCTATAGAATGTTGTAAATCCAGATTGGATATCAGGGAGAAGCTTTTTATTTTTGCCGAGGCTCGCTCTTAAGGAGTGAAAGCTACCCCCGAGATTTTCACTATTTTCGGCTTAATATAAATTACATAGTTATTGCGAATAAGAGACAAAAAAATTATATATTATGTTATGTTTTTATATAGTACACCAAGAGTACTTCCTAACTGTAATCATTTATTTATTTATAATGAGACTAATCTAATCAACAACTAGTTCTGACAAAGTGTCTTCATCAAGTTGTATCTTCTGCAAATAACATGGGGTGAGAAAATAGAAAAATATAAAAGAAACGAAAATTTAATTCAACATCAAGTTGTTTTGCCTTTTTAATGTTTAACCTTACTGACTGTTATGGGGTTATAGTGAGTAAATCTTTAATATTGGCTTTGACGTTTAAAATTATTCCACATTTTATTAAATTTAATAACTTAACCTTCTTAACTTTTTTCAGTGTTATAAAATCTTTAATCCCTTACCCTTACGATTTTCGTAAATTTGTAAAACCCACATACACATTCCATGTAATTCTTTCACAATTTTCTGTTCTATCACCACATGTTATTTGCAGAAAATGTAGCTTGATGAAGATACTTTGTGGAAAGTAGTTGCTGATTAAATTGATTAGTCCCACAGTAAATGAATAAACGATTACAATTAGGAAGTACTCTCATTGTTATTATTATTTTTATAAGAAAATATATAAACTGTAACTGAGATCTAAGAAGGACAAAGTATTACATACAAAATTATTTTTTGATAAATATTCGGAGTTGACTGTCTACTTCACAAAACCTTATCGAAAATTCGTGACTGGTTTTGTAAAATTCATTTACATCATCAGACCGGTTGGAAGATATGAGATCAAGCAGTGAATGTAGTAAATGTGAATTTTACGAAACTGGTCCCAAGTTTTCAATATGAGAATTCTCAAAATTTTTTTTTTTAATTTTTCTTGTGCTTTTTTTTGACTATTTGAATGTTTGCTTATTATAGTGAAATAATTATAGTGCCCTACGGAAAATAGGTATTATTATTTCTGGTAATCATAGGCGAATAACATTAATTTTTTTTTTTTTTCCAAAAAAACGTTAGTTTTATATTTTACTATTAAATTTTCTTATTTTCCCTCTAGCACTTTTATTTGTCCTTGCAGAAAAAAGAAAGTATAAAGTCACGTACTCAGGGCCACCATTAAACTTGTATCTAATGGTGTACTTGAAATTTTTATACGACGTTTCATTTCTTCCCGGCAATCATCAACTTTTTATTTTTTGTCGGCGCTATATTGGCTTTTGACACCACTAGAAACAGTTTTTCCTTCTCATTTCAACCATATATAACCTGTTGACAAAAGTTTTGCTTTAATTGACGAAAAATCTAATTTAAAATTTAATAAGGTAGCATATAAAATTGCGCATTGTCAACCACGTTAATTATCTAATGTAAAATGAAAATTTAGCTAATGTAAATTATGTAATGTTTTTAACATTTTCAAACCATAATAATTTATATTTGTTAGGCATCAAAAAATGTGAAAATTGAGGCTTTCATGTCAAGTAAATTAACATGGAGAATATTTAGAAAATGGGTAATGGATGTGTTTTTGCACCGAATATGAGTGGGAAGCAGAGAACTCAACTCATGGAGTGGCCATTGTTCTGTCAAAATAGGAGGAATGCATACCAGCCGATAAACCTACACATAATCGGACCATCATGTATTCGTTTTTTGTGTATGGAAAACATTCGTGAAAACCGTTTCAGATCAAGTTTTAGTCGGAAAAATCGATATTGATTTACGTCAGCGAAATAACAAAATTACAATTTTTAATTTATAATCATTTTTTTTGTCCTCCTAGTAACTTCACTGATCTCATAAAACACTTCTAACATGTAGAATCCAAGAAAGAAAGAAAATCCGTTTTTTTTATATATTGAGAAAAGAATGTTGGTGTTCCCTGTCGACCGAAAGTGCTGATTTCTTTCCCTGTGTACATTCCTTTCCCAATGCTTTACACTCGCTGCAGCAAATCTGTACATACCCGCAATTGTTACGTATCTAATTACTGCTGTTAAAAATGATGTCAAGAAGAAGGTATAAAATTACATACCATTTTCAATGATCTCAAAATAATAGCGAAAAATATTTGTGAAAGAGTTGTTAAACAATATTCAACAATATTCTGAGTGTTGCACGGTCTTCTTGCATCTGCTACATGACAAAATCAATGCTGGGATATAGTGTGCCAGAAAATTTAAAAAGCTTAGGAAAGGGTGCTATGTAGTAGATCAAAAAAGTGCTATTGGAAAAGCTATTTATATTTATATAGAATAAGTGATCCGATGTTATACCGGATTCATACGTATTTCGATTCTAGTTGAAAGATCATTGAGGTGACAGGTATAACACCTTTGAGTATTACAAGCAGGATTCTGTAAGGTTCAGTGTTTGGACTTCTATTATTTACTGTATTTGTAAACGACCTTCCGAAGATTTCGACCAGCAATGGACTGGTGCTGTGTAGTATCCAATTTATCTATTCAAAATAACGACACAATTGCTGCTTTTGGGACACTCCTTATAATCGAGAAGAGATTTAAATTTGGCATCGCTGAAACCTACGAAGCTTCTGTAGTTTCCTTTTTACTAAGATGATAAATAGAGCAATTAGTACATGCAATATACTAGAAATATAATGATAACCTCATTTTCAATCATATTCTGAGAGAAAAAAATTAAAGAAATATTCCTTTGCTACTAGTTAAAAAAAAAAACCTTTTCTTTCAGTTGAGACATATTTCTCGGATAGAGGTAAGACTATTTTCAGTATTAGTGATATGTGTTAATTCAAGGAAATAATTCTTTTGAATAGTGATGAAGAAATATTTTTCTGATTTAGAAAAACCTTTCTCAGTTAAGTTAAATTGAATAGTCCAAAAATTGCATGATTTAACTCAAAAATTGTGGTCAATTCACCATATTTAGTGGCAGGCGCTTGAAGAGATCGCTACTGCTTATTAATCTCGTGTATAAATTATATCTCTTCTAGCAAAGAGCAAATTACGATGTTCACATTAATCGGTAGGTTCTTGTTGTAATCAGATCGCCAAAGTTACAATTGTTACCTAGTTCGAAGTATAGTTTAATTGGTGGTTGTTTGCGTGATGAATAACCTCGTAAGTTACTATTACCTGGGTGGTAATTTTCATGAAAACTTTCTAGAATATTTTGCTTGCGAAAATGATTCCTAAAGTAGATATTTACAGCTGCGACCTTTAACAATATGTAACAGGCATTTATTTCACTTGCTTCTACACTGAAATAAAAGCTTTGTTGTCCAGATTATTGCGTACACACTCACTTTTATTGCACATTAAATCTATTATCTAATATCGTCGTTTATATGTCAGTGAATATCAAAACTACTCAGTAGTTGGTCACGAGAACGTTCGGCTGATCATAAGATTTATTACGATATTTACATGCGAAACGCTTCATCAATATACATACCAAGTGTGAGAATTTTCATTTTTTGTTTAAATTATTTAGTATCGAAAGAAAACGAAATATACTGCGATTCTATTGCTATTTAACCTTTCCACAGTTTATGGACGACCGGAAATTCATAAATAAAAGGGAATCGCCTAAATTTTTACCAAATAGTGTAAATATACCTTTCAGTTTAATAAAATCATCACATAAAGAGTAACTAACTAGCAAGATGTTATTTTTAACAGAGTAGAAATTAGTAATGTCCAAATTTAAGATTTGCTATAGTACAACCAAATAATCTTGGAACTGGAATTACTATAACAAAGTTTGAAAATTACATTTGGATGTGTATGTAGAAATACTGAGTTTTATGTAAAGAATTCATATTGTTCCTCCACTGTGCAGTTATTAATTAATAATTCTTCTATTCGCCTCAATTTAGCTAAATCTATCCTGTTCTTCATAGAGTTTGATATTTCGCTCTATTTTTCGCTTTTTTATTTTCGTATTTCACAGTATTTTTGTCAAAGATACTATGAAATACCTTTGAGAACACGGAATTTCGTTAAAACGTCAGGAACAAGGAAAAAGAAATTTTGTGCCACTAGTCTCATGAGTTTTATTATTAAATTTACGATGTTCACATTAATCGGTAGGTTCTTGTTGTAATCAGATCGCCAAAGTTACAATTGTTAGCTAGTTCGAAGTATAGTTTAATTGGTGGTTGTTTGCGTGATGAATAACCTCGTAAGTTACTATTACCTGGGTGGTAATTTTCATGAAAACTTTCTAGAATGTTTTGCTTGCGAAAATGATTCCTAAAGTAGATATTTACAGCTGCGACCTTTAACAATATGTAACAGGCATTTATTTTACTTGCTTCTACACTGAAATAAAAGCTTTGTTGTCCAGATTATTGCATACATACTCACTTTTATTGCACATTAAATCTATTATCTAATATCGTCGTTTATATGTCAGTGAATATCAAAACTACTCAGTAGTTGGTCACGAGAACGTTCGGCTGATCGTAAGATTTATTACGATATTTACATGCGAAACGCTTCATCAATATACATACCAAGTGCGAGAATTTTCATTTTTTGTTTAAATTATTTAGTATCGAAAGAAAGCGAAATATACTGCGATTCTATTGCTATTTAACCTTTCCACAGTTTATGGACGACCGGAAATTCATAAATAAAAGGGAATCGCCTAAATTTTTACCAAATAGTGTAAATATACCTTTCAGTTTAATAAAATCATCACATAAAGAGTAACTAACTAGCAAGATGTTATTTTTAACAGAGTAGAAATTAGTAATGTCCAAATTTAAGATTTGCTATAGTACAACCAAATAATCTTGGAACTGGAATTACTATAACAAAGTTTGAAAATTACATTTGGATGTGTATGTAGAAATACTGAGTTTTATGTAAAGAATTCATATTGTTCCTCCACTGTGCAGTTATTAATTAATAATTCTTCTATTCGCCTCAATTTAGCTAAATCTATCCTGTTCTTCATAGAGTTTGATATTTCGCTCTATTTTTCGCTTTTTTATTTTCGTATTTCACAGTATTTTTGTCAAAGATACTATGAAATACCTTTGAGAACACGGAATTTCGTTAAAACGTCAGGAACAAGGAAAAAGAAATTTTGTGCCACTAGTCTCATGAGTTTTATTATTAAATTTATAATCCCAGTTTAGCCAAGAAAACAAAATTATTAATATGTGTTCATTTGACATATTATTTTTAGTTTTTTACAGCTTGCAAAAACCACATATTGGTATCACAACCTTGTTATGGTTTAATAAAATAGATCGATATTGTTATCGATTATTAAGACTGTCATTTCACCAGCAACTGAAATTTTTAAGAGTAACATTTTGATAATATGTTTTTTTGTTTGAACTCTCCTCGATCTTAATTATTGTAAATCTGATAATACCTAACATGATAGCATGCATTTTAGCAGCGTGATCTTTTCTTTGAAGCTCTACACAATGGTGGTTACACCCTGTGTGAGTCCCAATGGATTTTATTATATTTATTAAATACTTTGGAGCATTGCATTTTTTAGCTGAATAGGGATTATAGGTACACAGAAAAACTGATATTCGCAGCAATAAAATATATTTTGTCAAGAATGTTAATTCAACAAGATATTTTGTTATTTCAAATAAACTAAGATTAAACCAACATTGGGTTTAATCCTCGATCTTAATTATTGTAAATCTGATAATACCTAATATGATAGGATGCACTTTAGCAGCGTGATCTTTTCTTTGAACCTCTACACAATGGTGGTTACACTCTGTGTGAGTACGTACTCAGGGCCACCTTTAAACTTCTATCTAATGGTGTACTTGAAATTTTTATACGACGTTTCAGTTCTTCCCGGCAATCATCAACTTTCTATTTTTTACATGATAGGATGCATTTTAGCAGCGTGATCTTTTCTTTGAAGCTCTACACAATGGTGGTTACAACCTGTGTGAGTCCCAATGGATTTTATTATATTTATTAAATACTTTGGAGCATTGCATTTTTTAGCTGAATAGGGATTATAGGTACACAGAAAAACTGATATTCGCAGCAATAAAATATATTTTCTCAAGAATGTTAGTTCAACAAGATATTTTGTTATTTCAAATAAACTAAGATTAAACCAACATTGGGTTTAATCCTCGATCTTAATTATTGTAAATCTGATAATACCTAACATGATAGGATGCATTTTAGCAGCGTGATCTTTTCTTTGAACCTCTACACAATGGTGGTTACACCCTGTGTGAGTCCCAATGGATTTTATTATATTTATTAAATACTTTGGAGCATTGCATTTTTTAGCTGAATAGGGATTATAGGTACACAGAAAAACTGATATTCGCAGCAATAAAATATATTTTGTCAAGAATGTTAATTCAACAAGATATTTTGTTATTTCAAATAAACTAAGATTAAACCCAATGTTGCAGCAACAAAAATTGTTTGTCAAAATATTTGTCATCCCAACTAAATTATTTAGTAAAGAACTGTAACTAAAATATCACATTGTTGTTTTGACGAAGCATTTTAGACGTTCATGTTTTCTAATTAATTGATGATAACAACTTCATTGAATTGCTGTAACACATATTTTTGTTCAAAGCAACAAAATATTTTTTCGGAGTGGCAATCAAAAACATCTCTGGTAATTTTCTTATGAGTAGTAATTTTCTCCCCATAAATGTGTTGTACACAAATTGCGGCATGGATAGCGCTTCCTCTATTTTATTCCAATAACAGAACATATTTAGCATTTCACACAAAAAGTGTGACAAATACGGTTATAAGATTAATCTGGTAATTTTATGACTTCAAAGTCTGCTAATAACATAAACTGATTTTTTTATTATTGCCAAAAGTTTAACACTTAATTACTCAATATATTGTTCTTTAGGGTTGGTTCCTTTCCGCAATTGAAACTTTCCCAAAATTGCAAATCGATTTTTTTCCGGAAAGTTTTCAATACTAGCATTCTTAAGATATTTAAATAACTGTCTAACTCTTGTTCGGCACAAAGTATTAAGGACTGAAGAGGCGCTTTGAAGTATGCCAAAAAAAATGGTTGACTTACTTTTCGTAGTTGTGTCAAAACCTGTAAGTTACTTTCATTACTTACGGGTTTAACAAAACTCTTACAAAGTTATTAAAGTTTCTTTCTAATCTCGAAAATCTTTGTTGTGTGAAGTAAATGAAGTTGGGGAGTCGTAAAAAATTTAATAAGGAATCCAAATGTGAAAAAGTACATGGTGTTTTATTCAAATTAAAAATATTGTTACTTAATTTAAGTAAAAGCGGCGGCATTGCATTAAATTGAGAATTTGAATTAAATTTGTTGTTTGGTTCTCTATTTAGTTCGGGTATGCCATCCACTTTGGGATACCCGATATAATATTTCTTTTGGATAGTCAATAATTTTAATTCTTTTATCCGATTTGCATAGACATACAAGAAATGTAGTATATTTCTGTATCAATAGTATTTTGGTTACGTGTGGCTTAAGATATTTTTTTACATTAATTATATTTGACAAGTAGTTATAAAACTCCATGAGATTAGTGGATCAAATATTCTTTAATTTCATTAGTTCATTCTTCAAATTTTCTTAGCGTTTCGACGGCTTACCATCTTTTTCAAAGGTAATTATTATTTTCTTTTTGTTCTTTACTTCTTATTTTTTAATCCTCTAAGACATCTAAGACACTAATCTCACGAATTTTATTACTAAATTTATAATCCTAGAGTTGGCCAAGAAAATTTATCAAGATTTGACAAGTAAGATATACAACCAGCTACGCATGATTACATATAATGTTGAGAATATTTTAGTCACTTTAAATTTGTATTAAATAACGTTAACATTGATTTAAATTTGTTACCCAAAATAACAGCAGTGCTTATACACATACGTTGTTCGTAGAAAACGGTAAGTAACCTGAAAGCATATATATATGTTTCGTAATATTTTTTTTCGACATATTTACAAACAGCTACCCCGAAGCATATCCATAACAATAAGGTTGTATCCCCGAAAAGATCGTTATAAACCTTAAAAGGATTCTCGTCGAAGGGAGAAGCGAAAACATTTTTACATATTTCATTCCGAGGTTCACGCTAGCATATATTAAAATATTTTCTGGCTGTATCGATCGCTTTAGGAAATTTATATGAAGTAGGCTAGAATATCCTTCTTCAAAGTGTTTAGTTCAGACGTATGTATGTACAACGTTTTGATACTGCTTTGTTGTGTTTCTCATGGATAACAACCAACTCATCTTCCACCCTCTATCAGCAACAAATAACATAAAAGATAAATATGCGGTAATTTCTGTAGCCCACGGGTAGGGAGGATTACTATGAATAATGTATTTGGAAAATGTAGAAGCTTGAAATACATCATCGTATATTACATCATTGATGTAACGTTCAGATAATCAAAGGTACAGTTAAAGTTTAAGCAGTTATACACAACACTTACCGCTTCGGTGTGAATGGGATGAACTGCGAATAGCATGGCAGCCACGAAACTTGATAATTCCGGGAGGAACATGGAACACATTCTGAAAATTGAGGAACATTTATGTCATTACAGTTTGTAAATATAGAAACGTAAGTAGTTTAGTAAGTTCCTAGTTTGATTAATTACATAAAATGCGAGCAGTTACAATACAATATAAATTTAATATACGGAGAAGATATCGTAATCTTGGCAATTAATTTGGCTCACACTAACAAAAAAAAAACCATCGCGTTTAACTTTTATTATTTACATTGAAATTAAAATTTAGTATGGATCAATACCTCATCTTTATTCAATAACTATTTAATTTAATTTGTTAAACATTTTTTTTTTAAATAACAGGCTCGAATGTTTGTGAAACGTTTAGTTTCGATTATAATATTTGAATTATTGTTTCATTTTTTTTCTGGTTTATTTAAAATGATTTTATTTGGCAGTAATTGAAGACAGTGTTAGGCAATTCTTCCCTTAATCTATTTCATTTTGTGTAATCACGGTGAAAACTTGTCAAGATAAAGAAAATAAAAAAAATTCTTCCTATTTTCTTTATCAAAAAAATACGCGCACATTGCCGTGATATCTGCCTACATAAATATTTTAATGGTTCCTTATTATAATTATTTCCCGTGATAAAGTTATTTGACCCATCAAGAATGGTTTAAATAAAGCACCAGTTGTGTATTTGCATAGAGTAACACATATGGGTTTTACTGATTTTGTGTACCCCCGATGCACACTAAGAATGGAGCGTTTTCACATTCTATAGTTTCAGAACTGGAACCACAAAATAGTGATTTCTTACAAATGTAAAAGTAGCCACGTTCCAGTTTCAGCATGATAATTATAGAGGATCATTTTATTCCACTTTACTGTTGATTCACCGAATGTTCATGGTATAAAGGAAAAGTAAAAGTTGTATATATTCGAAAAGAAGAACTCTTGAGTTACCAACCGTGGTGAACTTGTCTGAACCTACTATTATCCCCTCGTATCGTCTCGAAATAGCACTAGCTTGGGGAAGTACAGTTCGATGCAGTGTCCTAACACCAGCGACGGCTAGACTCCGATAAAGTACGAAGTTTTTCGTATGCTATCGTGTGCAACAAGCCATGGTACGAAGTTATGTGAAGAACTGCGATCTTTGTCAGGGGCCTCCCGATAACGCATGCACCAGTCGCCGTTGTCTAAGGCACCTTTCAGACGAGGCGATTAGTTAATTACACTAGTTCATTGATTATATATAATATAGATAAACCACGTCCATAAGAGGCAATGGCAACGCTTAAATTTGAGCTTTTGGACCACGCCGCTATAGTGCCGCCACCGTTTCCTGGTCCAAAATATAAGTGGGATATCTAAGATCTCAACCTATGTTAACTCATTAGCTTGAACAGTGTTACGCTTCTAAATAACAGATGGTGCTGTTTAGCATGCAACTTGATAATTGTAAGAAAATGCAGACAAACTATCGATACATTCATGCCTTAATTGTTATTCTATTATATTGTTACCATGCTACAGCTATCTACAATATAAAATAAATCGTACAGGACATATAATCGTAAGGTGAAAATCAGTATGATATTAATAAGTCTATGTTTACGTTCGATTTTCGACCAATATAGAAATACTTTAATTTTTATTTTTTTATTGTAACTTTGAATAAATAGTATTAGTAAACGTTTTATTTATATAACATTAATAAGTTCTCACTCCCGCTTTTCCTCCTAAAAAAGTATGTGTAGATTTTAAGACCTAATAACTTATTGAACCAAGAACATGTGTTTTCATAACTTCCATTTTTTCCTAGGTGACGATATTCCACATGTTGTGATAACGTTGGCATTTGTAAAAAAATTTGTTCAAATTTAACGAATCTTCATAATTGGACATAGCGTTAAATTTGAAACAACATTTTCTCATAAAAGAATCTTCTAAACCCAAACCCAAAAAAATGAGATACTTTACTCTTAGCGTAGTTTCATATTTTTGACCTTCCCTGGTATACAATTAAATTTTAGGCAGATTTGATGAGGGTTATTTTAGTAGTCATGTAGAGGGAATTTGTAAGAAGAACGGTTTACTAAATTCAAAGACAAACAAATTTCACATATGATGCGCACGTTCTACCGGTCACTGTATGTTTTATATATTCCTTTCTTTTTTTTATATTATTATGTTATATATTTATTATATTATATTTATTTATAAAAGTATATATTATAAAGTATTTAGTAAGCCATTGGTTTGGTTTTACTTTAATATATGTAAAGAAAATAAGGTTAAGGTATAGAAATTTTGATTTAAAATTATTAGTTGAAACACAATTTATACTCGATATATTTACCGGCATATATCACATTTTTAACATCTGTTTATTACTTTTTACGTATCCAGATTTAGATACCCAAAAAAACGACCTTTGTTTTTTGTTCCGTAGATATACAAATTGTAAATTCAATGAATGTGCCACTCTCCACTAGAGTACGCCTATGTAGTTAGGTTTTCATAAATGCTAAAATAAATCTGACGAAAAATTTAATTTGAATATGTAGATATAAGCGACATCTAGTGACACTTGAATTGACTATTTTGATAAAGTGGCCGTTGGTATATCTATATTATATATAATCAATGCACTAGTTGAACGGGCAGTTGTCGAAGAGCATACTGATGTAGCAAATGATTGGGAACCGCTTGAACCCCTTCACACGGTGTCAACTTGTCCGCTTCGACGGCTTTAGTAGGTCTTCAATGACAAACAACCAGTTGAGAGTAAACCAGGCAACTTAGTTTAATCAACCAAACCGCCTCGTCTGATAGGGGCCTAAGACTTCTTGTCATGGAACATCATACATATGGGCAATACACATACCACATTTAATGTACATTTTTACGTGTACTTGATGTAGTGCCCGCCGAAGACTGGCTCTTTGATTAAAGCTCTGTTTTTAATTTTAGGAAAAAGTATTTTATACAAAAGTTTTACGGAATGCAATACTTTATTAGTTAAAAATATTTTTGACCATACAAGGTGTTCCAAAAGTAGGAAACGCATGCTTACTTCGTTATTTAAAATGGAACAACCTATATATTATTCCATTTTTAAATTCTACGCAGAAAAATAACATTACTTATAAGCTACTGTATGTCTATCTGTAATAACAACGCTGTTATTTGTAAGAAATGACTCTGCTGCAAGATTTCGGGTAAGGCGGCATAATTTATGTATGCATTTGTTTTAGATATTAATATTTTAAATGCCATACAATAATACTTAGCTTGATACAACTGTGAAACTAAAATCATTATAATTATATACAGATGTCCACTACAGTTCTGATCATTTGCTTAACGTTGGTCCAAGGTAACTTGATTTTTTTTTTAAATACCATCCTATACCTCTGCTTATGTTAAATAAACTCTTACACAAAGCCCTTTCAATTCACACTAAACATGTAAGATATCTCATGTAGAATTTTGCAGATAATTAACGATTTTAAATAAATCTAACGAATGTTCCATTAATTTTCATGTCGGCTTAGTATTTAAACTTGATATAATTGAATAAAGCCTCGAATTAGTAAATATGTGTTAGTATGATATAATAAAATTTAAAACTAATGACTAGTGTTAATGCGAATATATTTTAACTTCATACATTTATCCAGGAAGCAGCTCCGAATTGTAGAGTATTTTGCATAGAGGCCGCGTTGCAGCTATGCGGCACAGATAAATTCGACATGATCCAATTTCAATAAATTAAATTGGGCGAGGGCTTCACTTAATTTATCATTTACGTTATAAAATTCCTTTATTCACATTAACTACCACTATTCCTTGTATATTTTTCTATGTAAGTCCACTTCTATTTGGGATTAAATTATCTTTGAAAATGTAGAACAGTGACTGAACATCAGTACTGCTAAGCGGGGATGATCAAAATAGCCTTTTAGTACTCTATATTTTTTGTCCAGCTACTTCGTCTGTAAAATATCCAAGCTAAAATTGCTTTAATATAGCGATATCGGAGTTTCTATAAAATATATTTTTCACTCTTTGCAGCAAATTCTCCCGGAACCGAATTAGTATATTCTTCTTTTGGTATTTAGCCGACCTCCAAAAAAATATTATATACAGAAATTAACAATCTGGCAAATTTACATGTATAAAATTTAGCTCATCAATGAAAGAGGGATTTTTAATGATATCTTCGCATTCTGTTGAACATGGCTCATCTTTTAGACGAAATACTATGTCTATGACATAGCCAATATTTTTGTAATAAAAAAAACTTGCTTCCAACCATGTGCCCCATCTTGTTCCAAATGGCGCAGGTGGTGAAGGCAAATCCGAAAATTAAAATAACGTCGATTTTGAAAACCTAACAATAATAAATAAAGTACCTATTCGTCGGTAAATAGTAATATTATTGAAATGATGTTCGAGATATTTATTAACCATTTGTTCATAAAATTCTAGGCGACAGTAATAATCGTCGAGTAAAAGTTCTTGGAATGTGCTAATTTTGTACGATCGATATTTATTCTTATGTAAATGGTTTAAAATTTTTGCACTATTATTAAATCTGCAAGCAATTTGTAGGATTTTATTCCTCTAATGCACAAACTCATTTCGATATCACTGACATTTTTGCTAGGACATTTTTACTTTTGTTATTTATTAATCTAAACGTTGTTTCAAAACGTCGGACTGTATTACTAATACTAGTCAAGCTAGGAATTGACCGTTCGGGATAATTTACTGCAAATAAATCCTGTGTAACTTCTGCTGAATTGCCACCGTAAATTTGTTTCACAATCTTCGGACCTATAATATTCAATTTTTTTTTTTATAAAATTACTGACCGCGATCAAAACCTATTAACCGTTAAAAAAATTGAGCAACGCTTTGTTAATAAATGAGCCAGCTAAACTGAAAGTGAATTTATACTTGTGTTTACACAAGCTTAGCGAATCATTTCCCTCGCCTCGTAGTAGACGGAATGAGGGCTCTGTTGAACTGATTTAAATTGAAAAGATCGATGTGATGAAAGCATTTTGTGCTAGTTAGACAAAGGCAGAGAATAGCGGTGAGTGCTTGCTGTTAGACAGCGATAGCATTCGGATTGGAGATGATAAATCGTGGCGTATGTATATCTAACACACAACCGTCCATCAGAAGAACTTGCGTATTTCTTGACTTTGTTCACTGATAGAAATCATATTTTCATCCTTCTTTTATTCATATAACGCCAATCGACAGGTCGAAAGTGAGCTCTTGGTGTGTACAAGAATGTACACAAAATGAATGCGAAACGGGTGACCAAACCTATGATACATTTTATATGCATAGCATGTCCACAATGTAAAATATGTATGTGTAATGTATTTACATAAACACATGGACGAATATTGCACAGTACATGTTTGTGTTACTTAGAAATGGACCACAGTAGAAACACGAATACGGGATACTGGTGGTGTTGGTTGGATTTTATTTTTTTTCTAGTATATTGCACCCATTGTTTCTTAATTAAGCTTACAAAAGTTATACTAGATACAATTAGCAATATTTTGTGACTTTCTGGTAGTTCTCACTCTGAAGAAACCTTAAAACGCATAATGTCAAATATTTCTAAATTATTTTCAAAAGAACTTTTCTGGAAGGCAATAAATATGTGTAGAGTATTATTTACATGTGTACTGTAAGAACAATTCTCATTGGTATAAATTAATCATAACATCCGTTTCTGGTCGTATAATTAGAAAAGGTAGATCAAAATTTTGTTAATCACAGTAAATTGTTAAGGTTCTTAGCAAAATCCTTCGTTTCCAAAACAAATTTCGTAACAGTTTATGTAAAATCTCTCTAGGTGTGATATATGTATAAAATTTATTCCCCAAGCAACCTACGAACCGACGTCAAATTTTAATTTACTTTATTAAACTCAACACGTGAAAAGCTTCCATTATAAGTAAGTATTCGTATTTCGAAATAATGTTAAAAAAGAACCTGTATAGTAGCTAACCAGGCATATAAATTTTAATTAACAAAAAGATACACATTTGTATATGTACGTATATTTATATATAGACGAAATAATTATTAGTCTTTCATGACTGCGCTTGAATGTTGAAAACCTACAAATATGTTGTTAACACGACGCCAACGCCTAAAAAGAATTTTCAATTTACGTTAAAAAAGAGCTGCTCATTTCCCTTTCGACAGTCCCTCCTACAGCAATTTACATTTCTCTTCCAAATAAGGAGGACTCCGAATAATATTTTCATTGCTCTGTAAATAATGTATACATAATTGAAACGTAGATGGTAACTTGCCCGCCTGGTGAGAATATTTCTTTCCACTTGAAATTTTGAGATGGATCTTTTTATTAGTCTTTCACCTCCTTTCGGTGAAGAGCGCATTTACATTACCTGAATGTTCCAAAAGCAGCTTAGCAAGTTGGTCAGTTGGATACTATTCTCCGTCGCTTCAGTTGTCCGTAATAGTTTAATAACTAGATGGAGCATCTTCGCATCAAAGCAACTCAAACGTAACTTTTAATAG
Organism: Protaetia brevitarsis; assembly: GCA_004143645.1. Taxonomy (NCBI): domain Eukaryota; kingdom Metazoa; phylum Arthropoda; class Insecta; order Coleoptera; family Scarabaeidae; genus Protaetia; species Protaetia brevitarsis. Next base: position 774,218 of record RXPK01000096.1, on the reverse strand, counting down.
TCGTGGGATTTGCGGTGCTTGCGCTAGCAGCAATTACATTAATATGTTCGCTCTCCGGAAATCTGTCGAACGTTCGTTAGTAGAGGATTTACGGCAAAGTTTTCGGAAGTTTCTGCGCTCGGACGTATTCTATTAAATTGGAGTTTAACGCAAAGCTACTAAATCTTGGTCTAACGCAACCACATGTCAAAATTATATAGTGCACCATTTTTTTCTAATGGCAGGTACAGAACAAAACAAAGTGTAAATACATAATTCCTACTTCACTAAGAGAATACGGATATGTTTGAGAAGGTTGGTATTTTTCTGCAAGAACTAAGGAAATCTCCATTTAAGGAGCTGAATTTCTTTGATGAAGAGGAAAACATCCGCGAAAGAGTGCGTTTGGCTGAATCTACGGCAAAGCTAATTGGTATAGAACTAAATATTGAAATAAAGTGAAACTAAGTAATTAATTATTATAGTTTGTAGGGTAGTACGTGTTTATGAATGAATATTTCATGCTCTTTAAGGGCCAAAATTGGTGTTAAATTACAGCTAAGTTATTTTTAAACATTACAATAGATAATGCTGTTGTTTTTATTTGCTATCAGTTCATTACACACAGTAAAAAAATATTGTAATATTACAACAAAATGACTGTAATATTTTATAATATCCTTACGGTAACATTTGGCGTGTGGTGTGAGCTGTAAATTTACAAACATCAATGTAATCGGAAAAGTTTATTGTTATATATTATTGTTAAAACTTTGTAACATTAAAATGTAGTGATTATGCTAATAACCGTTAGCAGTTTGTAGCAGCTAATCAATATCAAAAGAAGCTGCTACTTTTTGTGCTTGATATAGAAGACAAGTGAGAATGTTGTGAAACACACATCGAATATACATGTATGTTTCACAACATTCGCACTCATGGTGTTGTTATTTATATGAATTTGGTTGGTGATAATAATACAAGGAACAAAGATAAATACATAAAGACTATATTTATTAGATATTATAAATTCAGGAAACATTTTATTGTAAGAAACAGTTCATGTTTGTTTTGTAGTACTATCATAGTGTTTTTTACCGTAAAAAAATTAAATTTAACTAACAAACATAATGAAGAAGGTATTTCTAAAAATACTTATATTTTAGTGGTGTGTTAAATAAATGACAAGCGTACGCATTAAAAAAAATAAAAAAAAACCTAGAAATAACAAATATACGAACATCGCATCAACTTAAGTAAATAAGAAAAATAAGAAGTAAACAGAAGTCTCTTACAACTAAATAGAAATATTATTTTTGTCAAGCCCAGGTGGAGACAGTTTTATTTCAAGTTTGTGTAAAAACCCTACACGATATAAGTTTCGCTGATTAATCTTCCTAGTTTTTATATCAATTTTGGTTAAGAAATACGTATGTAAAAACACATAATACATATCATTATAGAAACTCGATCATTATGATACGTACACTCCTCAGCACCTATTACTAGTTATTATTGTTACTTGTTACAATCACCGTTTTATAATTGTTAGGAAATGCTGATTTATGCTTTTCCGTTCCAAGAAACTATACTTTTTCATTTATTAATCAATTATTTATACCAGAAGATCATTATTAGTTACGAAAATATATACAATACCTAGGTGTATATGTATAAAGCTATTCACATACGATCGTATGTGGGTACATGTATCTTCACCCGTTACTGAATCGAATAGAGTCGTCGGCAATATAAATACATATAAATATTGAGTGAATAGCGGTAACAAAACACACTTTGGGGCGGTGTACACAGTTGTAGAAACAGTTTATCTGTTTAACGTATACCACCATTTAAAAGGAAAACTGTTACAGAAAGTAGCAGAAGTGGGTTGTAACTGCTAACGTAAAGAAGCAGTTTTATACATCACTATTAAAATGACTGTCTTTTCATGCGTGCTGCAAAGCGTGTTATTCTTTCTTTACGTTCAGTATAACATAATTGTCAATCAATTATTTTCAAAAATTTATCTTCTCATACTTTTTCTCTGAAGGTTTTGGTAATATTTTTGCAGAAAAATCTTCTGTAAAGCAAGTTACTTTCGCAAATGACATTTCTTACATGTTAAACGTTCCTGAATATGTTGGCATGAATAGCAAAACATCGTATACAAACACTTTACACTATTCTAATGTAACAAGATCTTTCTGCAACTTTTCAACCGTTTGCTAAAGATTTCATTCAATATTGAAAACGTTACGAAACATTGCAAGTACAGAATATAAATATGTACGTAACTGTATAGCAATTAATTATACGAAAAAAACACTGGAATTTTAACAAAAAAGCATTAGAAATGTTAGTGTAACTTTACATTCAATGATTGTAATTATAAAAATGTAAATTTACAAATTGATGTAAATTTCCTTAGCGACTTGCAAAATTAGTGTAATATTCCAGGCGTACCAGAAATAATATCAATCTTTTTTTACTGTGGGTTTGTCTATCCTTCTCCTGCGGGAAGATAGAAGCTTCATAATGTGCAAAGAACCGAGGACTGACCTGGAGACGACACAGGTGTTGGAAGTGAAACAAAGTGGAGACTGCCTCTTCCAACCCAGAAGAATAATATCAAAAAATTGCTGGCTATCAGTAACAGGAACTGAGGCTGCTTCCTAGGTTCTGCTACTGGAGTGAGGATTTTCAGTTTCCCTTGCTTCTTGCTGAAGACTGGAGATAACGCTACGATGGCTACGAAAAATATTAACCACGAAACAAATGGAAATACTAGCAGTTGAGACATGCACCAGCAAGTGGTCGGAAAACAATCTAATGCCCAGCTATCATATCCTATTGGACAGCTATACGGCCCCAAATTCATTATTAGATAATATCCAAACTAGTTTAAAATTGCCTGAAAACCCTTAGAACCCTGGCTGGACGCAAGAAAGTTACTATGGTGTAGGTGCCGAAGCATAAGAGCATAACAGGCAACGAATTTATAAATAAGGTAGCGAAAAAAGTCCTGAAACAAAATTCACTGGACTTGAACCAGATCTGGCACTAACTAAGGATGTGATACATAGAGTAGCGGCTGAGCGAATCACAAAAAGACACTGAAATCAGATGATGAAGCTGCCATTTCATCTCTTAGATGTGCTGGCTCTCAACCAAATACGGCGTAGAATGGTGACGACTCTGAACACAGCTGTCTAAGAAAGTACCTGCATAGAATGGACGTTATTAAAGATAATCCCATATGTAGACTATGCAAGGAGGAAGAGGAAATAGCCTATCACGTTGTTGTTGATTGTGCTACATTGAAGCGCCAAAAACGGGCATTATTGGGAACAATCAATCTATTGGTATTCATAGTGATTGAAAATCCATACCCATGCATCCCGTTCACGCGGAACCTACGACTGCACTTCCTGAACGAGAAGGCATAACTCAAAGCTAACACATATCAACACATCCGCCGGTGATCAAATCTGCGGCGTTTTGGGCCAACGGAAGTGTAATAATAGTTCTAGAATCAACATAGTTAAGAAAAACTGATCATAACTAGGCGGAATCACAAAGAAAAATGAAAACCCTCTGAAATACCTCGTATTTAGTTATGTAGGAATCTATCTATTCTATTTTTTCTGTCGCCTTTAATTTTTCGAAAGAGAAATCTCCTATAGAAAAGTGCTGTCGCAATTTTCAGTAGTTTCCAGTTCGAATTTTTTGAAAACAGTGTTTGATTTGTCGCCTGTGCAGCGCACACGGTGCATAGTGCATTGGGAAATCTGCGTGGTATAATAAATCACAGTAAAATATGAAATTACCTGAAATACTACTGCACTCATGTAATTTATGTACTTTCCTTGTTTTCGTACAAGATATACTGCATTTCGTAACTGCAGCTGTGCTTCAATGCACTCACATATTCTGCACGTATGTATTAATTTGTTTGTGGAATGTGTTGGTGGGCTACACGTTCAGTAAGCCTTGGTTCTAACTCTTTTCCGTTTTTTTTTTGTTCGTTTTTAATTATTTTTCGTGTCAACCAAATTTGTTTGTAAGTTTGGATTTTGCCCTATAATATTGAAAATTATACATTTAATATGTTGATGAGTTTTTAAGTAGATATATGATGTTTAATCACTTTTAATGCGATGGTTTTGGTTATTGATGTATTGTGCAATAGAGTAGTAGTTATTATATAATAATCCAGCGAAGTTTTATTCAACCGCATAAGAAACAATAGAGGCACTTATCCCTTCAAGAACTCCTAGCGTAAAAATCAATATGAATTATATCCTTATAAATACTCACGGGTTACAATCGCTTTCATTGTCGTTGAATTGCAAAGATGATTTAAATGATTATACAGGTTAGGCATTAGTCGTACTTTCTCATCTTAATGATATACTCTATATATTATTATGTGACTTCATTGTATGCTGAAAATCACTGTTACATTGTACCACGTGATATCTTCTTACATGTAATAGTTTTCGAGATATGCACATTTAGATGTAGGAATGTATTAGGCCCCGACAACAGGTATGAGAATTTAATTTGCAATTGCATTCTGGTTGTATTTTAAGCTACATAGAAGGCAAAACTGTTATGTGCACTGTCCACTACGTAACAGCCACCACATAAAGTTACGCGATATTGGTTATAATATCTGCTCCAAGGAAACTTATATCATTATTACTGATAATCTTTAAGGAAGCAGACGGTACATTTTGTCTCAGACGCCGCAATAACTTATTGAAGATTAGTATAGTAGGATTGGCATTTTGATCAAAAAATTGATAGTACATACAATATCTTGTTTTAAAACTAAAGCATCTTGATCAGCAAACTAACTAATGAATTATTTCAAAAATGGTTTACTGTTGTCTATAATGATGGAGTGAAAAAAAGTTGTTTTTTTTAAATATTTCTTACGTTGAGTTATTATTAAATTTTAGGTAGAAGGCGCACTGGATCGACTCGGTTCGGTCGACTGCAAAAACTGCCGATTGCTCTTTTCCGAGTCGTCCGAGCCGAATTGATCCAGTGCGCGTTCTGCTTTATTAGCCCTCTGGCAACAATTTATTTCAACAAGACATAAAAACACGTAATAAAACTTCAAAAAACATTTTCTCTCTGTTATAACGTTTATAGAAACAAATAAAAAATTAGTATTTTTAATATAAGCGTATAGCGTCTTTTTTTGGGGTATATAATATACATTAGACGTTTTAATGTATGTATCCCTGTCTTTAAGTTTTGCGTCACGTAATAGTACTTTTCAAAGTTTTCTGTAGTAATATACATATTTGAAAGACACTATTCGTCTAAGCTACTTTTAGTTCAGAATACTCATGTTTGTTTAACGCAACCTGCTTTCTCACTGAAAAGAAAAACCAAATTTTTTTTTTTTTTGGCAATAAAAATGTGTTTCTTTCATGTTTTTTTTTTCATCTTAGTTTTTCTTTACTAGCGTGTACGACTTTTACGTGTATTTTTCAACCGATTTTCTGATAAAGTTTTGCTAGGTCATATTTACCTCAATTTATATCAATGCGATATGGTACTCAAATTACAGTTTTTGGTCCACAACCAACGGTCCTCTCCAGGATATTAAAACCTATTCTATGTTCATGACACAAAAAGAGTTACATAGAATCGGGAACGGAGAAATTTATTCATCCAGGGCGTTTTCGATCGACGAAGGAATTGCAGAATTCACATTAAAGTTACTGTTGAGAGAACTTCTTCAGTGGATTGTATTGAATATCTTTGGGTTCGTCTGCAAGGACTTAATCGATTGGCGTACGTTGGTGTTTACTACAGACCTCCCAAAAGCAATTTACAGGAGTTCTTTAATGAATTTGAGGATAGCTTAGCTGAATACAGTACTTTGTCCGATATAACTATCTGCATGGGCGATTTCAATGTAAATTTATTAAGCTTGGCTGATTCGGGCGCCGTTAGATTGAATGATCTGTTTAATGAACTTGATATTACTCAAATTGTTGATGAGCCAACGCGTGTTACTACTATGTGGAAAGAATTGAATCGGCTTAATCTCGGCAGAGCCCCTGGTGATTGTATTCCAGACTTTATTGGTGATGCAGATGCTTTAAGTAAGCATTTTGCGTCTTTAGCGAATCTTCCTGCAGCCCCTGCTGTTTGTTTTTCTACTCGGGCTATGGATGATGAATGCAAATTCACATTTGTGTTCCCTTACTTATGGATTACGTGGTACATATATGCAACATATGCATTGAAACATCAACTTACCCCACATTGTGGAAGTCTGCGCTTATTAGACCAATTCCCAAAACCCCCAATGTTGAGGGATTCAAGGACCTTCGCCCAATAAGTATATTACCGGCTTTTTCAAAAATATTTGAGAGATGTCTTGAACAACAATTACAGTTTTATGTTAATGAGTCAGATGTGTTGCCCGTGTGCCAGTCAGGCTTTAGACTTGGTCATAGTTGTTCTACAGCGCTAACTCACATTGTCGATTGATGTATTGAGGGCGACTGATAGGAGCCAAATTACTGTTCTCGTGCTTCTTGATTTCAGTAGGGCTTTCGATAGGGTTAGTCACGACATTTTACTGCGGGTATTGAGCTCCATCGGGTTGGGAGCTCCCGCTCTATCGCTGATGGGGTCTTATCTAACCGGTAGAATGCAACAGGTTGTGCTTAACGGGTCGCTGTCTAGGAAGATAGACATCTCTATGGGAGTTCAACAGGGAGCGATTCTCAGTCCTCTCTTGTTTTCGATATACACCAGTAATCTTCCTTCTGTCATTGAACATTGTGAATACCACATGTACGCGGACGATACACAACTGTATCTCTCCTTTAGCCCCTCACAATACCCCGAAGCCCCAACGTAAAATTAACGAGGACTTGCATCATCTATCTCTTTTTTGCGATGAGCATCAACTTCAGATCAATCCTTTGAAAACACAAATGATAGTATTCGACCCAAAACATCTCGTCAATCGGTGCAATGTTCATTGGATATCCACATTGGATCAAATCAAATTGCACCCGCTCAATGCGTGAAGGATCTTGGCCTGTTGTTGGACACGTCTCTACGTTTTAGACAGAACACCTCTCATCTTATCAAAAAGGCAATTCTAGCTCTGAAGTCAATATTTATTCACAGACATTTGTTTAGTACCCCCACCAGGTACATATTGTGTCAGTCGCTCGTGTTGGCTCATTTCAATTATGCGGACACAGTTTATGCTAGCTGTTTAACAAAAACAAGATGAATTGAGGATACAGCGTGTGCAAAATAGCTGCACGCGCTTTATCCACAGAATGCGGGGTAGGAGGGGAGTTTCCGGGATGTTGAGGGACACTGGAACACTAAATATGACTAACCTGAGGATGCTGCACTCGGCAATGTCATATGTAAAAATCGTGAGACATAAAAGACCAACATACCTATATAATAAAGTTAGGTTCAGATACCAGTCGCATGCCCGGAATACCCGTCATAGTTACCTTTTATCAATTCCAAGGCATAGAAATGAGATTTTTATTACAAAGTGGCCAAAGTCCTAAATAGTTATGTTCTACCGACTATAAATATGAATATGCCCATCTCTCGTATTAGACATAAACTTAAACAGCATCTATTAACTTTACAGTAATTTGTGATTGCTGTATTTTATTAAATCAGTTTTTACATGAATATCTACTCAATACTCCGTTACAGTTTTTGAATTGTGTATTATCTTATTTTCTTTTTTTTTTATTATATATATATATATATTTTTTTGTTCTATTTAATTATCTTATAATATTGGCTAAAGGAAGAACGCCAACTGCTATTTTAAAGCAGGGCGATTTAGTCTTTTTTGTACTAGAATTATTTTGTAATTAATGTTTGTTATTACGTGTTCACGTGTTTACTGCCAATAAATACAATTATTATTATTTTGCCTCCATGCTCAATATGTGGGCAGCCCCTATTATAAGATGAGCACGTGTGGTCAATATTTATGTTTCTAGTTTTTTAAGGACTCTCACTATATTAATCAAGAGAAATGTACGATGAATATATAAACGTATTTTCACTTCTTTTGTTGTTTTATTTAAAAAAAAAAAGTAGGTTGGTTATGCCTTACACAAAATAAAATGAATCCGTGTTTTGCACGAGTTTTCGTGGCGTTGTTTTTTACAGTGTCGTTGATAGGGTAACAAACTTTCATTTCAACTTTCAACAATCAGTCACTTCTCTAAGTACAAATAGTTATATTTCCTTATTTGCTGTTTCGGAAAACACTCTGGCTAACATTCGTTCAACATTTCTTATATATTCAATTTTATTGTGCATTACAAAATATTTCATCAATTAAAATTACGTTTTCCCATTTCCTTATGTGATTGCAACTTCTGATCAATACGGATTCATATGCTGTAAGCAGATAAACCGCACCATTTAAATGAGGTGCCAGGTGATTTTCGCTGCTGAAGGTGCAATAAAGCTATTACAAATGTTAAAAACGATATTCTTATATCTTGAAATGCATTATGCAGACAGTTTATTCTGTAATCATTTATCTGATAATGTAAAACTATTATTAACACTATAACTAACTTATCAATGTAATGTATTAAACACTTTTTTTTGCACCCGCTTTGCCCCAGTTGTAAACCGCTAAATATGAATTTGATTTCACTGGACATCGTATGGGAATCTGGAAGTAAAGCGCTTTAAAAGTCATTAGGTCCATTTCGCCAATCGTATTACTGTAGACACAAACGACATTTGTTCCAGGGACTTCTACATTCATATTAGCACGTATTTGAACAAGTTTAACATTCGTCTCCATTCCGTTTTCCAGATTGTGACAGTTTTAGTCATCAATGCGGAACAATTTACGGAGACTTTACTTCCCACTAATCAATGAAAACATATGCAATTGCAAGGCCCCTATGTAGAGACGGCTTGTTACGAGAAGGTTCAAACAGTCATCTCCAAATAATAAATTGCATGATCAATCTAATCAAAAAAGATGCACAGTTGTTTTTAACTGCGATAATCCTTTAACATAATGTTTTACCGATAATGACAGGGAAAAGGTATAATCGAATACAATCGGTTAGGCGTGTATGGTTAGTAAGTCCTGTTACACGATGGTGTAATTATATCTACTTCAATAAACAGTTGTACATAGATCCCTAGCGATTTTCATATGTATGTGTAAGCTGGGACTAACTGCTACTAATTTTCTATGCTCACGGCTGTATTGCTTTGCCCGATACAAATGTAATTATCGTTAATAGCACTCTTTGCATCTGGAAGTGATTTAGTTTGAAATCGATTGTATAAGCGTTATGAGAACTCAATCTCTTTTCCAATATCTAGTATACGAACAACGTAATAAACTCTAACATTAAAAGCAACCACTTGTAATAACAATTGCAATGATAAAAGCTACAGAACTCGTAGGTTTTTATCATTTTTGAATAACAAAAGATGAACAACTTGAAGATTTTTGGATATTTGAACAAAATTTAGGATTTATATTTATAACCTATTGCCTGGAGTTTCGCCGCATACGCAACGGCTGTTACATATACCAGAACCGATAAACAGTGGTTAGATTGCACCTGCAAATTACTAGAAGGTACCATTACCGTCACTCATAATGTCCGTTGTTTGCCGTTCAGCCAGGCCCCGGTCATAGTCTATCGTACTCAGTGTAATGGGAAGGGGGACTAGGGGAGGAGGGGCGAAAGCGGCTTATATTCTCCTTTTCCCACTGAAATGTATCGCCCCGTTTCTCCTTATAAACTTATTCCAATCAATAACATTAATGTACCATCTTTAACAAATCAAATGCGAATTGAAGTTCCACAAATCTTCGATTATGTATGCAACCGAAACTGTAAGTACTGCGTACCGAGCAATGCATAATTCAGAATTGTTTGCAAATAATTTTTAATTACTATTTCAGTGTACTGTAGCTTCGATTGCATTAATAATCGAAGATTTGTGGAGCTTAGATCCGCATTTAATTTGCTAAAGATGGTACCTATAGCAAAGATCTTATGCAGGTAAGCCATGGTATTCAGAAATAATTATAATGCTTTTCTAAGGATTAAAAATCGCTTGAGTTTATGTCTAAAGAAGAAATACTAGGAATAAAACAAACTTTTCGCTTATTGAGTGGAATATTTAATTTGATGGTTGTGCATTTGCTTTTTATCAATGTATCTGATAAAAACTTGGAGTTTTTAAATAAAGAACGTTAGGTCAGTACTTGATGAATTAATTACTTAATATGTTCATTATACGCGGCGTTATCAACTGGAAAACAAAGTATATTTTTTAATACATTGGTGATTATTTTCTCTTTAATATTATTCATCATACAATCATAGCTTTATAAATAACATAAAAAAGTAATAGAAATACAATCAGAAATTAATATTCAAATAAGTATAAAATTTTAAACTCAACTAAGATACAATTCTTAAAACTTTCAATTCCATTATAATAAAATAAATCCAAGCTAAAAAAATCTTAAATAATAATAAATTTTGAAAGAAATTAATTATTGATTAAATATTTAAATAAAACTCCCTCTTGATAAGAGCCATAAATAATAATGATGGATGGATCCGCTCATGTTAGTTGCCTATTAAGTACCAATGAAATCCGATGAGGAAAAATATGGTTGGATAAATATTGATTGGCACAAAATACCGTAAAGAAGGTAATTAGAAATCTATCCAGGATTGGGCATGCACAGATTCTAAAAATTATTTCCTACGATTAATAAGAGGTTTCAATATGAAAATAGTAATTGACAAAATAATTCGCTGATAATATCCATTTTAATTAGATAGGAAAATGTTTACACTCGTCATATTACATAATTATTACATAATGTATATAATAATGATGAAAATACTACAAGCACTAAACACATTAACATATTAAAATATGCATTTTGCGAGCTCGTCAAACGAATAGAAAACCATATTTCTAAGGATAATTCCGACAAGTTCAACACACTTCTTAGTTTTCAATACTTTGTGTTTTATTACAAATAATAAATACGACGGACGAATACAACAAGCGTATTGAAACGATTTCACAAGATTATCTATATGTTATGTCAGTAAAATCAATTAGAAATTAAAAACAGTATTTGTAACAGAAAATTTGTAAATTAATTATTATGACAACGCAAGCTCCTATATTGGGCATGATTTCCATCATTTACCACAATCACGTTTTCTTTATTCTGATTGGTATACACCTAAAAAGTATTCCGATTGTCTATTCCATCCGTAATGCGTGTAAGGCACTGAAATGGATCACTTAAACAATTGGGCGTTAATACTGGTTAATTGCAGGCGCGAAAATGTGAGGTGTGGAAGTGGCTAGATAATTAACCGACCGATTAAAAAGCGTGTTTTTTATTATTCCTTATGAGGTTTTCATACTCAATTTTATTTCATTCGCAGAAAATGGGTGGCAGTAAAATCTAATTTTGGCGGAAAAGTGGAGTTACGGGGTTTTCCTATGACGCCAACGATATGCTAGTTTTGACAGTGAAGGTTATCGCACATTAGCCAGCACAGCACGGTGCGGTACGTTTCGTCAGAAACGGATAGCATTAGAATGATGCGTCGTGCTGGGACGTACTATGCTGGAATAGTTGTCGGTTGTTCATTTATATACATTGTTTTGCATATTCACGCAAATCAATGAACTATCAACTATTCCAGCACAGAAAGGCACAGCCCGCGCATTGTTTTAATGCATTTGTTTTTTGACAAGGCGCACCGTATTGTGCTGTGATGGGCTACGATACACTACGCACCGTGCTATGGTGTAGTGATGTATAAAACTGCTTCTTTACGTTAACAGCTACAACCTGCTTCTGCTACTTTTAGTTAGCAGTTTGAAATAGCTGCTACTTCTTGGAGCATTTTCCTTAAATACGTTAAACAGATAAACTGTTTCTACAATTTTGCACACCACCCCAAATCGTCTTTTGTTACCGCTGTTCACTGAATATTTATATGTATTCGTATTGCGGACGGCTCTATTTGATTCAGAAACGAGTGGAAATGACTGAAGAATTAATCCGTACACATTTGAATAGCTTTATACGCGTAGGAATTGTGTATACTTTCGTAACTAATAATGATCCATTAATATAAAATAATAGATTAATACATGAAAAAGTATAGTTTCTTGAACGAAATAGTATGAATTGCCATTTTCTATCAATTATAAAACGGTGATTGTAACAAGTAACAATAATAACTAGCAACAGATTCTGAAGGATTACGTTTCATAATGATCTAGTTTCCATAGTGATATGTATTATGTGTTTCTGCATAGCTATTTTTTAACCAAAATTGATATAAAAACTAGGGAAACTAATCAGCGAAACTTACATTTTGTGGGGTTGTTACACAAAATAACTATTATTACTTGGAATAAAATTATCTCCACTTGGGCTTAACAAAAACAATATTTCTATGTAGTTGTTAGAGAATTCTTTTTATCTTTTGTTTTCTTATTTAGTTAAGCGGATGCGATGTTCGTATATTGGTTATTCCTAGAAGGTTTTTTTTTTATCGCGAACGCTTGCCATTTATTTAACACATCACTAAAATATAAGTGTTTCTAGAAATACCTTCTGTATTATGTTTAGTTCATTTTTACATTTTTTTTTGCGGTAAGGAACACCTATGACACCTAGATAGTGCTACAAAATAAACATGAACTCTTTCTTACAATAAAATGTTTCCTAAATTTATAATATCAAATAAATATAGCCTTTTTGTGTTTATCTTTGTTTCTTTTATTATTATCAGCGCCCAAATTCATATAAATAACAACACCATATACAAATTATTATTAGTCTTTCAGTTACAAGTTACCACCAAAGTTACCAAATACAACCGACATAAATTGCAATAGTTTAGTGCCAATTATTATAATAATCTCACTGTGATTTTAATAATAAGAGAAGCTATTCAAATCTATTTGACCAAAACCTACTAAATTCTTCAATTTAATACTCACATGAAAATAATATTTTTTATTAGATAAGCATGAAGTTACAACTACAAAATGCAACAAATTAATAAATTATCAAAAAATTAAAAATCAATTTAAATCAGTAATTAAATTATGATTACCTCCATTCCTCACCGGTGTCATCAATGTCAATTTTTGAAAAAAAAATAATACCTTCTGTGCCACGCGCTTCCCAGTCATCAAAACGATCTAAATACCCATATACGCCAAAATTTGCACACTCCAGAGTACGCGACTTGAATCCAAACCGACCCATGATACGCCCTTTACACAACATATTTAGAAACATTTGCAGAAGCAGGTTGTTTGCTTTGTAGCAACCCATCACTACTGTCGTGTGACGGGCTAATCCACCGAGAAAAAAAGATGTGTTGATTCAACCAATAATTGGTTCATTCAACAATTTTTTGTATTTAAATATGCTCAAACCACCGGAATGTTTAAATCAATCACGCAGAATTAGTTGCACTAATGTTTTGAATGAATCTACAATTGTGGTTCATCCAATAATCTTAATGTTTGTTCAAATCGGCCGCACATGCATTCAGTTAACTAATTTTTTCTATTTTGCGTTCATAAAAACGCAATTGTAACACGCTTTTGCGTATCGAAAGGTGCTTCATTGTGATACGCCTTTTTTCATTTCTATAGGTTGGCTGTATTGAATACATTATGACAGAAAGCAAAATTGACGTTTAATGCATGTAAATTGTAAATACTTTAATCAAAAATTCTATACAAATTTAGTTTACATTGTTATTGTTATGAAACGTGGAATTACTGTATACATTTACACTGACGGAACAAGTATCTTGAGCATGTATTGTTATGCTAGGCAAATTCTTCGTAACAAAGTTTTGCTGAGTTATGTTATTGGCTTTAATGGTAGACTCTTGTGATTGAGAATCATTCGATGATATAACTCTAGAATGACCAGATGTACTTGGCCCTGATAAGTTGTGCGCTACAGCCACTTTACTTTTCATAGATGTTTCGATGTAACCCTCAGCTATCGCAGATGACTTCCATCCACCATGACGTTTTATAGTCAGCAAATCACTGCCTGCGTCTGCTAAGTGTGTAGCACTAGAACGTCTGAAGCAATGTCCAGTATAAAGCTCTGAATTGGGCAATTTTAGAAAATCAGCTATTAACTTAGGCATTTTGCCAATCGTATTAATTCCAATCGGGCACGATATACAATAACCATTGCGATATGTAAGGAAGAATCTTGAATGATTAATATTTTTTGGTCGCAGGGCGACATATTTTTTAATTAAAGTAATCCATCTTTCATCCGTAATTGCAAAAACTCTTACGATATTATTTTTGTTTTAGGTACTGTCACCAAAATAATATCACTCTTAAATTCTAAATCATGTATGGACATATTTGTTAATTCATCTCGTCTACAGGCACCTGTGTAACCCATTGTTAAACGATCTAAAATTAAATCCATTACATAAAAAATTACATTTTGCAATAATATCGTACCTTTATTGCTGAATACAATGCGTCAGAACTTCTTCTATAAATTTATTAATATCTTCAATGCATAAAATTTTAGATTTTTAGCCTCGTATCCCTCAGAGAATCGTTTTAAATAGGCTTGTAATTTAATATATTTTGATATGTCTGTATTTTTATAAATGGAAAAGCAAGAACGAAGCATGGAATACATAGACCATAAGGTAGAAGATTCTTATTTTTACCTTGTAATTCAAAATATGCCAATAAAATGTTTTCAGATATTGTGTTGACATTATTCTGTACAGCCCATAGTTCAAATTGCTGGTAGCATTTTTCATATACTGCTTTGATTTTTTCGGTAATAAATTTATGACGGCGTTATCCGCAATTTCACGCAGTTGTGGTGGCGTACAAGATAAATTTGTCTCAGTATCACTCATTTTTTACAGTTTACAAAGACTATATTATGAAATATATTGTTTAAACAATTTAAATAGCCGAATTTGAATTTTGAATTCGTCAAATGTCAATCGTATGTCAGTGTGACCAACTTCATATAAAAATAAAACTCAACATTTTTAATGAGATTTTTATTAAGTATTTATTATCAATTTATAATGCAAAATAGAAAAAATAGTATAAAGGACTCGTTTCATAAACTCGTACTTTAATATACTATTGTAGTTCCATTTACGGTTAAAGCAAATAATTGTTTGAATCAACACATACAGGGTGTTTTGAAACGTTTAAAGATTTTAAGGGCATGTAGTACGATCGAAAATAAGGTTAAAAGTCATAATGAATATATGTTCACAAATCAACCGTTTACGAGGTAACAGCGAGTGTTCCTAGTAGTACATGAATGTAACATATTCCAGTAAACAGTTGCTTATCAGCTATTGTTTTATGACAGTTTAATTTGACGTTTTGTGTAATTTGTAGCAATTAGAATGGTTGCGTATTCTAATGCTGAAATGAGCGATATGGTGTCATGTACGGTCGTGCTAATGGGAATTCTTTACAAGCACGTCGCTTCTATGCTGAAACATTTCCTGATCGCCAACTGCCTTCGCATGTGATGTTTCAGACGGTGTTTCAACGACTAAGAGAAACTGGTTCGTTTGAGAAGCGTCTTCTGATACTGGACGGCAGAGAATAGCATGTACTCCACAGATAGAAGATCGAATTTTGAATATTATTGGTGAAAATCCCGAAACTAGTGTTAGAAGAATTTCGACTCAAGTGGGTGTAAGCAGCAATTTTGTTTGGAGAACTCTTCATGACTAACTCCTATACCCCTACCATATCCAACGGATACAAGCCCTTACTGCCCGGATTAAAGCGAGAAGGGCTTCTGTGAGTGGTTTTTGCGACCAGCTGCTGATCGGCCAGATTTCGCTGATATCCTTTTCACTGATGAAGCTAGTTTTACTAAAAATGGAATATTTAATTTCCACAACAATCACGTTTGGTGTGACGAGAATCCTCATGCTACCGTTGAAGCCAGGCACCAGCAACGTTTCTCTCTAAACATCTGGTTAGGCATGATAGGGGAACGGTTGTTAGGACCGATTGTGGACTGTACGCAACACCGGTAAACGATCTTCCAGAGTTGCGCCAACGAATAGAACACTGTTGCCAGATAACACGAGAAAAACTCTTGTTTTTTGAAAGAGTGCGCGCTTCCTTTGAAAGCAGATGTAGATCCTGTGTTGAAATGGAAGGACGTCATTTTGAACATCTTTAGTTATAATCTATTTTATGTTAAAATGCAATAGCATTTTAATAAAAGCCGCTAAAGCAAACTTATTCTGCAATTGCGATAAAATCGCTGTTATCTGGTAAACAGTTAATTTGTGGACATGTGTTTATTATGACTTTTAACCTTATTTTCGATCGTACTACATGCCCTTAAAATCTTTAAACGATGTTTCAACACCCTGTATAATTCAACAACTTTTTTTTCAATGAGGTTATTGTTTTGCAGGGGAGGGGAGAAGGAGGCCTTTATTCTACTTTTCTAAATTTAAGTGTGCTGATTTAAACGAAAACTGGTTGACTGAATGCAAAAAGTTCAAAATAATAATTTTTGTTGTACCGACATTTTCATTTTTCTCAGTGTATGCGATAACCTTTAAGCTGTGTATGAAATACTGTACTAACAATTCCACAACCAACGGTAATTGGAAGCAAATATTAATTTACAATCGCAAAAAATTGTGCAAGTTGCAACAGCCTTTTTCGATTGTTCGGTAAAAATATATGAAAAATAAGTAACAAAAAAGATTGTAGTTTTTCAAGTTCATTTTTCGTTGGATAGTTTAATAAGTTTAGTAGCCATTTGCATGCCTCATAAAAGTTGGAGAATCTTTAATAAGGTAAAAACTAACCGGAGGGCCAGAAATGGTAAGCAATCCCTGAGAAACTGGAGACGGGGTTATTGATTGTAGCAAACAATTTTTCGAAGAAATTGTTTGCTACAACCATGTATTTTCGGCTTATGCATTCTGAAGGGGAGAGAAAGGGGCTCTGTATTTTTGCTAAAATTGCTAGTGTGGTAGCTACGTATGTTGACATACCAGCACATGTTCGCAAATTAAGGATTTAATCGTATTAGGTTAGCAGTAGATAGATTTTAATTACTTAATTTCTTATTTGGAAGTTCTCGTTTTTAATAATCAAATTATGTTACGAATTTATTATCCAATTTAGCTAGAATTTTCCCGCTTGCGCACATATACTTAAAGTCCTAAATAAATACATGAAGGTCTGATTTATTGCACAGGGCGCGAGGCCTTTCTGTTTACTTGTTTGACATCGTGTCTGTAATTATTTAACCTTGATTGGAAAAGTATATATTATCCGAAATGAATTAGATTTTCGTCGTTTTAAAATTTAATTCTCGCCCCTTCCTGTACATGCCAAGTTTAAGTATTTATAATGCCTTCGGAACCGTGGGCAACGCTTGCTCGGCCTTTTTTGGATTCATCCGCATAATTTCGACCATCTTAATTACCTGGCTGAATTCTTGCGACAGCCGAGTAAATACCGTTTTCCCCGGAACGGAGCCCCATAATTAAAATATGTCTTCTCAAGGGTAATCTCCGCGGTCTTTGCGGAGAGCGTCGCAATAAATTGTTGAAATGTAATTAAATTCCGACTGAACAAGCAAATCTCTAATTGATATCGTCTAATCGACGATTCGATTAAAGGGTAATGAAAGAAAAAAAAGGCGTTTTCCCTGGTCCCAAAAGCGACATTAATTAATTAGCAGACAAAGAAACAGAGAATCCGGTTCGAGGATTCAGGTGACTATTTTATTTAAAAGAGGTCACACAAAATACCGAAAAAAGAATTAAGGGACGGACTCAAATTAATATTAATGCTCTTTTTCCGTTCGTTGCGTGACTTATCTTCCTAGTTTGCCTTAGTAGCAATAGAGCTGCTATGACATCAAATTGCTACTGTAATAATGCAAGAGCTAATGTTGGAGGCGGTACATTACTTCCGCCAATACGAGACGTTAACTCTATGGGTATACACACCCAACATAACAGGTTTTATCGAAACCGACTTCTTAATTAACAAATCGTGATTTAAACTTTAATGTAGTAAAGAAGACAAAAAGAATTTAAGTAAATTAAAGGTTTCTAGATTTTCTCCTATGGTATACGAATATAAAACTTACAGTAGAATTAAAAATAAAATACACAGATTGTACGGTATACATGAGTATGAAAAGATAATAGACGTTGTTGAAACAAACGAATATGGCCGCGAAATAAAATATCTTTCAGAGCCATGCACATCAAATATTATAGTAATAAAAGAAGCGTACTTATGACAAAATACCTTTGTAGGAATATTAGGGGATCTCCGATTGTTCATAATACATTTATTATAATTTCCCACGACCGCTACAGCATTCTACAGTTGCAGTTGCTGCTAATATTGTTAAAACATCGCCCTTCCTGTCCTTAAATCTTTAAGTAATTTATTCTTTAAAACGCATACTACTAACAATAAAAATATGTAGGTACTTCGCATATAAACCGTATCTTTCAGTAGATATACCTACCAGTGGTACTTTGAGGAAAAACTATGCGCGCGATGCGAGCCTAAGGGAGTAAGATTGAGTCCCTTCCATCACAAGCAGCCTATATTTTCTCTCTTGCTTGCTCAGGTTTGAATCAACTCCATCTTGAGTACACTAATGGTACCAACTTCTTCAAATGAGCTACATGTGTGGATTTCGTGGACTAGTGAGGAGCAGTGTGCGCCAAGGCATGTACTATATAAGACAAAAATCTTGCATCAGGTGTAGAAAGGGATATAAATAGAGAAAGGTATACGCCATCTATGAACTGTGTGAGCGTAGTATAATAAGCTCGTGACGTCTAGACGGCCTTTGATGTTAAGAAAATAGCAAATAAAATAACGGAGGAAATACCTAGGCAAAAGAGTCTATTGAACTTATATATTTAGTAAAATACGAACTCATCAAATATATTATTAGGATGACTATAATAATGTTAAAATTATTTCAGAATGCATACTAAGAAAAAAGTGAGTGGTCTATTTTACCACATTATTTTATAGTAATATACTATATAAGACAAAAGTCTTGCATCAGATTTAGAGAGGCATAGAAATAAGGAGAGAAAGGTATAAATCATCTACGAACTGTGCGAGCGTAATATAATAAGCACATATGCCCTGGACGCCGACGCATGTCTTTTGAAGGTAAGAAAATAGCAAATAAAACGAGGGAAATACAGGCAAAAAAGCGTATTGAATGGACTACTTACATTTAGAAATGTATCCATGTTTTTATTTATTTGACGTTAAGCCCAGAAACAGGTTTTCTAGAGAATATGTATTCGGGTTTTAAAGTGTTAGCATTATTAGTTACTTTCCAATAATATATTTTACGCTTCATGGGTGATAATTTTATTTAAGTTTACTATTATTTCTTAATAAATATTTTTTCTGTAACATTTCTTTTGGAAATTTATTAATAATTTTGTGGAATTTTGGCTAAAAAAATTAAAACTAATTTACATCGTAAGAGGTTTGTAACATTATTATTGTGATATTAGTATAACATTACTTACACTGACATCATCACGTCGAAATTTTTCGCGATATAAATTAGTTTTAATTATGCCAGGCGCAAATTTTAGCAAACTTTTGTATTAAAAACGACATTTTTTAAAGTATTTAAGGCAATAATTACGTTTCTTTTCTTTTCTAATATTACATTCGATTTCCACGTTTTTTTTTTTTTAACGGCAGGCCCATTTCCTTTAAATAAATACTTTTCACAAAAAAAAACTTTTCGCCTTAAAGTTAATAATAAAGAACTTTATCCTCTTATAAACCCTATCCGGGAACATATTTTATATACAGAAAGATTGCATTTATAGTGAATTTAATACCGATAGTCGAATATACGGAGGTAAACAGAAAATTGCTATCACTTCCGAATTTGCATATATAAAAAATTTCAAGTTTTAAACTAAGTAACCACGAATTTTGGGGCGGAGGTAAAATGGGCGCGAAGAGATTAATGGTAACAATCCGACGGGTAAATTAGGCGTCGAGAATGTTGGGTCGTGTTAATCCTACAGGTATTTTGGGCGCGAATAAGTTGAGGGTAAACAGAAAACACAATCGATAGTAAAATGCATCACTAAACAACCCCTGAGGCCACAGTTGTAACGATAGGCACTGAAACTGTAGCAAAATCCATCAAATGAATTTAAAATTTGTGATAAATAAATTTCTAACTTAAATTGCATAGTGAGATGAGTTTTCCTATGATATCACATTTTATGACATATATTTTACGATCACAACCTTTCTCTCCCATTGAAAATGTAGTAGGTATTTATATAGACATATGAATATTCGACCAGTCCGCCCTACATGAGACTTTATTAATTGTTTGGTTAACACTTGTGTTCCCATTATCAACCGAAGATAAGACCGCATAAATTCAGTAAACATAAGGAAATACCTATTACTTAAAATGCAGCGTTATCTCCCGCTAAAAAGAAAACATGTTTACAAATGCTTTTTCTATACCTAGTTGACCCTTCCAAATGCCAAGAATTAGCGACAACTGTGAACTTTTTCATCTCCATAAATCTATCACAATTCAATGGTGGAGGGATGCCACCTCCCGATTCAATAAGTTATTTGTTTCTTTGATACATGGTTTCGTATGCGTCTAGCTCTGTCGGTGATTGTGCATTTTTTACTAACTTAAGGTTTTGTATATTGATTTTATGTATGGTATTATTTATATGCTGCGCAACGCTGGATGGTTTAAGTCTCCCATAGCAATAACTTGCTATATGTTCTTTAAACCTAATTCCGAACGCACACTTTGTTTGTTCAACATAAATTTTACCCGCTACAACTGCTTTTGTTAACGCTCGATCTTTCACTGAGATAAAGTTTATCTTTTGCGTTGCCTATAATATATCTCAGTGTGTTATGCGAGGTAAAACAAACGTTGTGCTTCAAAAATGTCGCCTAAACCTTTTGAAGTAGGATGGAAAGGTATTTTAAGAAACTTTTTGTCGCCATAAGCAGGTCTAAACAATTTAGTTCAAAGGGACTTCTTTTCGTAAAACAAATAAATTAATGTAGAGTAATCAATTGCTTCTAACTGCACAGAAAAACTCCGGAAAGCATCTGAAGTAAGCTATTAAACAGAGTTAACGAATATCGACATGCAATTGTAATCATTTTCTACATATTCCTGCAGTAATATTCCCTATTAGTTGATTAGATTGCACGCAATACTTCGCTTTTGGCTCATGATATCATCGTTGTTAGATATCCTGGAAAAGTGAGTAGATGCAATTCCATTATTATGGTGCACAGATTATATCTATTTTTATTACAGTAACCCCTAACGGAGGTTTATTTTTATGTAGAGTTTTCCATGGAATTGGCAAAGCTTTAAATATTGGGGTTTCGCAAGTAGATATTTTGCATATTAATTAAATGTAATAGTAAATTGCAAAGATATTATTACTATATAAAGTTTTTTTAAATTAAATTAGTCGATAATAAACGTTCACAAATGGTTGAATAATTTTTACCTGATGTGACTGATAATACAATAAGTTATTGCTAAAAGTAAATATTACTGTTATGATCATTGCTTTTTGCATGTTTAGTGCTCATAAAGGCACATATTATTGCTCATTTTATACACCAAGTATTGAAAAAGTTTATTCTAATCTAAACATCTTAAATTTAAATTTCCATATTCAATGCAAAATGCAAAAAAAAAATGCGGGAAGAACTTACCGATAATTCAATAGAAGATATTTAATTGCTGCAAACAGATGCAAAAAGATTTCCGAAATTGGTATTGTTATACCCAGCAAAAACAGTAATCTGTGATGATTACGCTTAGAACTCCCTATGGTACTAATTTTTTTTTGAAACTGCATGCCACTGCCTTTGCCGGAATTTTTCTACTTGTGATGTCTTCACGACTGAACTTCAATTCGGTACTTGCAAATTATTTTAGAAAAAGAAAAATTGATCTTAAAGCCTCACAAAAATTATTATAAGCAATTCATTTCTTTTGATTTTACCTACCTACTGAAAAATTCCCTAAATTATTAATCCTACTTTCCTCATTCTCGAAAATAGAGATGTTGTGTTTTCTTGGTGAAACAATATAACAATAGAAACATATATGGAAAATTCATGTGTTTAAGTTCAGTAAAATGTTTATTTAAACAAAAAGTTTCCTTTGTTCAACAGTATGGACATATATAATTCATCCAGCTTATCCGGCTTTGTCGTTATCCGAACTAACTGCCCGCTACATTACGCGGATAATCGAGAGGCAATTGTATTTGCAACGTTTCGGTAACAGGATGCTACTTTTTGGAAGCTATCATTAATTCTGTTACCATTTACATACATTGATTATTATTTTTATAAATTAGGTATTTCTTTAAACACGTCATTCTACTTTTTTACTACTGAAAAAAAATCAATAGTAACAAAGAAAACAAAATGCGTGTTATATATAGCAGCAAAATTAATACAGCTTGGAAATAAATATAATAAAAAATAAATAATGTAAAAAGAAACCCATTGGATATTTTAACCTCATGCTATAACTCCAAGCACTGTATTTAAAGCAAAAAAGTCGAAATAAAAAAAGTTTCAAAGCTTTTTAAGAAAAATAATAATTCCTGACAAAAATAATATATTGTAATGTCAATGTCAGGTAAAATTTATTTTAATTTAAAAGAAAACTATTAAAGATGGGCATAGGAAATGTTACAGCAGTATTGGTGCACGATTCTACACCAAGCAGTGTAAAAATATACAAGATGACTTAAAAAAATTAATGGTGATTTTATGTCCATAATTGGTTTAGACTTTCAGTTTGGAAAAAAGGTATAGAAAAATACTTCCCAATTATTAAATTCTATTTTTTATATACTGAATTTAGTGACAAAAACGTCTCTGCACTACCGGTTTTGGCTTTTCCGCCTTCTTCAGGCCCATTATTTTATTTTATTTAAAAAAAAAATTAAAAAATTAAGTTTTACAACCTTCGAAATTCTTTGATATAAATTAATTTCTTCTAGACAACTCGCGTGATATGAAGGGATCCTTTTTGCTCCATTTTTGGTGAAATAATATTAGTATTATTTATTGTTTTTCACTTTCCTTAAGTGTCAGAGTGAGGAACAATTAATTACGTGAAATTAAGTAAAACAGTGTACATGTCGAAATTTTCAAACAAAAGTCGGAAAATCTTAAAGACAATTGAAAATTAGATAT
Source organism: Protaetia brevitarsis (assembly GCA_004143645.1). Lineage (NCBI taxonomy): Eukaryota > Metazoa > Arthropoda > Insecta > Coleoptera > Scarabaeidae > Protaetia > Protaetia brevitarsis. The sequence continues at coordinate 750,854 of RXPK01000096.1, read as the reverse complement.
AGGGACCCTGCTCGGGGAAAAATGCATTGTTTGGCTTATAAATTGCACAATCATATGTACATTTTTGAACATTAGGCATGTAGGAAAAAATTACAATTTATTGTAATGTCAAAGTTATAGTTATAGTTTGCCAAATACAAATTATTCGTTCATTTGAAAGCAAGTAATTTAAAAGAAAACTCACGCAGGAAGAAATTTTTCTTTGGGAAAATTCCTCTTAATTATTACAGTTATTAGCAGGAATACATTGATTCGTTCGTAAAAAGCTTACAATCTTTACGATGTAGAATTTAATTGTACGCCCAACGATATAAAAGCGTACATTTTCAAATACAACATATACTATGACCGACATAAATATTGGACCATATGGGATTTCCTTTTTTATTATTAAAATATACTAATTTTTAAGGGGGGATAGGTTGTGCATGTCTAGAAAACCCCAAAATTATAAAAATATTTTGGCACACATCACCTGACCACTGGCATAGCCGTAAATTTAAAAAAATTGCCATGAATCTCTAGAAAGTGAAATTATTTGAAAAATTTGCTTAGAATTCAATTGTGAGACTATGCAAATTTTTAACATATTTAAAAAAAAAATAAAGGTAACAATTTTTCCAAATATTGTTTAATTGAATTGCATATTTCCATTTTTTTTCGATTTTAGGATTTCAACTGCAGTAATATTTCTAAATTTGGTTGATACTCAAACAAATTTGCATAATTAACACAGTAAAAACTGACAAGTAGGTTTTGGGAAGGGGGAGGGGGGTCGTATCTAGCAGTAATAACTCAATTTTACAAACATTTTTATTCTAAACCACTTATCAAACTTTATTTTTATTGAAAATTATTATACTTTTTGTTTGCTTTCTGCATTAAAGTGGAAACCGTTAGTTCAAAAGTGATAACATTACATACCTCAGCCCTCGCGTAGCACTGTGCAACTCGAGGGCGTTGCACCTGGGAGCATGTGAAATCGAAGAGGGAGACTTACCTAGGTAAGTCTCCCTCTCTAAGGGCCCCAGTCTAGACTGGCGCCCTCTGATATCCTGTACTTTCTGAAAGGAATAGTATTGGAAGGCCAGCTGTAAAGCAGCAAGAATAGGGGACACAAGAGATCTTTTAGATCGCAGTGTAACATCACCCTTCCATTTATATACATACATACATACCTCAGCCCTAACAATGCTATTGCACCCATTTTATCATACTTACAATTAGACTTGTTTAAAAAATCTGAAAAAATTCAGGAGAGTAGCTTGAGATCTAAGTATAGAAAGAGATCATGCATTGCGTTATGGATAAAATTAATTTTTATTACTGTTATCTCAATGGAAAGTGATACGAAACACGAGAAATGCACGACTTTCTAGAAACATTCGGACACCACAGACCCATGTGTGTCTACGGAGGGTTAAGTAGGTTTCAAAATTATGAAATTCAATAGAAATAAATAATCCATACTTTTAGCTAATGATGAGCATACTTAATAAACAAAAACATTTAAACAATAACTAATAGTAATGAACAACTAAGAAATGAAATAGATATTTGTTAGGCACACTTATAGTTGTTTCTTAGTAAGGTGCTGTTTATTATTATTTGTTCTATAGTTTCAAAACCTACTTTAATATCTTCGTTGCGTGCATGCCGTGTTATCAGCAGAGAGTAGACAAAAAAATAAGTTTTGCATGCCTAGTGAGTCAACCAACCGAAGAGACAACATGTTTAGCGCGTACGTGTAAGGTACAGTATAAATATTTTATTAATTAATGGGAGAGTAAGTGGGATTAAAATTCGCTTTATAGTTTAAGTTTTATTCCGTTGTTTATCATTTTTAATTTTATTATTCAGCTTCATCATCGCCATTAATACTAGAACAATACGCATTAATTATAATATGTTTTTCTAAAGTTGTGTTCGCAGAGGAATCACAAACTAGTCAGACGCGATTCGATTGGCTCAAAGAAATCCGAAACAGTTTTCTGACTGATTTCACAGTATATGATTGGCTCTGACTAGTTTGTGATTCCTCTGCGAACACAGCTTAAGTTTTCGGTCGTAAATTGCGTTCTTTGTGCCGTGAAAATATATTTGAATTTGGAGAAAAAGCTTTTAACCTCACAGTTTGTTGCAGGCGCATAGCAGAAGTTCGAAATAATTTCTCTGCATTTCAAATAGTATTTATTTTCGTGGTTAATTGTGATTTGAAATAGCTTTTAAAGTTTTAAAGTCTGGATTACGTTCCATGACAGAATTAAGTTTGTTACGTATTTTCTGGCTGATAGGACGTTCTATCATTTTTAGAGTATCAGTGTCTCTAATTTTTCAAGCGATTAACTTAATTTTAAATTCGGTTTTTGTAAATATGTATATAATAGTTACTGTTATTTTCTCAAAATATCTACTAATCAATTTTAATTTATCCGGCAAGTTTTCCCTTACAACTAATTCTGTACATTGCTTGATACCTACTACATCTTTCAGGTTAAGAGTAAAAGTTTTTAAAAGGGAAAAATACTTGTCCTAAAAGATAGCAGCCTCTAATCATGTAGCTCAACGCGTAACAACATGCTCTGGTGGTATATTGCTTTATGGGCATCGTTCTTTATATAACGCTGCTCACAATGGTGCCTCCAGCAGATTTTTTTTTAAATAAATTAATTAATTAATTAACTTCAGGAAATTTTGTCCGAATTAATTCAGCAATTCTACGTATACCATGAATGACACATGTTAACTACAGTACATTTGGAAAACTATTCTTAAGCAATTTTCCCGTTCTTAGCATAACGCTAGTTGAATCAGATATAAAGAGTAGAACTTCTGTAGGGTCGACGATATTGCTGACTGGGCTGCTACACTCTTAGTAATAATATGAAGTATTTCTTTGGCATTTACAGTTGCTCTAAATATTGTGGCCATCAAAAATTATATAAGAAAGTTTTCAGAATGCAATGTACCCACTACGACATCAACAACACATCTTCCCGTAAACGCAGTTGTTTCATCCGCTCTAATCCAGATGTAATGTTTATCTAATTTCGATTTTATTTTATCAATTGTTTCTGAAAATTACTGCGGTATATAATATTTTCTAATTGTTGAATGATGTGGAATTTTTCTTTTTGTGTACTTTGTAAGAAACAAACGTAATTCTGGGTTATTTAATTTACTGAGTGGAATGTTCGAACTAAGAAACGCTTTGCTCAAATCATTTAAAAATTGTTTATTAAAGTGTCCAGCTAGATTTTGAATATATTCTTCTTTCTTTTTATATGTTGCTATATGAATTGCTTACTCCGAAAACTTAACTTTCGTGTCCAAATAATACAATGTCTCTCTTTTTTATTCACTTTTATAAACACACCATCACCATATTCTGCTAAAATATCGCACATTCTAGGCATTTTAATAGATTTATTATCTGCGATCCTCAGAAAAGCTACTAAGAAAATCAAAGCTTTAAATAATGTAAAATTAATGATAAGCTGTAAAGAAAAATAATACTAAACTAAAAATTAATCCTAAAGAAGCGAAACTAAAACGGAACAAATCCGTGACTTCAATATATATGTAAGTAACGACAGTTACACATTATTTGAAAGAAATAATACCCAAACAAGAACTTCTTAAACTAATAAATGTAAACAAACGAGAATTAATGTGAACGATAAACTATCGAAAGCTGCAAACGAAAACGATAGTAACTTAAAAAACAAATCCTAAAAAAGCAAAACCAAAACGGTACAAATCCTTGATATCAAAATATATGTATATAAAAAATGATAGTAGTAATACTACTGACGAGAAACACCCTACAAGAGTCCAAATAGTACTGCGGTGATATTGTATCCAGTGTTGCCACTTGACAGAAGACATATTTCACTAGATCGGGATTATAATTCCACCAAAAAATCACTAGAATTGGAAAAGAAATTACTTTATAAAGGATTTTAAGAAAAGCAAAAAAAAAAATATTTTATATATTTACGTAATTAATAGTCTTTTTTTATATAAATCCCCCTTTATTTAATTTTTTATTACAACTTTTATGAATTTAATACAACACTTATTAGGTCGTCAAATATAGGAAAACCAAGTAGTGTCACTCACGTTTTTATAAGTAGGTTTTTAGGGAAAATTTAAAAAATTAAAATCATTCCTATATAAACGAAAATACTCCCTAACATTCGAGAAGAAAGCTAAATTACAAAAGACTTATCTAGATTCCATATCATAGAATAGAAATAGTAGACTTACATAACATACATTATATGGTACAAAATAAAATGGCGACTGAAATTTATATTGGCGAGAGGGACGCTACTAGGTTTTTCTATACTTTGATGTAATTTAGTCTTCGTTTTCACTGAAATCGCTAGATTTTTTACTAAAATCCACTAAACTTTTCACTAGCCGCTAAAATATGATACAAAACACCAGACTTGTTTTCAATACAACAGTTTTAGTGAAAATTTCACCAAGTTGGCAACACTGATTGTATCGCAATATATTCCGCACGCATGCTTGTAACCCTACTCCCACTAAACCATACTCATGGTGAACAAAAGTTATTTTTTTTGTTTATTCTCTGGTTATCAGTTTTGCACTAACGGTTTCCATTTTAATGCAGAAAATAGACAAAAAATATAATAATTACCAATAAAAAATATGTTTGCTAAGTGGTTTAGAATTAAAATGTTTCCAAAATTTTATTTATTACTACTAGATACAGTCCTTTGCAACAACTGTCATACCGAAGACGTATTTTTCCGTTTTATTTGTGTTAATGATGCAAAAATTGACAAAATTGTTCGAGTATCAACTAAATTTTACTGCAGTTGAGCTGGTAAATGCAAAAAAAATAGAGGTATGTAATTCAATTAAACAATATTTGGGTAAATTGTGATTTTTAATTTTTTTTAATATTTTTACAAAAATGTGCATTGAATTCTAAGCATTTTTTTCAAATAGCTTTTTTAGATATTATGTCATCTAATCTCACTGTCTGCAGATTCATGGCATATTTTTTTAATTTACCACGGTCATATTAGTGACCACGTGATGTGTGGCAAAATAAATTTTGGGGTTCCTAGACATGCACAACCAATATATATAGGGAGACGATTTCGATCAAGGAATTCGGTCTTCCAGCAATGGAGAAATTAGTAAATGAACTCATTTATTAATACTCAATATTTCGGAAATGTTTATTTCCTTCTTCAGGAGAATTAATGAGAGATCAAAATGTCGGCAAGAACGACGCACATGGGTGGAAAATTTATTATTATGTTAAAAGATTAAAAAGTGAAGTGTTAAAATGTAAACAGGTTGTAAAAAAAATTGAGTAAAAGTCGTAAACAAAATTTAAGAAAATTGATGGGGTCAATTAATAAAATATTAACAGATTAAAATTCGGAGCCGAAAAGTACAACACAGAAAGACGAACACACTCGTGTTCGTCTCGTATTCGAAAATTTTCTTATGTTCTTATATATATGTTGTAATATTTATGCCGGACACTGTATATGCTCTATTAAAAAAAACAATAAGATTACAACAACAAAAAATGGGGCTAATAAACTGATTTATCAGTACATGATGCTATAGTTAGAATACACGTGTTTCACAACACAAATTTTACAACATATATTTCTCCGTGTACTTGTAATCTTATGTAATCTTATCCTGGAATTTTATAAGGAATCCAAAAATATAATGTTATATGTATAAGGTGGTCTATTTAAAATGACAAAGTTTGTGGCGACTTCCTATTGATCGGAAGTGTAAGAAACTTGAAAAGGGTCTGAAAAGTTTAAATTTTTAAAGCTGAAGAATTTCGTTAACCCAGAAAGCTTATAACTAGCCATTAGCGGCGAGAAACTCTGTTTTCTATGGTTGATTTGTTTGTGTGCCACAAAACTGCTACAACATCGGATGAACTTAAGAAAATTAGAATTTTTGAGTACAACATCTGGTGAATTTCTTCTTCTTATCTCCCCCATCGCTATACCTGTACCCGTATACGTACAATTGGAATCTCCCATCTGCGAGGAAATATTTACTTCTCTCTTCTCTGCACTTATACGTGTATATTTACATATGTTTGTCGCTTGTACTATACCTATTTATTTGTAATCAAGGGTTTGCGTCCCATTCAAAAACTCGCTCGCTGAATGCGAATTCCGTCGGAAGTGCTGGAATTTGTGAAGCTCTAGCGGAGGCGAGTGATTTCTGGAGCAATTTTCGTCGCACGGTTGAAGACGCCTTATCTAATTTGTGTATCGCAGCAACAGCGTTCCGGAATGTATTTCATTTTTATTTCTGGCAAATATAAGTTTCTGATGAATAGCAGAAATATTTTAGAACACCGAATTTATATGCATACATACACGTTAATATACATATACACGGTTTGCCACTTAAAACCTTCAGATCAAATAGTTCGGAAACTGATAGACTTGAATTTTGTAAAAAGCAATTGCTAAAGAATGTGATTGATATCAGTTTGTTATCACAGTTGTGTTTTATTCTGTGAAAATAAAGATGCGCTAGAATCAAAAAAATATTTTGATCGCTGGAATTTTCAATTCTTTTTTACTTGAAAGAGTATTAAAATTGAAACAAATTTTACTATTTGTGTTAGTTTCGAAAATTTAACAATTTCGTGGATATTTGTATTTAAAGAAAGTAAGAGTAGCTGTTTTTCACTAAATGTTTGTAAGAACAAAAAACTGGCGAACATATTCACTATTCTTGTCATATATTTTTTAGCAATATACAGTGATCGGCATAAATATTGCAACATATGGAAATTTTTTTTATTGTTAAAATATACTAAAACTTTTTTGGGGGATAGCTTGTGCATGTCTAAAAACCCCAAAATTTATTTTGACACATGTCACGTGACCACTAGTATGGCGGTAAATTTAAAAAATATGCCGTGAATCTGCAAGAAGTGAGGTTAGCTGACATGATATCTGTAGTGTATGTGAATCAAGTAATAAGGAATTAAAACTAACACGTAGATGTTTGTGTGTTTATTCGTGTGAGGCTACACAGATAAAAATACGGAGTTGAATCTAACACCGTTTTAACTATTTTCCGGTGTTCCCTCGCGACCATCCGTTCAAGGAGCCTCCATTTCGGAGTTAAATGTTTTGCTACTAAACGGATGGAATACAGAGATAATTTTGCTTTCCATAGAGGAAAAAACATCTTTAACCGAGGCAACCTAATCCATTAAGGACCAATTTGTCTCTCTTATGCAGTTTTACTATTTTGCAATAAATGTAAAAGTTTCCGAAATGGAGTAATTTTAACTCCTACTGCTGTTATTAAAATGAATAACGGATGTTGTTTCCCCCATATGTATGCCAATACTACTATCGTATCAGATAAAATTATCTCCGTTGCTAATGTAAGTAACTCCACTTGGAAATAATTACATCCGCAATAAACAAACGGACGGTATTAAATAAATCCACAGTGAATACAATTTTCTCCGCCAGAGAAAAGATTTTGCTCCATATTGGATCAAATTATTTCCGGTACGGAAACATGCTAACTCCGTTTCGGAATGTATTTCATCCTTGACACATGAATTTATTTCCGCTAAGAAGGTACCTGCCACAGGATTTGAGCGGATTATTATCGGAAGAGAAGAGAATATCTCTCTAGTGAAAAAGTTTTTAACGTTATTTTTATGTTACCTAGCTCCATAGTAGCTAAGTTTAACATCATATTGAAGTTAATCAATGAGGGCTGTTCTATGTGGACAGAAGCACCATTGCTGAGTGCATTTATTCTATTATTTATCATTAAAAATGCATCAAAAATGTCATCGAACCTCAAGTTCTTGAATTATTTTGGATATATTTCTAATGATTACTAGGATAGATACACTAAGCACGTCCTCTTTTGCGGTCACAGAGCAGCCGTCATTAGAATTGCTTTAATTTATCCATAATATAGTCCCTTCTTCGAGTTTGGTACCGACCGTGGGTTGAAGGCACGACACAGTTGAAACACCACGGATTCAGCTAAGACAAACGTGCTTTTATTCAGGAGCTAACACCTAGAATGTAGTGGGGGTCAATTAAAAATTGGTACCTCGTAGATTAAAAAATTAAATAAGGATGCACAAGTTTCTTACCTGCTTTATCTACATCTGCCTTGGTGATGTTTGCTCCCATAACTCTTACCCATCTTTTACGGTTTTCGTACCTTACTCTGATGTGTATTTTATAAATTTCAGGTACAGTGCATTCCGACATACCCTTCTCCATTCTCGAACTATTGCAAAGTGACCACGTCCAGACTTGTTGCACATGCGCTGCACTAATATCGCTTTAATAAATGCGCACGCCCTATGCAAACTTGCAATTTTCAAATGGTTAGGGGAAACAGTTACGATTTGGAGAACAAATGTTCCCAATCGGAGGTATCCTTTCCGTTTTCGGCGTTGAGGTATTAGAAGTAAAAACATCTGTTAAGCAAACAAATTATCACCTCCGTAAAGGAGAAAATATAATGTAATGTTAGGGATATTTGTTTACATTTAGGACGTAAATACGGTGGTGTAGATGCGGAGAGAAAACGGAGATTATTTCTTCCTTGAAAATCGTGTTAGAAAGCGGAGTAAATTCAATCTCTCCGTTTTGGTTGAGATTTTGTACAAAACCGAGGAAATACTTTCTGTTTTCAGCAACGGCAACTCCTTTTTGGAACAAAATATTTCCAAAACGGAGACTCCGTATTTCACTCCCTCAAATTTTTACCTGTGTACATGCAGAGTGTATATACAAAATAGATGTGGACATTTACAAATAGGTACACAAAAAGTGTGCGTACCACAAAACAACATGCATATATAAAATATATATATGTATATATATAAAGTTTCGGATTTAGGATACAGGGTATCCAACAATATCCAAAAAAATTATTTGAAAAAGTTGCTTAGAATTCAATTCCGAGGCCACATGCAAATTTTTAAAAAAATATTTTTAAAAAAATAAAAATCACAATTTTCAAATATTGTTTCATTGAATTACATATTTCCAATTTCTTTCGCTTTTTATCAGCAACATCTTCATAAATCAGAAAATGTGAGGGACGAATGTCGTTTTCACAACAATGGCATTTTAATTAAGCATAATGTGCGCTTCTGGTCACAAAATAATCCTAAGTGGATAAGGCAAAGAAAGAATCAAACAGTTTTTGGCGCTAATGTTTGGTATGGAATCTTAAACGGATATATTATAGGCGCTCACTTTCATCACTTAGAGTTTTTGAAAAATGCGTTACCATACTTTGGGAAGATGTAGCAATAGAGCCGCGAAATAATATCTGATTACCTGATTCATTAAGACGGGGCACTTGTGCATAATACCTTCATGGTTACTAATTATTTAAATCAAACGTTCTCACTGCGGTGATTGATTGGTATCAAGGCGTCCTCAGATAGCCCGCTCGTTCGCCCTAGATTTTTTTCTTGTTGGGTTACTTGAAAGCGGAGGTTTACAAGGAATCCATAACAGATATGGGAGATTTTTATAATAAAATTTATGCAAGTGTTCAAAAACTTAATAGAAATACATTGTTAAAAGTTTAAAAGAAAAAATAAAGATAAAAATTGCAATTGCTCTTATATTATTTAAACACAAATTAATATCCACGAAACTGTTAAATTTTTTAAACTAACACAAATAGCAAAATTTACTTTAATTTTGATACTCTTTCAAATAAAAAAGAATTGAAGAGTCTAGTGACCAAAGAAAAAAATGATCGTAGTCCCATATTTATTTTCACAGAGTGAAACACAATTGTGATAGCAGACTGGAGTCACTCACATTCTTTATTGTAATTGTTTTTTACAAAATTCAAATATCTTTATCCGTTTCCGAGATATTTGACCTGGGAGTTTTAAGTGGCACACCCTCTATAAGTGTCGTATGTAATTTTTTCATTCTTTGTTGAATTTTTTTTCTTTGCAAACAAAAAATGTTACAAACAAAACGTCGTTTACATCAGATACACTCGAAAAAAAGGAAATTATTCTCCTGGCCTAGATTCCCAAAAAAATGGAAGATTGTGATATGTAAAGATAGAAATGTAGCATTCAAAGAGAAAGAGATTGAAATAAACGTGAAAACAAAATACGAACACATAAGTATATAACATACATGTAAAATTAACTATATATAAACTATATATTCGCAGCTACAATGTAATTTATAGATAGCACACGCAGCATTAGAAATAAGTCCACATAATAAAAAAAAAATATGGGAGATACTCATTGTATACCTGTAGCGTTAGCAACCATATACGTAAATTCCTCAGCATCATATATAAAAGATGACCTTACAGACGTTGCAGCTTTTCAAAGAACCTCGCCATTAGAAATTGACGTATCAAAAGGTGAAAGGCAGGATCCAATGTTAAATTATCGCGGTAATACCTGCTTATGAATAATTTTCTTGAGATAGTGTGGGTTTCATTTCATAAACGTTGATATTCATCTGACAGGAGAGGGACCTCAAGGAGAGGGACCTCAAGGAGAGGGACCTCAAGGAGAGGGACCTCAAGGAGAGGGAGGGCATAGCAGAGTCACTTGCGATCAATTCATTGTCACCACTTATTACTTGAAGTCAAAATCGATACTCTTACTTCAAGAGCTACTAGTGGTTAGATGCGAAAAACGCAAACCGCTGAAATTTCCAGCATTAACCTAAACACAGAAAACTAATTACCCAATGCAATGTAAATTATAGGAGCAACATAATAATAATTGTAGCAAGTTTCATACACTTGCCTGCATAATACAAACATACAATAATCTGTTTAATACAATCATTTAAAAATGTTTGTTCATTTTATTAATCCGTATTACAAATTTTTATACTAGTGTACAGAAAGCAAATTAGCGGGTAAATTTTATATGGTTAAATTGTATGTTAAAAGAGTTAAAAATAACAAAGCAGCGCAACAATTACAGGAACCCTTTTAGAAGCTTTCAAGTTTAACTTTGTTGTTAAGGAATCTTACACTTTAAGAGATTAATATTTTACTTTTTTCTCACCGTAGGCGTAGGGGTAATCTGTGACTTAAACGTGGTGCAATAATATTACATATAAATACGTCACTGGTTACCGCAAATTAGTTTATTCTCTCCCAGAAGGCAAAAATGAACACTGTTTGGTTGATAGAACATTTCGAATAAATATAGCCGAAGGAAAAAGGTTGTTGAGAACTATATAGCACTGCAAATCTGAGGAAGTTCATGTTATGAGTGGTATTTCACTTTATTTTGTTAAATCTGACTCTAGTAAGGTGTAAATCTAAATTTTCTTGAATATACACATCCCAAATTTTAGGAGAATTATTCCTAAATTCTAGAGTGACTTAAATAGATACTTTTCTCTACACCTTTAATAGCTGATAAATAAGTACAGTAAAGCAAAGTAAACCTTATTTCCAAGGACCACAAAACGACAAAGATATAGAAAGCTTCAGCAAAGAAAAAGAAAATAAGGAATGTAAAGAGCACCCTAAAGGAAGTGAACTTACTCTAATAACAGATTATTAATATATAAATCTAAAATGTAATGGTAATAATAATAATACTAATGATAATCGGAATAATGGTAAAATGATAAGAATGAAAATAATGGCAATAGTAGTAATGTCAATGTAACAGCGATCATAAAAGAATGATAACAAAGGTAAAAGTAAAATACAATTAAAAATAATTGTGATAATGATGATGGTATATAATAATTAAATGAAAAGAATAAACAGGATATTATTAGGTGAGTTTATGATTTAAAAATTCAGGTAAAGAACGAAACCTAATCATCACCAATAGTTCACATCACATGGCGCTGAAAACGTACACGTGGAAGATTTTTCAAATGTTTTGGGAGTTTGTTATATACTTTAATAGTGAGAACCTCTGGGTACTGCTCAAATGAAATTAATCTAGGTTTGGGCACCGCTAACTTAGGGGATTTTATTCCCATGTCCGAGCTTAACTTTAATTAATTATTTTAATTTTAGTGTTAAAAGAATTAGCATAAATCCCATCCTATCTTGATATTTTATCGTAAACTACATAAACCGCGACGTGGCTACAGTGTTGTTAAAGGCGTTTTACGAATTTAATTGAGTTAAGTAACATATGGATTGTGCGTCTAGATAATGACTTGAGCGCTATATACAAGCAATAAACGTCAGTTCTATTCTGCAAATGCTTCGGCCACATAATGTTGCGGTGGCAGGTAAACCTATGAAACAGAAGTGATTATTATTTATTGTGCAAATATAAAATGTTATCATTATTTTTATCACAATGTACATTGATAAATTAACGTAAAACAAGTATATTAAACTGAGATTAGTATCAGATATATAGTTTCTGCAACGTACTATTTTATAAGCATTGTCTGCGTCCTTTTCTCATATATCCCACTATGCAGAATATAGGTAAATAATCGGCTAATTAAAATATTTCTAATTTCGAAATAAATATTGTGTAATAGTATATTAAAACACTAGTGTTACAATGACGTTTGTTGTAATACGAATTCAAATTCGAATCACGAGCCGCATAGTAACCAGTGATTCAACGTACGAGTGTTACAACAGTCATTGTAACACGCGTCTTTTTATACTATTTTCCTACTTCGCATTAATTTACATTTATTTATTATTTAAAATGCGATTTCTTATCAATGCAAGGAATTTCAGTGTTTCCACGTTTGTAGCATAATGCTTGTGTCACGCGCAATCCCATCTAAAAGTCTATATAAAATGTTAAATGTGAAATGGCCAACCACGTGTTACACTACCAAGTTCGCATAAAATGTCACCACAAAGAGTGTCACACAGTTGAACTTTCAATTAAATTCTAGCGGTGTTTATATACCTTTTCAATAAACTCTTGGCGATTTTTCAGAGCGATTGCGCATGAGAGTGAAATTTCTGGTTATTCACTATTCTGTGGTACAGTGAAAGTTTCATTCGTGCAAGATGGATTTTTCAGTTATCGAGTATGGTGATATATGGTATATGGTGCATGAATCGAAATGCGGACGACCCAGAGCTAGAAGATCGTGCACATCGTCACATCAAAGGCATGCTTGCATTGCACCAGCTGTATTTCGAAGGTTAGACCAATGTCTTTGGGAAATAGATTGGTTTATATCAACTCATCGAAATGCTAAAAGACCAAGGCTGAAACGCCCTGTGCAAGTAAACGAGCGGATTTTCTGAGACATATTCTTTGGAGCGATGAATGCATATTTAATAGAGATGCAGCAGAAAAAAATCGCACCAATTTCGTGAGTATGGTCACTAAAAGAGATTTTCTGTTAACGCTTGTTTAGGTATAATAAATCCTATTGGACCAGTTTACCTTCTGAACGGCCTACACAGAGAAAAATCCAGTTGCCATAATTGCAAAGATAGTTTTGTAATTACTAAAGTTATATGCTACGGCTTCCTTAAGCGCCGGCGAAGTGAGCAAACGAATAAACACATCAGTGTTGAAAGTTACGTCAGAAATACTGGAGCGAGTGAATGAAACCAATGAGCCAATGCCTTTTAGTTTCACCGTTTAAGGCAATAAAACAAATTTTAGTACATGGAATTCTTAAACAATTAGAATTCCTGCATGAAATTGCTTTGTTTTGCCATCTGTTTTGTGTCTATGGGCGGGTGTAAACCCGAAGAAGGCAGCTCGGTCGGAAAGACCTATTGTGTTCCTTTGCCATTTGTTACAGTAAAATAAAATTAAGAATGAAAAACCTTATCCGACGATTTTCTGGGCACCCTCTATTACCTCGAAAATCAATACAAGCCTAAGTAATATAGAAGAATGTTTCCATAAGTAGATTTTTGCAGCGAACACAAGAGGCAAAGTACAATTTTCCATTAAGAAATATCTTTTCCATTAAGACCATCGCATGTATGTTTATATTATTCTGCTAATATCCCTAAATACTACAATTTTAAATTAAAATTTTAATTAAAATTTCCATTATAAAAATCTTATCTCTTACAATTTATATCTATGACATATTTTATTACATACCATATTATTGAATATCAATAACTATGGATAGTTGATTATCGATAACTATCAATAGTGCCCACATTCTGAGGGCATACTATTTCAGTAGAGAAATAACATGTCCTCCGAATATACAATACATTGTATTTTCCGTGTTTTTTTTTTATTGCACGCTAATGATAATTGTCTTAACACTATATTTCGTTTCATGATTTCATCAATAACAGCTACAATAGATATTAAAACGAAAGAACTAGTTCCATTCAGTGAATAGTTGGTGACTGATAATCCAAACGTTTTTAATTAGCACAAACCTTTAGCTTATTTATAAAAAAAAATAATAACACATAAAGGCGGACGATGCTTGTAGTGTTTCTATTGAATTTGACACGACGACGTTTAACTATCGATACTCGAATATCCATAATTATCGATAGTTATCGACAGCCAACTATCGATAGTTGGCCAACGAACTACCAAGACTATCGATAGTTATCGACAGCCAACTATCGATAGTTGGCCAACGAACTACCAAGACTATCGATAGTTATTGCCGGACCCCCTTAATTACTGTTAGCTGCTGTTAGAGAGTAATTCATTTCATAGCGGAAAACATAATTAAATAATTTCATTTTCATATGAGGAAATGAAAAACCTACCCCCCACCAATTTCAAGGCAGCCTCAAACACGATGGAAAACACCGAAGTGTATAGAGTCCTTTATAGAGACTCGATGATTGTCATCGCTCTATTGATTTTACAAATAATGAATTGAATAAACTTTCACAACATTTATTTCATCTATAACTATAGAACAATAAATTTCAAAATTTATTTCAATGTTACTAAACGTGTAATTTCATCCTGACTATTTAAGTGTGTCATATCAAATACAACTTCAGAATTTAGCTAAGGAAGCTTTTCAAGAGCCTTCGTCCTTTCATATCTTACTGAAATCTGGTTATATGCACATCCCTAGAAATAGCTGGAGGACATTGCTTGTAACGAGCAAGTTATAATTTCGGCGTTCCTGTTTAATCATTGTCTTAAGAGATTCGATTTTAATTCGCTTAGGATTGGGAGCGACCAAGTAGGCTCATTTTCACCGCGGCCTTTTCATGTCTATTGTCATAGAAAATACTCTCGAACTGTGTCTTCTTGATTAAATCTCTGGGTAATGAAAGCGGCTAGTTATCCGTTCTGTACGGGACATGAATTGGGAATTCTTGGCTAGACATTTTCTCTTATACATATGCCCTTAGCCTACTGACCGGTTAGTAATTCCATTACAATTATTATTTCAACTGCTTTTCTGTTTTTGCTTAGTTTAGGCCTTTTACTAATTCTGCGCTTGCAGTGGTATCTTCTGCAACCACTCTTTGTACTTGTGCATCCATTCATTGACGGACTTCGTTATTTCAGATTTGGTAACGTCAAAGAAAGGCCAGCTCTAATAAAATCCTATGCCATGTCTGTTGCGCCCAATCATCATTATAAAAAGATATTGCAAATCGTAATTTATTAAATGCGTGGCTTGCGAAAATAATAAAAAAAATCGATTGTAAATATCAAATACGAAGAGTTTTCCAAAGATTGTACGTTGCTCGAGAAGTTAATAGATGCGGTTAAAAAAAATCATAAATTACAATGATTAATAATAACACTAGTTGTATTATCATGTAAGGGATATTGAAAATATTAAATGCAAAAAAAAATAATTTAGGAAGAAGGAGAATAAATCATATTTACGTAGAATTGGAAGGGTTAATGATTCAGATTGTGAATGTGGAAAGGTGGATAAAGCGGGCCATGTTTTACTAAAATGTCCACTCACTGATAAGTGGAGGTCGCGTACGAAAGTTAAGACATTAGCTAAGGGGTTAAATTGGCCGCGACGCGAAACAGATATTAGAGGTAATGGATAGGTTGAATAGTGGGAATTTTTTAGTAATGCTGCTAAAGAACTAGATAGGTTACGGCATGGTATTTAGATAGATTATTTATAGTATTTATGCATGATTTTTTTATACTCTTTAGAAGTCTGAATTAGTGTTAAATTATAGTTTCTAGCTTGGTTGGAGTAAGTATATAAATATTTAAAATATAAATCTTTAATGTAGTTACTATTGTTAGAATAATTAGGATTGAGTGACTTTTAAGTATTAGAATAGGTACTGCTGTTGTTTTGTTTGTTTTGAGATCATTACTTCTATCCTGTTTCAACTTTAAATTCATGAAGTGCGAAAACGGCACGGCTGTCGGAATTGAGGAGACGTGGAGGCTGCCTATTCAGAAGGGTAATAATAATTTGCCGGCTGTCAGTAACAAGGTCTGGGATTTCTTTCTAGATCCTGTAAACTAACCACATTTTTGGTTGTTCACATATTTTAGCGTTTCACTTAAAGCAGTATTAACATCATTGCGAAGCTATTGTATTATACTTTTGTTATTAACAATAATAGGGAAATTATTTAGTTAATAGGCACATTTTAATTGTTAATCAATTCATCTAGTGCTTAGCATAGGTAGCTTCGTGTAGTACCTCGGTGGCAGCACGGGGTTACGATGATTTGTAATTACTTAACTTTTCATAATAAAGTGAAATCCCTTGTTGCTTCGTCTTCCTTCACGTCCGCATATGAGGACAATCTTAATTTCCTGTGGTTTGCTTATCTTATTTTGGACACAGTGCCTATCAACTTATATAATTAACACTTATGGAATTGCAATGATGTGTAGCTGTAACTTCAGCCTGGAATACCGCCATATCTTTGCCGAAGCATTCTTTTCCGTATAATTCCACTCCCACTCTGTGCTCCTATTTATAATGCGGAAGGAGTGAACATTTTACAATGCAGTAATTACTATATAAAATCTAAATTTACCAATATTAATGTTCAAATAAGAGAGTCATCAAAAAAGATAAAATATTGTAAAACATATAAGTCAAAACCATAATAACAAATGTAGGTAACTATTATTTTAAAATTGAAATTATTAGAAAAGCGCTGCAATGAAAAATTATAAAGTGTGTAAAGTAATGCAGGCAAGAGTTGAAAATTAATGCAAGCAATAGATGTACGTTAAGAGAAAAATAAGTAAATTTTTACAGTAAGGTAAAGAACGGAAACGATACACAAGGTAAGGTAACAAAGCAACGACTGAACATTCAAACATTTTCTTGTGAACACATCATATTTGTGCTGTTGAATAGCTACTTTTTTTTTAAATTGAAATATTTGGTCAATGTATGATAAATCGCATTATCTACAATTTATTTTATTAAATATTGTAAGTTTCCTAGACTGTTGTTATTGTAAAAAAACAATATTTTGTTTGACAATTTCAAAGATTTTCTTAAACTTATCTGACAATTCTAGTATATATATATTGCTCTGTTTGTCAGAACAAAATGCCCGGGATTTCAATATTTTATTTTATTTACTTCAGTACAATTAACTATTATTATTACTATTATTATTTTCACTTTATTTATTTTGCTTGTCTGTACACAATTTCTCTTCTTTTTCTTTTTTTTTCAATAATATAAATAAAATAATATAGTAGTTTTTATCCACCCTCTCTAACCTCTCTGATAAGTGAAAGAATACTGTGAAAAGTGACCTCCTACCTGTTAGGTGGGACGGGACGCTTTTAGGAGCACCAAATCACCTGTCAAAACAGCAATCCAGGCGCTTGCTAACGAATAGGTAGTTTTTTTTTACCTAACGGGCGTCCCCCCAAAGCCTCTTCTCGGATTATTAAAATTTGAAAAATAGTAATTATCAAATGTCCTTGTAAAAACACCAAACGTACAAATAAAAAATGTTTTAACACGAAACAAGCTTCAACTCCTTCATTTGTTACTCAAATGCTATGTTTTATCATCTTTTAGACTCTTAGATCACAAGGTACGTACGTTGGAATCGTAAACACTATAATAAGACAAATTATTTAATACAAAACACGTATCCGAACTTTCGTGGCATTTTAAAGACAATGAGGTTTATGGAAATTATTAAATGAAAACTTGAATCTGAGTTATCGATATTTGTTAAGAATAACTATTTTATCACAGACCACCTCAGTGATTTTGAAGGCAACCCTTAAATATTAAAAATTCCTAAAATAACTAAAACTAATTGGCGTTCATATAAATCTAACCCCAATTAACGTATAGTGAACATAAATTATAAAATCTTATGTCTGTTAATATTGAATGAAACTAATTAATTATTTTCTTTTTTAGTGGGATATACTTTATGGAATACTAAACTTGACTCAAGCAGCATACACTACTAAACGAGGGAATTCTGGCAGATTGGACTTCTTGGTTTGACGGGCGCCCGTGTCGGTCAATAGCATGGAATGGTATTCTGGCCGGGATTCTTCGTAGTTAAGTTTACGGGAAATTCTCGACAATTTTATAGGTAAAAGTAAGGATTTAATTATTCAGGAGTGATATCGGTACTTTTTTAGGTAAACAATTTATGGAACTTTGATATTTTTGATAGTGTGGTATAAAAATCGTTATAGGAGTTCAGTATCAACCGTCGTCTTTCGTTGCCACAGGCGGAATAAGGATTTAAACTAAAATTACAAGTAATCAGCCTTGAATTGTTATCGCTATCAGGAAAGCCAACATTAATTTTAAATAGATACCCGTAACCGACATTAATATACTGTTATTTAGGTAAGCTTGAATTAACACAGAAAATAAAGTTTACATTATAATTAAGGCTATACTTAGCATCTGTTGCTAAGATGGTCCATTTTTATAGTCATTCTTAACAAATTCCAAATTTGCTTGTAAAATAGGCAACCGAATACGCGCTTCAACTTTCAATTATCTCTTCATTTGGCTTTGAAACCTGTTTTAAATGACTGCAAATTATATTCCATACCGCTGATTCCATAGCAATATATAGTCTCTAAATTAACCCATTGGTTTCCCCAATGGTGTTACTCCCTTTAGTATTATTGGAAAAAACAATTTTGTTTTAAGATTTTGAAATAAGTTTTATGGAACTCCTTGTTAGATAATTTTGAAACTCTATCTCTAAAATTTTTAATGATATTGATCTTTTGATTAAAGGGTCGAAGAGAATAAAATCTAGAACGGGATTAGAGCTTGATGGTTTAGTGTAAATGTCAATCACACAACACCATCCATATTAATGACAAGAACATATATAAATGGCAATTTATTTTCTTTTTGAATTATTCACGTAAAATCGATTCTTTCATGAAAAGCGTTAATTTTTTCGAGTAAGGAGTTTACATATTGCAAATGTACTACAAGAAGGAAATCTTAACATAAATGAAAACAATTAAAAGTTCTGATTTAAGATTATCCAAAAGCATACAGAAAATTCTATCCATGATAATTTCGTCTAAAATAAGGCTAGACTGACTACCCATGGGGTTCCATAAGTTTGTGGTGTCATTGTATTTGAAGTAAAAAGTTAAAGTGGATAGTAATTCTTTCTAAAAATGTATCCAGAGAAATGTCAGTATAGTTTTCAATTTCTGATCATCTTTTCCTAGTATTTTCAGCCACCAAGTCTTCCGACATATTCGTAAATAAAGATTAAACATCTGAAGATATGAAAATGTGGGTATATACAGATTTTGAACTTTTTATAACAAATTCCTTGGAATCTATTATTCTGTACTTAAAAAAATTGTTTGAATTAATAATATGCTATTTAAGAATTTGGATAATTCATTGCATAGATGAATTAATGCTACTGACAAGTCTGCCAGGTTTTAATTACTATTATCAAAGCGTGTATTTTTTTTATGTTGATTGAAAAGCTCCAGAATATATAACTAATGTTTAAATTTACTAAAAATGTATTTAAAAAAAAAAACGATACATGCTCTGTAATTATTCTATATTATTATCCTGCGAATCTTCAGTAAAAATAAAATCATCCCGGTACATATCCGGAAAGCATATATTATTTTATGTAGCCTTATTTGTATAATGTTGTGCAAAAACGCAATTATCTCGCTTATAGAGCTACTGATATTTTAACATGCAATAAAGTAAACAAACCCAGTCTTCTTTATTAAGCAATTTTTACATCATAAAACCCCAGCAATATTTTATAATGAACCGTCATTAAACAGCCCGCAGTAGAAATGATGCTCCGTATTAGGGATTCCAGTGCCCAGTAAAATTTAATAACTATTAACATCGCGTCCTAAATTACCATGCAGATATTAACCGGCTTACGGTGCAATAAATGTCAGACGCTTAAGTTTATTTTAAGCGCCGTAAGAAATTGGGAGGGTATGTTCCTGAAAACAACCAACCCTCTCGTAAGACGAACCGGGATGTCCCCATACCTACACGGAATTTTCTTATATAAAACATTTTATCTACCGCTCGCCGGGTGCCGTAATTTTGCGCTATGTTGCTTTTATTTTGGTAGGCAAAGATCTGTTTGCTTCCCCCCTGGAATAATAATAGGGCGGCTATAGGCGGGAAGAGAGGAAAAGAGCGGAAAAAATGAGGAAAAAACAAATTAACGAAGTTTATTTCATCGTTTTATTATGTACCTAGTTGTTTTTCTCCTCTTCCCGTTTTGATATATACGCAACGGTACAATTTCCGTACCTAACTCTGATATGCAAATTTAATATTTCTCCGTTATTAAAACAATGCATTAACCGTAATTAAGTTTTTGTTATGCACGCTCGCCTTGTGAATATTATTAATGGGGCAGGGTTAATATGCAAATTAAACTGAATATTTGATACGTTTGATATCAACAAAAGTTACACTGGGACGAATGGGACATAAAGCGAGTACCTCTATACTGTTATCTACAATAAGTTTAGAATTTGAATGTATCACTAAATAACTAAAAAAGCAGTAATATACCTTTTTTACTTACTTAGCCTTCGGGGCGGTTGAAATTTTCATTTCTACCTTTTTGAATTGAGAACAGTTTGCTACTATTGGCGATAGGGGTAATGTGAGTATAACGGACACCTTAAGCTTTAAAAGGGCAGTGTGTAGGACAAATAGTGGAAGACGGAGCGAAGGAACACATCTGTTGACTAAAAGAGCCTGTGAAAAACATGGGGATTAAGACCAAATATGATGTAGTGGACATACATCACAGTGATCAGATGCATGATCTCTTATGTTTCTATGATATGGTGGATAGAGATGCAACAACAAACAACTTTCGTATTTAGCATAAATCGTCGCAATTAGGAGTTCTCCTATGGTAGAAATGAAATGCTTATTGTCTATTCGGAATAAAATTCCGATTCCATATTCCACCAGACATACTCGTATAAGTTGCACATATTCGGATGATTTCAAGTGGATTTCAATAAGCAATAAGGAATATGAGATCATATTTTGTGTTTATTTTATACGTTACTAAATCTTTATTAAAGTTATCTACAACAAAGGTTTACTATTTTTTTCTAAACTTCTCCTAAACCCCTCACCACAAACTGCACTAAACAGGACGTATGTTTCATGTTCACTTCAGTGTTTCTACTGATGATGATAGCTTTGCTATCGAAACGTACGTCCAGTTTAGTGCAGTTTGTGGTGAGGGGTTTAGGAGAAGTTTACAGCATTACCAGTACCACAGTTTGGAGTATTTTTGTTGTTACTATTTTTTCTTAATAAAAAATTCTGCACATTACTAATATATTGAGTATATGTGACTGTGTGCTTTAAATGTTCACAACATCTATGAACAACAAACACCGTCCGTCAGTCCAAATAATAAATTTCGGATGATCGAGTCAAAACCGGAAGGTTGAGAATTTCCAAAATCACACAATTTATACGAATACGTATATGGACACCTGCCCAAAAGTTTCGGTAGATTCATTCGATATAAAATTATCGCACAAATTTTACACATCTGAAATCATCCGATTCAGAAACATCGGAATCAACGAATATTTTAATTCGGATACTCACAACACTACACCAGGCCACGTGCACACAGCACGGGAGCAGATAATAAGTTCGGTAAAAAAAAAAAACACAAGCACGCTGGGAAAATACAACCACGCAAATTCATGGAAAGACCTTTAATAAGGGACTATGAAAGGAAAAGATTGAAAAACCACTGCAGTTCAGTAGAAATCATCTTCACACTGTAACATATTTCCTTCTAGGCCACTGTGGACATTCACAAAAAAGTTGTATCAACACAGCTTGTGTAATAGAATGGCCGAAACCACTTGCATTATTCTGTGTCAGTACGAGGCTCTGGTCGCAAAAAGACGTGCAAAGTAAACTAAAAATGAACCCAGAGGATTAACCCGCCAGAGACCTCCGTAGATTAGTACAGGGTATCAAGATATTGCAATGACTGGTATAATTCAATAGCAAAAGTAGGAGACCTATAAGGTATATAAGGCGAATAAGGTATGTACACTTGTACACAATATGACAGGCCCATGAACTTTGGCTGATGAATGTAGGAATAACTAGACACAAAATATAGTTAACAATA
Source organism: Protaetia brevitarsis (assembly GCA_004143645.1). Lineage (NCBI taxonomy): Eukaryota > Metazoa > Arthropoda > Insecta > Coleoptera > Scarabaeidae > Protaetia > Protaetia brevitarsis. The sequence continues at coordinate 728,267 of RXPK01000096.1, read as the reverse complement.
TTTAGAATAATAAATAAAAGAAATATTAATAAAACAAAAATTTTACAACTTAGAGTACGAAATAACACAAAATCATGTATTCGATTTAAATATTATATTAATTTTAAATGAAGAAAAAAAAATAAAATGAAAGACTACACTGTTTAAAATTTTAACACTTTTTTGGCTAATTTAATAGTCAGGAGAGGTCCACACTCTTTTCGTGTTATTTTGTCGAGAACTATACGAGTTTATATTTGACGAGCAAAGATAGTCAAGTATTGTCTATTGCACGTCACATTTTATTTGATGTAGACTAGACACATTTGCTAGCTGTTTAACTAAATGAATGCGGTCTATTAGGTGATTTAACACAGTTTTCTAAACACGACATCTTTTTAATATGGTTATTGCTTACCTGTTTCTGAATATTTCTTCAGGTATAAGTGGACAAATCGACTATTATTAACAGCCACAGATTACAATGTATCTGTACTGTCCTTGTAGCTAATTTAATGCGGAATTGTATATGATTTTAATAACTCTTTTATTTCTTAGTGGTATAATATTCTTTCTTTAAGACGTTTTCTCAATTACTAATATGCAGAACCACTCAAAAGTTTTGGTTTCAACTAAATGTGCCGATTTTAAAATGATTTTTTGAGAACCGTTATAAAATTAAGTGAATGTTTATGCTATTTGACTCAAATCTGAAGTAATTACGTGAATAGATGTTCCCAATACATCTTTAAGATGTTGAAATTGTGGGAAAAATTTTGATTGGTTGTCGATTCTGAATGCCTAGAAAAATAGCAAATCGTCATATCTGAACAAAGACTTCACACGAAATTCTAGCAATTTCTGTTCTACTAAACACATGTAGTCAACTCGTCTGGTAAAGTTTGTAAAAATCAACACTAAAATATTTGACTAGCGCAAAATTAACGCCAACACCGATAATATTTTCAACAGTGTAGTAGTAAACGCTGTTCAAATTCCAATCCTTTTACTTAAATATCTTTTCACAATGCCAAAATCGGTTGCGAAAAGATATTTAAGTGAAGGATTGGAATTTGAACAGCGTTTGCGGCTAGTCTTCCACATTATTTCCCAATCTAGAACTTACAATAGAATCTAAAAAGGCACACCATACATCAAATAATTCAAATTCAAAAGAATATATTAGATAGATATTCATGGCTCTTTATGTATTTTGCTACAGAATATTAATGTACCGAAAGATCTACATTCACAAATGTTATGACGATGTATCTAGTTAGTAATACAAAAATGCATAATTTTTGACTGACTCGGTTTAATTATGTTATCTCACTTATCGGTTTGTATACATTGTTCACTAGCAGCAGTTATATGCGATTTAAAATGGCACCACATGAAATATTCTATATATGTACTCCACCCTTAACGTTCAACTGCTCGTCCACCATACTCTACACTAATATAGTATACATAATATAAAACCTACAACATGTAATTTAATATAAAGGTTGTAATCTACTGCACACAAATTATAGATTAGATTCGAAGTTTACGAAAATTGCTCTTCATTCGAGAAAAGCGTACCTATTCCTAGTAGTTTCTTATTTGATCTAAGTAATATTCCAAAAATGTGATTTAGTGTTGCTAAGAAAACGTAATTATTTCATGGTAGTTCCGGTATTTATTAGTTTCAAGCAAATATTTACTTGATTCAGGCCGATATTTTTCAATAAATATATACTCAGGGACATTAGAACTGTTACACCCAGAAGCAATAATCCGTTCAACTTGATTTTTTGGCATCAGAATGACTATATTTAAAGCAAGCTATGGTAAGAATGTGAACTTTTCATCTTCGATATTTTTTTGCGAAAAAAATAATAACCCTTTTTGTGAAGAAACCTGTTTATGAGAGCTAACTAGTACAGAAATGTTTAGTCATTGCGCGTCCGTCTCCAAGTGTTAAGCGTAAAAAAAAATGCCTGGATTTCGAAGACGTCAAAATTAACACCGTGTTAGTGCCTTTGACAGGGGTAGAATTGTTGCCCAACGAGATGTTGGTTTGTCCTATCGCGAAATTGACCGCCTGTTAACTGTACTGCAATGACGGTAATGCGTGTGTGTCGTGTATGGACAGAAAAGGTATTAGAGGAACATGATGAAGACCAACTGGTCAATTGAAGCGTACCACAGAGCGTCAAGATAAGCGCTTCAGACCACTAGCCCTACGAGACCGTTTTGCTACTACGCGTCAAATCGCTGACCAATGGTTAGGAAAAGAAGGTATACTTCTTGTTATGCGAACATTATATCGCCGCATTCGAGCCTTTGGTCTTTTTTCATACCGTCCACAATTAGTGCTTCGTTTGGCTGCCGAATACTGTGGTTAATTTTGCCTGGTAAACCGACTTTGATGGAAAAATACTTCAATAAATGAAGTAATTTTCCCCCACTTGGGGAAATTTGCTTAGTAGCAAGGAAAAATAACATATTTCGTGGAATATTACCCCTTATGTTGGTAAAAATACAATAATGGACATATACAAGGGACATGAAATTCTGATTATATATATGCATCTGTTATTTGATTGGAACACAAAATGTTTAAAAATGTTTTTTTTAATATTGCATTACATTGTGCCGCTTGATCAAAAATTAAAATAGTTACGAGAATGCATTACATTGTCTTGCAAATAAAGATTGAGGTAAGTTCATTTTACATTAATTATGTATTGAGATGATTACCATGTACTTAGCTATGACAGCAGACATAAATAATAGACATACACCTGCGTGTGGATATGTAATATGATATACTGGGAACTTAACCTCAATAGCATTTGGTGGTATTGTTGCTACAAGATATGATACATTTATTTAAAGTTTTCAACGTGCAAGTGACACGCAGGAAACTACCGTATCAAACTTTTCAATTTAAACAACAGAAAATCTTCGTTTTGAAGGAGTAAATTAATTTTTTTCTCTTTTATTAAACATTTGGAAATATAAAAAGACTACTGTCTTGCCGTTATTGGAGGCTATATTTTCGTTGTTAAGTGATGATACAAGTAAAGTAAGGAAGAGACTATTTTGGTTTTACTCTAGGATTTAATGATAAAAGTAAAGTAGGTATTAAGCACTTATACATGCAAATGTGCAAGACCGCAGGACGGCAAATTTGAGTTCAATATTTAATCACAACATTAGTTATGTATATACTAGTATTGCGGAAATCGCCAGATATCAAAAACCGGTTAATCGATTTTTAGTAAAAATCGGTTTTTAAAATGCAGTTTTTAAAATCGATTTTCAAAACCAGTTTTAAACTAAAAACAATACGTGTTACTTTTTTAAAAGTGCTATGTATTTTAAATTCGAAAAACCTTCTTAAGGCTACCTCCCTATAAGGCTAATATAAACGTGTATATCACTGCCACATTTAATTACTTTATTTAAAATATATTTATTGATATTTACCATTGATTCTTTAGAACGAAGGTCCAAATAATTTATTGATCTGTACACGAATATCAAACGACGACATTTGTTTGATATTACAAGGACTTCATTATTTTCAAATAAACTTTTCTCTAGTGCGAACATCATCATCAACCATTCATCAACACAATAATAATATAATAAACTCTTACAGTGTTTGAAACCTTTCTATAAAACGATCACAAAGCCATAGAGGCACAAATTGCCTATTTTCCCTCCAATGAATTCCCAAACCCCAACAATGATGGGGCGCCTATACTATTTTCCTATCCTAAATTCGCTGCAAATTAAACGTGGAAAATGAAGCAAATGCTGGTGAGATACTCTGTATTCTAGAAATTATTTTTATACAGAGCGGATCTTCGTATAGGTATAATAAAAAATTTGGTCTTAGATGGAATACTATAGTGTGTATAGACACACTATAGAACAGTGGCCGCCCGTGACAATATTGACTGGTGGGGCCAATCACCGGCCAACTCCCTCCCTCCTACCCTCGTTTTTTTTGTATTACTTTTACGAAGTTTTGAATCAGTTTAGTTCAGCTGGCAGTAATTTATTATTTCGTTTATTACTAACCAAAAATAATACCCACACAAAAAATTTAATGTAGATAAATTTATTAGACATTTTAAAATGAAAAATACATCAAGTTCTTATCGTGAATACTTATCTGCTTAAATATAAATACTAACGTATTTCTTTCGAACTTGCATATATTTAGTCTTTAAACTGCACGTACATACATGAGTCAGTTGTTTACATTTCCCCACCAAACTAGCGCAAAATTATTCAAGTGTTCTTGTGACTTTATATGCGTGAAAACATAACATAACAGAGAGCACATGAGTTACAGTCGAGTAAAATGTAATGGATATTTTATGCACAACCCCACTTATTTCTCATAAAGAAAGGCAAGCACAATTTTTATTTTCTTTGTTTGTTTAAAAATGGCTTGTTTTTTTTTTACTTAAAACACTATTATGATATATTTTTCAGGATATTGTTATATCTTTTACTTCATTTTGATTTGAAGTACTATAGTTATTAATTTATGATGCCATCCTAGAATAATACTATACTTTATTACTATAATAAATATTAAACATTCTTAAACCCAATTTTTATTGGGGGAAACGTCAAACCGAAGTCCGTATGTGACTAGCCCGCCTGCGTCTGACTTGCCTACCGTGATAGTGGGAGACCCTTCCCGCACAATGCAGAGCACAGACGAGATGACTCGACCAACCAGCGGGCAGCGGGCCACAAAAAGGCTGGCCCCACTTCAATGTAATTTTTGCAAATACTGCGACCACCCCCTCTTCCACTGGCTCCTTGCGGATACCTACAGACGTCTGAAATCAGGGGCCAGTCTAGATGTGGCTCCAGTTCGCCGCTTGTCTGAATAAACAACGTTGGTATACAGGGTGTATCAAATAAAAAAGTAAATGTTGCTTGCGTGTTAACTAGACGACATATAAAGCACAAATCCGCCGAAACCGGATTTCATCATTAAAAAATAAAAAAAGTCAAATTTAGAGCCAAAAATTATTTAGTCCGAGCCTGATGCAAGGAAACGTCATGTTAAGCACCCGTTAAACGTGGTATTATGTATAAATACATTGCACTCATTTAGTATTATTCTTAATGGTATGCTGTAAGTTCATTTAACGTCATTCTGAATAAATAAAGGCCAATCGGCCAGCGTGCCCTTGTAAAAATAGCAAAACTGAGGCATTTTAAATTTTTTCTTTTTATAAAATAAACATTCCTTTTTTGTTAAAAGCATTCTACGTAAGTCTACAAAGTATTATTTTTAATATCCTAATAAGACGTTCGAGTTTCACCGAATATGCGACTTCAGTAGTTACAAAAATGTAAATATTTTTCTTTTGCTTTGTCGAATCGAGATTTAGTTGTCAATAAACGGTACCACATGAATCTGAGTTATTTCCTTTGGATTTATTTAATCAAGTAACGCAAAATGAATTGAATCGAATTACACAGAAACAAATATAGATACAGAAAATTTGCAAACCCGCCTTTTTACTATGATGTCACGCGAAAATGAATCTATTGTGTCATTTGTATTTCCTCCCGTCTCTCCGTAAATTAACACGATATCTGTCAATTCCTGCGTTGTGTAGCGCTGCATTTTTATACACATGCACTCCAAGCGGCGATCCACACAAAACTAACAGCGGTAATGGATGAATGATAGTGGTATGGTGGGTATACTCGGGACAGCATTTAGGTTGGCACAGGTGCGGGTCTAGCCCACGGCATTTACAAATTTTTTTTTTTCTCGTTAATGCTTACAGATAGACCCCCTGTACATTAAGACTTTTTGATCGTATATGATTACAGCTGCTACATACTATTATATTTACCGCTATATCTGAAACACCCTGTATATATAAGCGTTTGGTCACATCGCAACTTTCGTTCTGTACTTAAATGTGTGAACGTATATTTATCGGTATTTTTGCAGAAAATAAAAGCTCTTTAATAATTAATTTGTAATTTGCAATGGTGGGCCCCTGGTCCCATGGCTCTTTAAGAGGAGCCGCCACTGCTATAGAATTGTTGAATTAATAATACGCAATTTGGGATGTTCAAATATATGTAAATGCATTGAGGGTTGCAAAGGTATAATTTGTGTAATTCGTGTTTCAACGTCAAGTTATTGAATTTGGTAAATATACTTCGTCACGCAAGTACCTACATATGAATAAAGAACTTCCAAAATAACATATCTATTGACATTAACACGAATGGTAATCGACTATTAATTTACGGCGACAGTTAAGTGTTGCCACGCAATTCCTCCCTACGCTGATGAATAAAAAGTCTACATAATGATCAAAAACAAATTGTGGTGACAGATTCTTTAATTATTAAGCGTGCACACGTTCATGGTATCTTGTTTACACCTCATTCGTTCACCTTTATACGTTGAACTCTAAAAGTGTGTACTCATTCTGTGCGCAAATCTGTGCGCAAACAATTTAAGCGAACATATGTTTGTTTAGAAAAACTTTTTTAACTTATATTTATGCTCGCAGATATCTGCTCACATACTATTTCGCTACGTACACAGTTGAGCATTTTTGCACGTAAATCGTTCGTGCGTCCAAATGCTCAAATGAATACGCACGTTAACATCATACTTAGAACTAAAAGAAAAAACAAGTTCAATGACTAAATAAAGAAATGGTAACTAATCCAGTGAATCCCCCACTTGTGTATTCAGACGCTTCATTGAAATAAGGTTCCGATTCATGCAACTTTGACCACCAACTTCACACAGCATTTGAATCAGATATTTTCCGAGACACCATTGTTGTTTATTAGAAGTTTTTATATTACTTTTCCATATCTGCTAAGCACGCACTGAAAGGGCGAAGTCATAAATACTTATTGCGGTAACGAGTCTAAATTCGTCACACATTTGAAACAACTTCAATAGGCATTAGCGCTTTCGAATACACAGGATTTTATCGTATCACGAACAGTTCCATCCAATTTTCAGAATTTACGTTAGGTGGCCTCCTGGCGCTTGACAGGAAATAGTTATAAGGTACGATTCGAAAATAAAGGCAACAGAATTATTTAATATATATAGGTACTTCTCAGAATTTGTAAAGTCAACATCGAAAACAAATTGAAATATTCCCTTTACGTACAAATGGAAATAAAATATCACTTTTAAGGTATCAAAATTGTTAGAAACGTTTGGAGCAAAAGTATCAGAAGTATCTACATTGAAAATAATTAGGTCTGATGATTCCCGTTTTCTTCAGGAGTTGGGTACTCGTCTAGTTCAGTACGCATAGTACCCGGGTACCTTAGAACCGAAATCGGTTATTATTCGAAATCGAGTTTTATCCCGAAATTGAGTTTAACCGAAATCAAAGTTTCAATTATTCGGTTCTAGAATCGTTTTCGGGTGGCCGATCCTAAGATCAACGTGTATATATGAGGATTTATAAGATTTAAAACCTCATTATTTGCGAAGATTTTTGCCAAATTGTAGAATTTAATCGCACAACTAGAGCATTTACTTTAATGTAACCCAGTATTTGACGAAAGCGGTTAAAATCTACATTTTGACGTTTCTTGTGTTTAATTTTTTGAAATTTCAAAATTTGGGCATTATGGTATACAAACTCAGAAAAACGCCGCTATTTATGTCCGCACACGTGCGTTGCAAACAGTCTAATATCGAATGTTTGATTACCGTAAAAAAATAAAAGGTAAGTAACAGAAGATAGACGTTATTGCGAAATTTTATTTATAGGATTATTTTGTTTCCTTCTTCTTGCTCAAATAAATAAATAATACCGAAAAATTTTCATTTTGCAATATTTGCTTAACAAAAATAATATTATGGATTACAATTAATCGACAATTAAAGCTGCGTGTAGCTAATAAATAATATTGTTACGTAATCAAATGTATGTGCTGTGGATTTGTGGAATAAAAAACTAAAATGAAAACTTCGCATAGAATGTTTTGAAAGAAACTAAAACTAATTTTCAAATTTTTCTATTAAAATTGTGAATAAGCTGGCCACTTGTAAATATCAATAGATAAATAGATAACACAAACAACATATTATTTTTAAGCTTTATATATTATTGATGCTTTTAATTCCGACATTAAAGAAAACGTTGCTGAGAAGAAGAACACGGCACCTACGAAATCAAGTACAAACTAAGACTATCTCTCCAATTTACTATATTTTAGTCAAATGATAGTTCTTCTAGTTTTTTTTGTACATATATTCTTTTTGCTTGCCGCCAAGTTATGCGTTGCTTGCTATTTATTAAATAAACCTGCCTCCGCTGTAATGAACAATTGCTGGGCGCAGGGAGTTTCGCTGTGACCGGCGCTGGAACTAAACGCTTCATAAGAATAGCTTTTACTGGCGTATGCCCTTTACTTACTTGTTTGGTGCCTTTAGATTTGTTCGCTGTGCAATCAGAAATTATCCACAACTGAACGACGCATGCGTAATAACAGCTGTTATTCGCAGTGCAACAATTTCGTATTTCGACCGTTGGTAATTTAAAATTTGGTGTTCGCACAGTATCAAATTGTAGTCAGTGACAGTTTGTGATTAATCCAGAAAGTTCACGGATTTCTTGTGGATTTTAAATTCGCTCATGCACACTAAACGAGAGAGATACACTGCGCCGTGTGCTCCGCCGGCTGACATATAAATTCCAATTGCTGAACACAGATGGCAGTAGTGTCGGTTTTGGATGTGTTCGCAGAGCAAATTATCAAAACTAATTTCAAACTACAATCCCTTTTTGAATCATGCGCACTGGAAAAACCGAAATAGTTTCCAATTAAGTTCTGATTCGCACAGCGAACAAACCTTTTGACAACGGCGTTTCCAGAATTGGGCTATGTTGATAGGTTATGTTGCTTACTCAAGCCTTTCTTTTAATTCTTATCACAAAACTAAATTTTTATATTTAATTTTAGACAAAAATATCTTGTTACACATATTAAGGGGATAAGAAATTGTACACAGCAATTATATAAATAACAAAACTGTGGCAAATAAAAGCAACCACACTAATTAAAACTTTAAAATAACTTTTATTTAATTTGTATAAAGTAACATATTTTAAAGGCATCACTAATATCCTGGTTCGTCCTTATATTCTCTGTAATTATTCACCCGGGCGATGTTGTTGCTGTTTAAGCATAAATAATGGATAAATGTAACCTAATCGATAAATATTCGAATAAACTTCAGGAAAAAAAATATTACTCGTTTATTTTTTCACATATGTATTTCTGAACTATTTATATATAGTTTATATCGTTCATTTTGTAATTTTACTATTTCGATAATCGATCTATAAAACTGTAGTTCCTACATTTGCAATATTTATATTTACTTATCTGCAACTTCAACTTAGTATTACCACAATTGATTGACAATTTTATGAAGTTCACACTTTTTACAAATTCATATTTGAATGATTGCCGGTTATCCCCACTTTCCGCTGGATGACCTAGCGGTCGACATATTTTCGCTGTTTCCGCTAGCTCCAGCGCTGGAACTTGTAGTTGCGTTCAGGACGCCGCTCGATCTAGCGGAGTTCAGGGCTGGCGGTGCCGCAACTCCCTGAACGCAGCCAATATTTAAGAGTAATTTTAAAAATTTGTACCTCGGTTCTCATAACTTTCGGAACTTTTCCGATTGTAGTTAATTCTGCAGCGGTATTTCTATTTTTAAAATTTGTAGCATCGCCACATTCTGCGCCATATTCTGTATAGGAAACGCAAAAAAAAAAAAATCTTCCAACAATGGAGAATTATTGAATCAAATTCACTTTAATGACTGAGTTAATGCGCTCGATACATTAGAAATATTTATTTCGTTTCCCAGAAGTATCATTTATTGCAATTAAAACAAGACGTGTTAAAGTTAAATAATTAAGGCAAAGAAAGTAAAACTAAACGAGAGTAGTAAAAAATTGCACTAAAATTACAGGTTCTTAAAAATTTGTTCTACACTCACAGTTTAGAAAAACTGTCTACACCATCTTGAAAACAATATCGTGCAGCCGATTGTGCAACCCGAAATCGGTAGGACCGTCGCTGAATATTTCGGGTATTCGAAATTCACTAACGAGACTGCTAAAAATAACAATAGCGCCAGAAGACGAAAGCAAGATTTTGAGTAACTTCAAACATGGAAAGATCTTACAAAATATTAAGATGAATAATATTGTAGGAAATTGCTGAGGGCGGAGAAGAATTCTAAAGCACGTTAAAAAATTAAAGACTAATGATAGAAGAGAAGTAAATGAACGAAAGTTTTATAAGAGAAATATTATTTGTTACTGTAGCATGCAAACAATGAAATGTAAATTTGTCGGACTATTTTAGACTGGTAGTTTATACGAATTACTTTTTTTGTGCTAACTATTCTATTTACAAGTAATAAAATATGTTCTTGAGATGCGGCTTTCATATCGGTTATTACATGTATTTTTTTTAAAAATGTGATATTATTTTGTTATTTAGGACCTTTATTTTGTTGTCTAATAGTTGTGATGTTTGTCATATATGTATACGAAGTGACAACTGCTCAATGATTAGAATTAGAGACCACCCAAGCTTGTACCAAGTACTGGCACCAGTTGAGGAACAAAAGACAAAAGTACTCTTCCGTGCTTCAGTTAAGAAATGAACAGATAAGTTTCCTTTCTCATGAATATGTTTCCGCATACAGCATATACTGTGGGAGATTTGAACAATCTAGTATTAGACAACATATAGTCGATACCTGACGTAACATCAACACAGAAAATCTTGAACTAATGAAGAGTGTGACTTGATCAAAAGAACTACATACATAGGAATTCATATGTGTGGAAAAATAATCGAAGAACTTAAGATTATGAAAAGTCACCTTCTCACCATTCAGTGTTAATTAATTCATTGGGTTAAAAGCTTTTCTTTTCGGGTGAGTCGATAGCTTTGGTATACGAGTAGATCATGTAAGCATACGAAAGCATTTGTAAACATATGATTTTAAAGGAGGGAGGGAAGTAATAGGTTTTGTTCTTTATTCGGTCTTTGGTTGGAAATGGGAGTCCACGAATTTCCCAAAACTGAATGCGGTATCTTATGAAATTTTATATGGTATTTCCAAAAAATTAGAAAAGGTGCAAAACTTTAAAGGAAATTTTATCCCGCAATTGAGCGATTTAGCAACTAATAAAGTTATGCTGTTCTTATGTCAAGGTAATAATTTCAGTTTGTACAGCTTCAAGAAAATCTAAATTTGGCCATTGTTAATGTTTCTTTGTTTGTAAAATATGTACATGAGTTGTGTTTTTAGGAAGAATACCCTTAGTACTTTCAGCTCTAATCCCTGTTCAAGCATACATTAAGAAAGGCGAGCACTGCCTTCAAAGGCAGATAAATATCAGGACTAAAAATGTCAAATTTTATAACTTACTATGCTGTAGATCTGAAATCTAAGATCTACTATCCGGTTATTTAGCTCCGGATCTACCATTCAGAATTCAGATACATCCCATCAGGTCCTCGCTAAACATATTCGTTCGTATTTCGACGTTTTGAACTAGATTTTGTTAGTTTGAATAACCTTACATATAGCAATGTAATTTGTGTTGCCTATACATTCTATATATGACGTGTACCTGTATATGTATGTATGTACCTGTTAAGAGAATAAACACTTTAAATCCAGACTCGGTCATATTAAGACATGGCGCTGCGACACAAGTATTAAAAGGTGTAAAGCACGTGTAAAATAAAAGTAAAAGTAGTTAAAATAGTGTTAAGTGAAAAATTAAGTGAAAAATGGAAACTAAATTACCTGCATTGAATTTACAAGAAAATGTAAAAGAAAATTGGTGTATTTGGAAGCAAAAATTTGAAATTTATTCCACCGCTACAGAGTTGAACAAAAAAGATGAAAAAATACAATGTGCAACAACTATTATACCACATGAGTGAGGATGCAATTGAAATATATAATTCATTTACTTTCGCAAAAGAAGACATAAACAAGATTGAACCATTAAAGAAAAAATTTGAAGAATATTTTATCCCAAGAAAAATCTAACGTACGAAAGATACAAATTTTTACGGCACGCCAAGGATCAAGTACGATAGAACAATTCATTACATCTTTAAAAAATCAAGCGAATAACTGTGAATTTGGCCAGGAAGAATTGAAGAATGAATTAATTAAAACAATGGTAATTATTGGAATTAATGAGGACTCCGTTCGTGAAAAACTTCTACAACGCGAATCCGACACCTTAGAAAAAGCTATTGAATGCTGTATATTAACAGAAGCTGCTCGTCATCAACTTGAAGATATGAAAACGAAAAAAGAAATAGATGCCATTGGAAAGAAAAGGATGGATACAGACAAATATTCTACAAGGTCAGCAGTACCAGAGCGCACTACATCCCAAAAGAAAACCATAAAAAAACTGTACAAAATGCGGAGGTAACCATATGTTAAATAGATGTCCAGCTTTTGGCAAAATATGTTTAAATTGTAAAAAACTAAGTCATTTCAGCAAGGTATGTAAATTACGAAAAAAGAAAGTAGATTTGATAAATAATAAATTAAATAATGTAACTTTAGATAATTTAATGATAGATTCTATAAACACAGAATTTAGGAACAATTTATATTTTAAATACTTGTTTGTTGAAAATAAAATTAAAATTAAATTTAAAATTGATACTGGGGCTAATGTAAATATGATATCTATGAATAAATTAAAGGAATTCCAATTTAATTCAAACAAAATTATAAAAGTTAATGATATTTTAACTACATTTACAGGTGAAAATATACCTATAGTAGGAAAATGTTTTCTAAATGTACAATATTTAAATAAATCATTTAATTTACAATTTTATGTGGAAACAGGAAATAATGATTCTATTTTAGGATTGCAAGATTCAATAAAATTAGGTATTATAAAAATCAATGATCGTGATGAAACCAGCCATGTTAATTCAATCAAAACAACGGGATACGACACATTACTAGGGAAATACAAACACATTTTTCTGGTATTGGAAAAATTGGTAAGCCATATCCCATTGAAATTGATGAGAATGCAAAACCAGTTGTAAATCCCATAAGAACTGTACCATTCGCACTGCAAGATCAATTTAAAAAAATATTTAAATGAGCTGGAAAAATTGAAAATAATTCAAAGAGTTTATGATAATACTGATTGTGCAATTCTTATGTCTTAGTAAGAAAAGCTGATAATACTTTGAGAATTTGTTTGGATCCAAAAGATTTAAATAAAATAATCAAAAAACAAGCGTTTAAATTGCCCACTATAGATGAAATTATTTATAAATTAAACAATGCAAAATATTTCTCTACACTTGATGCAACTAGTGGATTTTGGAACATTCCCCTAGATAAAAGTAGTAGTAATCTATGCAATTTTGGTACTCCTTTTGGTCGTTTTAAATTTTTAAGACTTTCATTTGGTATAAACATTGCTAGCGAAGCATTTCAAGAACGTTTTAAAAGTATTTTTTCAATTGAAGGAGTAGAAATTTACATTGACGATATTTTAATTTTTGGTAGTACAAAAGAAGAACGTGATGAAAGATTAGAAAAAGTTTTTAAAATTGCTCAAAAAGAAAATATAAAGTTTAATTTAAACAAATGCAAATTTGGCTTAAAGGAAGTTAAATATTTAGGATACAAATTTTCTGAAAAAGGTTTCTCTGTAGACGATGATAAAATCAAAGCTATAACTGATATGCCTAAACCACAAAATAAAAAAGATGTTCAAAGATTTTTAAGGTTATTGACATATGTAGGTTGATTTATTAAAAATTTATCACACAAAACACAACCTTTAAGAGAAATCATTAAACAAAATAATATTTTTACATGGGGTAATAAACAACAAAAAGCTTTTACTGAATTAAAAGGAAGTATTGCAAGTCAAAAAGTTCTTCAATATTTTAATCCTAACATGCCAATTACGTGATCAGTGGATGCATCAAAATATGGATTAGGAGCTGTTTTAATTCAAAATAATAAACCTTGTGCTTATGCTTCAAAGACTATGACCGACACTTAAATGCCGTATGCTCATATAGAAAAGGAACTCTTATCTATTTGTTTTGGCGTAACAAAATTTAATCAATACGTTTTCGCACAAAAATTTATAATTAAAACTGATTACAAACCCTTAATCAATATTTTTAAGAAGCCGTTGAATAAATGTCCAGCAAGGTTGCAAAGAATGAGAATATTTTTGCAAAAATACGATTTCGACTTAATTTACAAACCCGGTAAACATTTAATTATTGCAGATAGTCTCTCTAGAGCTCCACTAAAAGACAAATTTTATGATAGTTTGGACTTAAATGCTCATGTATAGGTGTTTATGACTTATATACACCGTCTCAAATATTAATGTCTAGATATTTAAGAGATAATATGCCTGTAGATAGAAAATTATTGTTACCTAAATTAATAAATAAAACTAAATTTGATAGAAAAATTAATCTTACTCAAATGAAAAACAAATATTACTATGACTCTAAAACAAAAGAACAAAATAAAGTATTTAATAAAACTTCACTAATTAGATATCAAGAAAAACCACAAAGCATAAGAAATTAGATAAAATTGTTAATAAAATAGTCCAGAACATATAAAATTGTAAAGGAAGATGGTAAGCATATAATTAGAAATAAAATTTACATTAGATCAACCAAAGAATCTCATACTAGCTTTCCAACTGCTAAATATGTTTACGATTGTGAGGATGCAGAATATAATAACAAACCATCTAAAACTACTAGATATGGACGTATTATAAAATCACCTGAACGACTAAAATATTAAACAAATTTCAAATATTAAAATTAGTATTTAAGTAGTATTAAAATTATGTAGAATTTGAAATTATTATTTACAAACAAATTTATTGTTTTATGGTATTTTATTTTATTTGGAAAAGAAGGGAAGATGTTGTAGTAATGTAATTTGTGTTGCCTATACATTGTATATATGACTTGTACCTGTATATGTATGTATGTACCTGTTAAGAGAATAAACACTTTAAATCCAGACTCGGTCATATTAAGACAAGGTACAAATTATCAGGCAACTGAATGGTAGTATACACTTGTTTATTAGTGTCACTGATGGTATCTACTGATACTTGGAAGGTAGGCGTTAGTGAAAATAATAAAAACTGTTTTCATTATTTTCAATAAAGCCTAATTTAGATACATTTTAACACTGCTCAAGACAGGCTAAATAAAAAAAAAAAACATTCTAAACTGGTATATTGTAAGTTATAAAATCTAGACCTTTATATCTTTGCATATAATTTCCTTTTCAATATTCGACTTTGTATATTAAATTAATAAACTAAAGAAAAAGTGCAACAAGGTACTGCAAAACGGAAAAGGATGAGTTGAAGAGTCAACAAATGAAAGCAATTTAAACAAACACTAACAATAGTAAAGAAAATTTCACCTGATAAGAACACAAAATAAGAAGAATTGAATACAAACGAAAATAGATAAAGAAAAGAGGTTTACGCATTCTAAGATGCTTTATCACGGAAATGAGAGAACGGAGGAGGTTTGTAAAAGATCAAAGAATTAGAGAAAACCTAAATTAAAACTGTCCAATGTAGCAATCAGCGACATATGCGGGAAAACAGTAGATCAGACAAGTAAGGATGAGAAAGAAATAGGTATTTGAAAGGAAAATACCAAGGAAATTATTAGGACCAAAGAAAATTAGAAATGAGCACAGAGTGTTATGGAATCGCGAGATAAATTATATAGTGGAAGTAGAAGATATAAAGAAAAGCAGAAATACTGAAATGATTCGGACACGTGAAAAGAAGAGATAATGGCGAGATAGCTAATTAAAAAGCCAAAAATGTGGAAACTAGCAAAGGGTAGATGTAAAGGTAGACCGAACAAAAGATTAATGGAACAAATAACAAAATATATAAAAAATGGTAAATAGTGGATCCAAATATAATAGTAAAAAAGGAATAAGATGCAGCAAGAACCACGCTATGATATAAATTAATAAAATTCTGTATCAGTGCTCATTCGAAGAGTGCCTGAAACAATAACACACGATTTGCTTGTCCCTAATATACTGGGTGAGTTTTTTTTATCTTGAGACAACGGAATATCTCTAAAACACTGCATCAAATCAAAAAAAGATCTTAATAAGATTTGTTATAATGTAGGGGGCTCACTGAATAGTGCCGAACTCGATCCCCCACCTCATCCCCTCAGAGTGAGAGGGAGGACAACTTTGAAATCCTAAATGGGAAGCCCACTTTTGTATTGCAGATTCGGATTCTACGCCGTCAACTATGTAGTTTTTGTTTGAAACTTTTTTTTTTTTGATTCGTAACAGATTGCGCTGTAATCGCAAAAAACATGATTGTGAACGTCTAGAAAAAATACACAAAAAAAGAGAAGCAACCATACATGATTTTATGTTTTTTTATTTTAACATAACCTAACATTTCAAAATAAGCTATCAAACTGCTCGTTTTGCAATATTCTCACTTTTAATACTTACAATTAGATATATATCATAAAAAACTAGGTAAGTGAGTAAATTGCATGATATTGTAAAGGTAAAAAGGAAATGCAAGGATTGTAGACACTTATGTATGTATTGATAAAGAAATTTCCGCAATTATATACATCTTAATATAACTGGAAAAAAAAAAAATTAAAACTACCTACAAAAATAAATCATTACTTCTATAAATATGAATATTACGAATTACTATAGTCAACGAAAAAATTATAGCAATCATTGCAAAAAAATAAAAATGAAAATTCACAGATGGATCATATACTCATTTTTGAGTATATGATAGTTTAAGAAACAAAAAAATATTATTTTAGATGTTTAATACTACTAATAAACGACAAGAATATATACTACGTTCATAAAGCTAAAAAAAAAGATTTTCAATGTAGTTATTTTTTCGAATTTGAGAAAACAGAAATATAAAACAAGATAGGTATTTCTTTTTTCAGAAATGATCCAAATTAAAAAAAAAACATAAAAGTGGGGTTAATGATCGGCAAAAAATTGCAAACCTATCAAATATATACTTGCCTACAGTATAAAGAAAAATGTTAAGGTAAAGTCAGGTTAGTGTGTAGTAGAAATTGCATAGTGTGAAGAAAATGTAACACTGTCACCATAATAAGACAATTTGATAAATTTTACACATAGAAGTACGTAATATATGCCCAGTTGTAAGCCTTCAATAGATACGTTTTTTATAATTATCAGCGGTTTACTAGAAAAAAAAAGAAATTTTAAACAGTGTCAATACTACACACTTACCCAGCAAAATGGGGTAAGTGTGTAATCGTTCCGCATTTTATATATTAATAACATTATCCTTTAGTTCGGCCAAGTGTGTAATACTATACTGATGCGTTTTTAATAAGGTATGATAAATTTACAAGATATCTAAGTTATTACACGTTAGCAGATGTGAATTTTTATTTGTAAAACTAGTATGAAGTTTAGTACATTAATAATATAATATAATAGAGAACATCCTTATTTTGATTTTAAAAATAAATATAGCCAATCTACACACTTGCGCCGGTTACACACTTACCTGACTTTACCTTATACCAATTTTACTATAAACCTCAGATAAATTAAAAATGTATTTTTCTAAACATGTTATTTACAAGAAACACACCTGTATATAGGAAAATTTTAAATCGTAAAAAATGTTTTTATTTGCTATAGTTGAAAACCTAAAAATACGATATAAATGACATATCATTTTACATAGTATAGTTTGACTAGCATACAAAATGCAGTGCAAATTAGAAGTAAAATAATTTTACGAAATTAAATTCATTGTTAGCTAAACATCCGGCAGCTTCTAAACTTGCGTCTCACTAATCCCCATAACATTTTTTACACATCTGGGTCGATCATTTCGTTGAAGTAGATGTACAGTGGTACCGCGATATACGAGTGCCCTAATATACGAGTGTTTTGAGATACGAGCCTCCGAGCGAGCGATATTTTGCTTTGAGACGAGAGCAAGATTTGAGATACGAGGAATCGCACACTACACCGCTGCACACATGCGGGGCGCATGTTGGGGTCGCGTGCAGCGTCCAACAGTTTCTCCCACCTCAGACTAGACCTCAGTCTGTGTGCTTGTTTCCCTCGTTTTCGAAGCATTTTTGATAAGTTGGGTTTGCGTTTTTTGCTTTTTCTACATTTACAAAACATTATCACATTTATTTTTATAACCATGGGTCCGAAGAAGAAGATGATTTCTATTGAATAAAGCGTGAAATCATAGAAAAACATGAGTAAGGTGTGCGAGTAATTGACTTGGCGAAGATGTACGGGCGTAGCACATCAATGATATGTACTCTGTTTAAACAGAAAGAGTTGATAAAGGGTATAACGCCAGCTAAGGGCGTTACAATCATTTCTAAGCTTCGGACCTCTCTCCATGAAAAGATGGAGAAACTACTGATGGTGTGGGTGACAGAGAAGCAGCTTCAAGGAGGAACTTTAACACAAAGCATCATGTGTGAGAAAGCACGAGCGATTTACGGTGATTTGCTGAAGCAGATCCCACACACTTCCACAAACAAGGGAGACTCGTTTAAAGCCAGTTGGGGCTGGTTTGACAACTTTAGGAAAAGGACCGGCATTCACTCTGTCGTCAGGCATGGCGAGGCAGCAAGTTCGGATGTGAAGGCAGCTGAGGTTTACATCAAAACGTTTTCCGAACTGATAGAAGCCATACATCCCACAGCAAGTCGAAAGGATGCCGAATAGGACTTACATAACGGCAGAGGAGAAGACGATGCCAGGTCACAAACCTATGAACCTATGAACCTATAGATTAACTCTAGCACTTTGCGCCAATGCGAGTGGCGACTGCAAAATCAAGCCTCTGCTAGTATACCATTCGGAAAACTCCAGCGCCTTTAAGTCACATAAGATTTTAAAAGAAAAACTGTAAGTTATGTCGAGAGCAAATCCTTTATGGAGTGGATAAACCTGGTGTTTGGCCCTTCTGTTAAAAAATATCTACAGGAAAACAACCTACCCATGCAAGCCCTTCTCGTCCTTGACAATGCCCCTGCTCACCCACCAAATCTCGAAGAGTTCAAGTTTATAAAGGTTCTCAACCTACTACCCAACACCACTCCTGTCCTGCAGCCCATGGATCAGCAGACGATTTCTAATTTTAAGAAGTTGTACACCAAGCACATTTTTCGGCGCTGCTTTGAGGTGACGAAGAACACAAAGCTTACTCTTCGAGAGTTCTGGAAGGACCACTTTAACATCGTGCATGATATGCCTAAGAGTTATTAGTCAGGCCTGGCTGGGTGTTACAACGAGGATCTTAACTTCTGCATGGAAGAAGCTGTGGCCTGAGGCTGTAGCTGAAAGGGCCTTCGAAGGATTGGAACCCGAAGTGTCAGTGGTAGAGGAGATTGTTTCTCTGGGAAAATCCATGGGTCTGGAAGTTGATGAGAGAGATGTGAACAAACTCGTCGAGGAACAGTCTCAGGAGTTAACAACCGAGGAGTTACACGATCTCCATTCGTAGCAGCATACGGTGGTTCATCGAAAAATTAGTTGTGAAGAGGAACCAGAGATGGAGGACGTTATCTCTACAAGAGATATAAAGGAGATCTTGGGAATGTGGGAGAAAGTTGTAGAGTTCGTGGATAAAAATCACCCCGAAAAAGTTGCAACTGGTCGTGCATCGGAGTTGTTCAACAAAACTTGCCTAACTCATTGCCGCAATATCCTGAAAGGGAGGAAGAAATAAACCTCCTTGGACAGTTTTTTTAAACGATCTGCAGGTGAAAATGAGCAAAGCGTGACGGAAAAAGCGAAGATCAGTGACGAAAATTAAGCGCTTTCGTAAGCACTTCACTTTTTCTTTTATTATGTTTTTATAGAATATGTATTTGTTATTGATAAATAAATGTTTCTTCTTGTAAATACATTTTTCTTATTCAAAAACACTTGGGGAAAATTGCTTTGAGATACGAGCAATTTGACATACGAGCAAGGTTACGGAACGAATTAAACTCGTATATCGAGGTACCACTGTATTGGAATATTCGCTTTCCTTGCCAATGTCATTTTTTTGAGTTGCCACTATGATTTACGCTTTCGGCCGCAAAAGAAATGAAATGCTGATTGATCTTGCAAAATTCGAAATATATTTGAAAGTATGTCCATTTTGTGTTCTTTTATAATAAACTAAGCTTTGATTTTTTTTACTTTTATTTATGATTTTTATTAATAATACGAATACCATATACTCATGATCGATTTGTCCCACCGTAGAACATTAAAATCTGATAATTTTACTTTATAGGAAATCCAAACATAAAAACTTTTCATTATTGCGTCTGTTTTTCCCACAGTTTAAATATTGGCTTTTGTTGACTGCCATGCCTTTTTCTCACGTGCAACAAATTACCATTAATAAGGGTTAAATCGAAAAAAAAATCCTTTTTTTATTATATGCTACCGCGCTATCTGCGAACTAAATACCCTCTACTCTTGTATGCTGCTCAATTCATTACTTGTAAACACGGTTCGGAACTAAGATAGGCATTTGATTTCCCCCACCAGTTTTGGATGTAAAAACACTAGTAACATCTGGATTTGCCATCCAAAGGGCCACTTTTAAGCGCAACACTTTTCCCATAAGCTTGATTAGTCTTCTTACATATAGTCAATGGTCCGGTAGAATTCCTTGATTATAACAACGATTCTGTCGGTGGACATTTAGCCACTCCCTTTGTAATACATATTCAGTTATCTGAATTCTATGATCCGGATAAGAGCTGTAAATTTTGTGATTCAAAGTAGAGCCACTAACTGTATTCATTTTGCACCTTTGGTTAATTCACTTTGGTTTAAGTGAACAAACCGGAACAAACCAAAAAACTGAAGTGACCGAATCAGCAACATTTAAAAAAACGCACGCATCTGACCAATTTAGAAGATCCGATTAAAAAAATTCATAGATTCACGTTTTAGGTTACCTTCGTACTTGGTTCATTTGAACTGATTACCTGACTAAGATTTTCGGAGGTTACCAGAGGGATAGAAAGACGTGAGTTTGGTTAGTCAGTTTGATCACTTTATTAAAAAAAAAAACCATCGATTTTCATTAGAAACAGAGCAAACGTAACTGACCAAATTCGTAGAGCAAATACACCTATTGGTTTACATTACAATTTCATTTGTTTATAAAAAAACTTCTCAATAGTTGCTGCATACACATATAGAAACTTACCTGAAATACATCAGACACACCACAGAATGGAGTAGCATGTTTACCAAATGATATCCCATCGGTTCCAGCTGACATAATAAATAATTCCAGCGGAAGGTGAGGACACAAAGAGGCCGATATGACTTATGACTCTGCTCCTAAATAACAAAGAGAAATTCTCGTTAATTTCTGACAATGAAATTACTATACGGCATTAGTGATAGTAATAGGCGGTGTGCCGCTATATGTCGCGAGATTCGGATAATACGCGATCCGATAACGGAACTATTCGAGTTCCGGAACCCATTAGTTATCCTGTTTGTTTTGACGAATGATCGCTAATTAATCCGGATTTGATCCTTTTATTAGTGGTAGCGCGCCTGGTATCGAAAAGCCGTCGCGACGCAAGGGTTGTACGTTAGGCAACGCTGTAATTAAACTCTAATCCGAGGAAGGGGTAAAAGTCGTTCATTATCGAATCACAGAGACATCAGCGGTTGCTCTATGTATGTAACAGTAATGGAAACAAAATCGATAGAACTGGGAACTCTGTTAACATGTCTAGCATGCCAATTTTTTGCTATAGATTGCCACGTACGGTGTTATTT
>RXPK01000096.1:615040-705918 GCA_004143645.1 Protaetia brevitarsis | reverse complement strand
AATACAAACTTAAAGTTTCCGATCGCATGATCACTAAACCGCAGACATTTGACTTTTAGGCCTAGTAGATAAAGTCAATATTTCAACATTCTGAATCAATTCCCTACAGATAGCAAATAAATAAATAAAAAAAAATAATAATATAAATAAATACATTCATTGAATGTAAAATCAACATAATTGACAGCAAAATAAAATTAATGGAATGCAAGTATTTGCAAAAGAGAATTTATAATCACAAAAAAGTAATTTTTTTAAAAAAATCATGAATTAGAAAGTAATGGGTAAGCAGTGAGGGGTAGCATTTTTTCTTCTAAATTATAACTGCTGCCATGCAATCTTGAAAGTATTATTTTTTTTCCTACTACTCAAACCCGAAAAAATGATTTGTTTAAATGTCCTAAATTTAGAACAACATCTTCAATCTACGTGGTAAGTGTTTTGATTTACCTGTCCGATATCTAATTTTATCATTAACTTCTTTTTGAACATTTTGATTTTATCGAATCAAGGTATTTTATCACATTATTTTCAGGTGATTTTGAGCATTCAGAAACATAAGAGATATTATTTTCTGTAAGATGATTTTTAGTTTTTGGTTGTAAATCGTCGATTTTCTCTGATAAACTTATTATTTTTTTATGGATATTAGTTAACAATTTATTATTATGCAGATCAACATCTTTGTACAATATGGCAGTCAGAATTAGGATTACAACATTTATGAACATGCAAATGTATCTCGAGATCCAATCGTATATATATAATCATTGTGGACATCTCTGATATCGTCAGGAAAACTTCTCGACATCACATAACAATTAATCGCTCAATAAAAAGTCTAGGTTACTATAGCAAGCATTAAAAGTCTCGCATTATTAGTGCGAGATACCGATGTAAAAAACATCACAAACAAAGACGAAACAATATAAAAAACTAAAGTATCAAACCAACTTAACTCTCCTAACAACCAAGACTGTAAATTATTTAAACTCAACGAAAATAAACTGATGATTTCTTGTTGTTCCCTCGATGATTTGTAAAACTTGTCCATGCTTTGTTCTAAAGCATTTCCATATTCTAAAAGCCGCTCTTGTAACTCCAAGCTCTCTTTCTGGTTCTTCAATATTTCCTCTTGATTCTTAGCAGAATCCTGCAATTGTCTCCCAACTTTCCACGTGTTCTCAGCTATCGTCTCCTGCCATATTTGCCCACGCAGAAACCAACAAATATTCAGAGTGTGTTATAAAATTCAGCATAAATATTAAATGCACGATCACTCATAGTATTAATGCAGATAAGCCAAGATTGGTTTCCTATCGAATCACATGTCATACGTGGTCGTCTCGCGGACATGGCAAGAAAGCAGTTAGCTAAACGTAAAGCAATATCTGCCTGTGTGTCCTCGGATAGAGCACGGCACCCTTCGTGAACGTGCCTAATGGCATCTGTCCAACAATTTCCATAGTGTGGTAGACCACCACGTTCTTGGAGGAGCTAAGTTTGAGTTAGACAGAAAGGAAGATTAAGTTGTAAGGATATTACCTGGTATTGCGCTCGCCCTTGCTCTGACATCTCTTGAGATCCTTGTCCATAAACGTAGATTACATCCTCAAATGCTAACACATAAGCGAAGTAACATAAAAATGTTTGTAGTATTTTTAAATGCATTTTTATTCATGAATGGGTTAATCAAACATAGTTTTTTCCTTGCTGTTTTACATGAGATATTAAATGGAAACGTTTTTCCTGATAAAATTTTAAAACCGCATTTTGCGGGTTAAAATAGAAATGGGCGTTTAAAAAACCATAACCGCAAACGCAAATATTTTAAACCGTCATTTGCTGTCATTCAAAATTCAAACCGTCTCCCATCAGCGGTTAGAGAAATTAATCTATCCAATCAATGCTAGAGGGCACTGTGATAAATTATTTTTTAAAAGATAAATTACAGCTTATAGTTTTATTGTGTGTATTTAATTTTACACAAAGCAATTTTAAAGTGTTGAAAATTCAAACAAAGGAATAAAGATATATGATAGTTCTCCATTACTAAATAACTTATAATTTACATGGGCAAATCACACGTTCCGATCACTCACGCATATGTTCTAAATACATTCACAAATCAGTTCTTGCAAAATAATACTTTGATTGCAAATTACAATTTATGCAATATTAGATTTTCCCCCAATAGTCCAGCCAACCTACGCTAATACGATATTTTCTTTGAGTCATGATGCCCTAAAAGCAAATTTTAAAAGCGGAATAAGTAGGTGTAATTGGGTCAAGGTTTATTTACATAATTATGTATGTATTCTTGTTTTGATTTTTTTTTTTTGCAATAAAAAGCAATTTACGTATAATTCTAAAAATTAAGAATTGTTAAGACCTGCAGTCTACTGCTGTAGGCTATTTTAGTGTATTTATTAAATGAGTTGGTTTTGTAAGGGAAAAAGTAGCTTAATGTTTACAACAGCAAAAGTCAATTTGCCCAGAATAAAATGTTTATTTTAATAAATAACATATTAATAATTAAAATAAAACAATTCAGCAAGCAAATAAATTGCTGATTATCAGTTGAATTAATGCAATCAATTGGATGGAACCGCTAGAAAGTGAAATTTAGTGATAGTAGACATAGATAAAATACAAATCCGAATTAAAACTTATCAATTAGATATTTTTTTTAACATTTTCTTCCCCAAATAATAAAACTTAAATTACCTGCAATTATTTTAGTAACTTCAACGTAGAACTATGAAATTAAAAAATGAAATGATTTTGCATTTCGTTATAAGGTATAAAGTAAATGGCACAGGACACTACGCTGAGGTATTCTATGAATAAAACTTAATTTTTGATTTGGTTGAATGAACTTGACCGTCAATCCATTTCAAAATGGAAGATCGTTTGTATTAGATCATTATCATGACCGAGAATAACTTTAAAAATGATAAAATATTTATTGACAACCGATTTCATCATAATGTTAAATTGACATTGACAGCTATAAAGATATTGACTCAATTTTACCAACACAAAAAATTCTGGCACATATTTGTGAAGCAGATTTTGTAAACACCCTAATGTCACTGGTTTTATATTTTATTGGCATTAGGTGCGATAATCACAAAACATATGTATTATATTATATGTAGGTACACACATATAATACAATAGTAAACTTGAGTGATGATTTTTTTTTATAATTACTTTTCGTCTTTACCATGAATAATTACTTACATACATGAGTGAACGTTTGTTCACATTTATTGCAATAATTGACAAAACAGTACACTGCTTTCACACCAGCATTACTAAGAATATCATAAGTTCAGACTTCACAAGATACTCATTCAACTTTTTATCGCTTGAAACAATTATTTGTACTTACGCACAAGAACATCTATTTTAAAATTTGTTTTGTTTGTAATTTAACTTAAAATGAGTAATAATAGACATCGATTGTTGTTACGTTTTGAAATATCGTTAAAATTAATTCCACTTATGAGTAGGATATATTATGGCTATTAACCGACAAAGAACACTATCAATTAGTTGTAAATTTAAAGGAAAACAAGAGGAGTTATTGTAATTCTAATAGGCGTCAAGGCAAAGGATAAACAGTTAGAATGACACACGCCCAATGATACAATGACAGGGTCCACATTAGAGAAATTATTGTTTACACTGATTGTAGGTATTTTCGTAATAACTTGCTAATTTAAATTTCAAGATTTTTGGCGTTATAACATGTTAAAAAAATCAAGTGACAATGTCATTTTTTTTTGAGTAGGACGTCAAGATGTTCCCTTGTACTTTCGCCTATATAATAAAGTATTTGCAAGGTTTCTTCTTTACAGCTATTAATTTTTGTGTCATCGAATTATTGTTTATAATAGCGTAATTATTATGTGTGTATACTAAATGAAAATTATTTTAATAATATACCAATTATAAACTTCTAATTTTTGACTTTTATAAAACAATTTTTTTAAATTCCCTCCACAGAACTGCCAACGCACTCCTCGTGATTACGCAGACCGCACTACTAACCGCCACATAATTTGCTACGTTAACATATTTCTTTTCTTTTATTAGAAAACTATACATTAAACATACTGCTTATAAAAATTTATTTCGTAAGACGTAAAGAACTCGTTTCTTAAAACGTGTATAGTATTAGGGTATTTAATATAGAACGAGGAATTATGAACATCTTTTAGAATGAAGGAACTAACCAACTGAACATTTATTTTTTTTATTTATTTTAAAAAATTGTTTTTTTTGCATTTCTTGTAATTACGTATCTACTTATACACACATTTTGTGATTGAGTATGATTGAAACTTCGGTAAATGTTTAGACTTTTAAAGTAAAAGAACTTTAAATTCATGGCGTGGATAGAAGAAATGCCAAGGTTTATAAAAAAATAATGAAACTTATTCTAGACATTTCTAATTTTAAATGAAATACGAAGCTGCAATTTTTTTGCATATATTTAATTATCTGTACATATAAACATGAGTAGCTACGTAGGTATGTAAAAAATTGGAGGATTTTATATTAGTTAATTATTACATACTTATCAAATTTATATTTACCTTAATGCTTTACTTATCCCTGCCACAAATTCCTAAATCAATTTTCCATTTTATGCAAAGAACATTAAAATTGTTAATAGCATAAAATACGTTTCATAAACACCAAGACACTCATTCATTAAAATTCATTGATGGTACAGTCAGTATTTGTAGAGGTTATACAAGGTGTTTCAAAAGCACCGAACCAACTCCTGAGAAGTTATAAAGCAACGTCCACTGGCTCTGAAAATGTAAATAAGATACCAATACATGTTTTTTTTTACGATTTGTGGTCCTTAAAATATACAAGTCTTGTATGAGATTTTTGGTCATTCAGAATTATATAATATGACTTTATAAGTTTTACAACAGAAAGAGGGTTTGTATAATAAAAATAAAAGTTTTAAGTTATAGAGCAGAAAAACAGCTAATAAATGTTACAGGTTACAAAAATATATTTTTGGCAACATTGGCATACCATAATAGAAGTTCCTTTTAACAGTTTTGAAATTACTTTGTAGCGTCATTGCTTTCAAAGTGTTCAAACATTCAAAGAATTGGACGTAACTTAAATTTAAGTTACAGTACCATTCAACGTGTTCTAAGAGTAGAGCGGTATTATGCTTTCCATTATACGAAAGTTCAAGCTTTGCGAGAAGACGATTTTCCGTTTAGTTTCAATTTTTGTCGATGGATGTTGGAAAGGATGGATGAAAATGATAATTTTTCCGCTTAAAAAACATCGTTTACCGTACCCGAGAATGTACGAGGAGTTAATACAGCGAATTATTCTTGCCGCCAAAACGGTAACTCCCGAAATGTTACAAAACGTTCATTTAATTGTTCGTAAAAGATTAGAAAACTGTTTAAGAATGGATGGACAAAATTTCGAACATTTCTTGTAAGTTGACAATGTCATTGTGAGTTTTATGATTTGAAATTTCATTAAATTTTTGAGTTTCTAATAACTACAGTTTTATTGTTCATTGCCGTATAGTTTTACCTTAGCGTGAATTACACAATGTTGCCGAATTGTTTTATTTTTAAATACCATTTTTTTTAAATTAAAAGTTATAAAGAACACTGCGTAGGCTTTCACGGCCGGTATAACTATAACTAACAGCTTCTTGCGGTTTCGCCGTGTGTCAAAACTTTCGCTCGACGTTTCGCTGTTCATACTGACAGCTTCTTCAGGATAACTGAACTGTTCAGTTATCCTGAAGAAGCTGTCAGTATGAACAGCGAAACGTCGAGCGAAAGTTTTGACACACGGCGAAACCCGCAAGAAGCTGTTAGTTAAAGTTATAAAGAAATTTCGATTGCATTTTTGTCGCCAAATAAATGATTTTTTAGAGCCTTTTAGAAGGTGGTCCGATGCTTTTAAAACACCCTGTATTTTCAAATGTAAATGCAAAAAAAGAAAGCGTCCATTTCGGAGAAGAGCAATAGATAAAATATGATTTCAAGCAAAAAAATGTAAGCTACCGTAATACTTGCCTGGAGATGAGAGTGAAAATCATTTTCATATTTACATCTTTGTTGTTTTATTGTCTATTTGCGGTGTACGACGTTTGAACGTGGCCGTTTCGACGCGAGAGCCATTTCGACGTCGGGACATTTTGACACCAGATGCAACTTGAGTTTGATTTAAGCATGTACTAATATATTAAGATAAATGAAGCATGTAATGCAATTAAAAGATTTTACAACGATAATTTTAAAAAAGTATGTATTTTCCTACTTTTGGAAGACCCTGTATAGTAAAAACTATTTTTATTATTAGTTTATGATGCAACATTGATTTCTGTAGAACTTTTCTATGAGAAACTTTTTTCTAAAATCAAAAATAGAGCTGTAATCAAAGACCTATAGTCTCCGATAGGACATTCTGTAGAACTCGATTCTAGGAACGACTATTCGCAAACGGTTCTAGAACCGAATAGCATGAAAAACTCAATATATGCATATAATATACAGGGTATTCCACGTAACTGGTTCATTAAAAGTTTATGATGTTCTATTATTTACTTATATTTGAAGATTTGGCACCAGTATACTGTTCGATTGGAAACTATAATGCAAAATACCTTAACCAAAATATCACTTCCGGTTGACCGGAAATGCATGTCACCTTTGTTATTTTAAATAGAATAATATAATTTTTTATTCATTTTTGGATTCTACAACTATAAATATGTCAGTTTTATGTCATTAGCTATTCCTATAACTACATATTGCCGTTTCTGAGTTATTTAAGTTTTTCTTTTTTTTTTTTAGTCATAATCATTGCATCATGGAGAAATTAATATCTCGGTTAATACCGCAAGTAGAGACTCCAAATTTGTTATGTTATGAAGTCAGATATTACTCTAAGAAACGGTAAGCACACTTTACATTCTAACATACAGGGTGTTCAAAACTGAGGAACAAAGTGACATATTTTCAAATGCAGAAAACTCAATTTTTTTTAAATAGAACACCCTGTATTTTAATTCGGAATTAAGAAGCAAATATCATTCCCTGTCACTTTATATCAGCATTCCCTATACCTATCTTTAATAGATTTTGAGATATGAGCGACTTTTTGTTAAACAGACTAAGCAGTCCTATCTTTAAATGTTTGTAGCTGGCTCTGAAATGGATTCACGTCAAATTCATGTTTATTTTTTGAATAACCATACAAGAATGTCTGTTCGAATAGTCATTTCTATTAATATTGCGTTGTACGAAAGTGTAATTACAATGATATACATAAACACTTATGGTTAGTCAATGAATTTAACATTAATCCCATTCAGAGCCAGCTACAAACACGCAAAGATAGGGCTACTTAGTCTGTTTAACAAAAAGTCGTTCATATCTCAAAATCTATTAAAGATAGGTATAGGGAATGCTGATATAAAGTGATAGGGAATGATATTTACTTCTTAATTTCAAATTAAAATACAGAGTGTTCTATTTAAAAAAAATGAGTTTTCTGCATTTGAAAGTATGTCACTTTGTTCCTCAGTTTTGAACACCCTGTATGTTAGAATGTAAAGTGTGCTTACCGTTTCTTAGAGTAACGAGTTGTACGAAAGTGTAATTACAATGATATACATAAACACTTATGGTTAGTCAATGAGTTTGACATTAATCCCATTCAGAGCCAGCTACAAACACGCAAAGATAGGGCTACTTAGTCTGTTTAACAAAAAGTCGTTCATATCTCAAAATCTATTAAAGATAGGTATAGGGAAATGCTGATATAAAGTGATAGAGAATGATATTTACTTCTTAATTCCGAATTAAAATACAGGGTATTCTATTTAAAAAAAAATGAGTTTCTGCATTTGAAAATATGTCACTTTGTTCCTCAGTTTTGAACACCATGTGCGTTAGAATGTAAAGTGTGTGTACCGTTTCTGAGAGTTACATCTACATTCATAACATAGCAAATTTGGAGTCTTTACTTGCAGTATTAACCGAGATATTAATTTCTCAATGATCCAATGATTATGACTAAAAAAAAAAAAGATAAACTTAAATAACTCAAAAACGGCAACATGTAGCTATAGGAACAGCTAATGAAAACTGACGTATTTATGGTCGTAGAATCCAAAAATGAACAAAAAAATAGATCATTCTATTCAAAATAACAAAGTTGACGTTCATTTCCGGTCAACCGGAAGTGATATTTTGGTTAAAGTATTTCACATTTATAGTTTCAATCGAACAGATAATGGTGCCAAAATCTCAAATATAAGTAAATAATGGAACATCATAAACTTTTAATGAACCACTTACGTGGAATACCCTGTATATAATACTCGCTTTCGGGTAAACTTGATATTCGGGTAACCCGAAACCGGGTAATGCACTGTACGAGTACCCGATTCCTTAAAAAGACGGGAGAAAATTTATGCTAAACATACAAAGTTAGTAATGTAGTGAAATAGCAGAACCGCCATCTTTAGTTCAATTTCTGATGTACGCATTTGCTATTACACGCCTAGAAAGCTTTACTAATGTTTAGAAAATCATTTAAGTAATAGTAATAGTTTCTTTAGGCAAGAAAATTATACTTGAAATCATATATCCAAAGAAATATTTGTTTTTCTTTCTGCTGTTAAGATAATTTATTCGAATAAAAGATAATAATTTATTAAAGACATATCTTGATCGCTTAAAAGAATCTGTTTTGCTCAGTGTATGGATTTGGTAAGTAAAAGTCATTTTGATTATATAATTTTGATTGGATATACTTTAGATCATTTTAGTTTGATTTTACATTTCTCAAAAGTTTATATTGTTTTCTAGCAATAAGTTATATTCCTATAAAAACATTAGGTTACTATGTAAGAATGTAGGTGGTTTTTTTCTTTAAAATTATCGTTGTAAACCAAAATAAGAATTTGAAATATATAGCTATAGCTATACATGTTCAAATCCGCAATAAATGGTGCATGTCATTTTTTGTCAGTGTGTAAATTCCTTCGAGCAATCGCGGTAAAAGAACAATAAAAAAGTTTTGATTACATAAATCCATGTGTCCGCTTCACCAAGCCCAGCATTCGAATTTAATCCGTCTCTCAAATTTTATTGAGCCATTCGCGCATCAAACGAAAAGATTTCACTTTTTCCAAGGGAAACACCTGTTGCCTTTATGCTGATGTGTAAAGAACGAAATATTAAACCTTTAAGCGTATAAAGCATATATAAACACACAACGTGAACGTGTATACCTTCTTGAATTCAATGAATATAATAATATATAAGGTGGATGTTGTTTCACAATCCGTCTCGAGAATTCCCGGAGCGCTTTTTTCGGTGGTAGGGCAAGGTTACGGGCACAGGCTGGAGACGTATATAACAAAATGTCGTTCCGATGCTGCGGTACGATCAATCTGCGTGTGTAAAGAATCGCCGATCCGAAAGTGTCGAAAAGTCGCTCGAATACATCGTCATGAAGTTAGCGGTAAGTACCGTACCTACCTTTATTTACGTTTCAAACCTAACAATGGGCTTTTTTGAATTCGTTTGTTGACGGTCGAGTGATTTCAATGGGCGGACGCGAAGGAAACGCCAAAAATATCAAAGTCTCTCCGATGTCGTTTTGCGTTTAGTGTTTTCGAGATTTTTCCTTGAAATATGTTATTTCAGATCGCCGGCGATAAATGATATAATTGTTTCCTGGCTAAATAGCTGTAATAATCGGTTGACGGGAAATTTGCATTTAATTGGCTTTTGCTATTGGGACACTTCGCGATTAATTTATAAGCAATTACGCGTGCTGGTCACCAATGTAGCAATTAATGTACGTTGAGGTTCTGAAGGTAGCTAATACAATGTCATTCATAAAATGTCTTGATTATAACTCCATTTCAATACGTAGATGCAATATTTTACTATCTTAGAGCCGTTTTACACGTACGAGAATTTTTACATAAATCATACCAAAAATTATCTCGAAAATTTTGGTGATTTCTAAGAAATTTTGTCGCGATACTTCAGGTCATTTTACACAGGAATAAATTTTAACCGGAATTTTCACGATATTTGTTGTTGTAAACATACACTGTTGAAAATTTTAACACTTTTTTGACTAATTTAATAATCAGGAGAGGTCCACACTCTTTTCGTGTTATTTTGTCGAGAACTATAGAAGTTTAAAATTGACGAGCAAAGATAGTCAAGTATTGTCTATTGCTAAGGTGTTATTTTGCCCAACTGACACGTGGAATTATAAAATACTTCTAGTCACATTTTATTTGATCTAGACTAGACAAATTTACTAGCTGTTTAACTAAATGAATGCGATCTATTGGGTGTTTTAACACCATTTTCTAAACACAACGTCTTTTTAATATGCAACTCCTATTTCTTAGTGCTATAATATTCTCTCTTTAAGACGTTTTCTCAATTATAAATATGCAAAACCACTCATTCACAAGTTTTGGTTTCAACTAAACGTACTAATTTTAAAATGATTTTTTGAGAACCATTATAAAATTAAGTGAATGTTTATGCTATTTGATTCAAGTCTAAACTAATTGCGTAAATAGATGTTCCCAATACATCTTTAAGATGTTGAAATTTTTTATGTCCACTGGGAATTAACGTTTAATAACACGAGGTTACACTTTGCAAGTCAGTCACATTTGGTGGTTTGTTTGGATATGTTAATACGGAGAATCAAACACGAAAACAGACACACGTGTAATGCAGGTGGTGCGTATAATGCAATACTGTATTAGAATAGGTGGGGTGTCTATATTTCTATCCGAGGGAAAAATTCTGATTGGTTGACGCTTCTGAATGTCTAGAAAAATAGTCAATCCTCATATCTGAACAAAGAATTCACACGAAATTCTAATAATTTCTGTTCTATTAAATACGCGTAGTCAACTCGTCTGGCAAAGTTTGGAAAAATCAACACTAAAATATTTGACTAGCGCAAAATTAACGCCAACACCGATAATATTTTCAATAGTGCATAGAAATCCTAAACAAATAGCAGTTAACCGATAAACCAGCAAAATATCGATCATAATTGTTTAGATTTAGGTTACAACTTAATAGAAATGCAAATGGAACTAACCTTATTCCTGTGTAAAACGACTTGAAAGTGTCGGGACAAAACTCTTAGGAAAATTCTCACCAAAATTTTCGGGCTAATTTTTGTTGTGATTTATATACAAAGTCTCGTACGTGTAAAACGGCTCTTAAACCGCGTTTCCGCTGAAGCAACATTAAGATCTGTTGCCCAAATGTTTCTCATTGTCTCCTTAACAAATTCCGACTGTTTCTTATTGTTACCATGTTTCTGTCAATTTAGTTTCTAAATGTTTCTAAAAGTTTTTTTTTTTATTTTTTATAACAGAAAATAACACAACGAAACAAGAAGTTTCTTATCTAATGTTGCTTCAGTAGAAATGCGGTGTCAGTAGAGAGGATGAAGTCGTCCGATTTACATGTAAAAAATAATCTAATTGACATGTAACCGAAGAAAATTTCGAGAGTCTAATAAACTTTTATTACCGCTTACAATTGGATTCCTATAATAAGATTAGATATTTTTATACACTAAAAATTTTTTGGTAAGATTCCTATACGAAATTGAGGCGATTTTGTACCCCTAAAACCGTACAGGTATTTTATATTTAGAAGTAATACTTCTAACTATAATTTGGTAATTGTAAAACGAATTTTACTTTTTCAAATATAAATTTACGGTTTAATATTTAACTTTAACTTTTTTTTATAATTTTTTGGGTATGACGATATCTTTATCTAAAAAAAAACACATTTTATTTGGTTGTTTACGCTTCGATTCTTTTGAGAATCATTTTCGAAACCTTAGTTTAATTTTTAACATTTCGAAATCTTCCTTAAATTTCTGTAATGGGGATAAATCCATTCAATGCGGAAAATTATCAAAAAAAAGTGAATTTTACCAAGAAAAAATTACCTATTATTTTTAGAAAGTATAATCTCCTATTACAAAAGAAAGATTCTTTTTCCATATCGGACATAGTTGAAATATTTTTAATTTTGTACGATATCATAGGTACCTAACCTCACTTTCAATCGTTGTCAAGACGCAAAACAAGTGTGACAAATTGTTTTTGTCATCCAAATATTCATAGGTGGTCTATTGAACAAATATACAGATCAGACAGTCGACCTATAGTTAGGGTAACGTATGTCGGAATCATCGGCAACAGAGAAGTAGGGATGCATTGGTGATACCACGTGATTCACTCAACAGAGTGCAGTTGCATTTTGTTGCCGAAAGCACAGTATATAAATATATACTAGTAGCTTCACATCATCGGAAACATGGGTTTCAAACATGTCGCCCATTTGGCACTTCGCAGTGTCGCATAGGTGGGTGAAATTGTAACTAAAACTATTTGAATTTGTTTAAAAGCAAAAATCTAACCTACAAAACCATTCCATTCTGTCATTCTGTTCTTAGCAACGTCACTGGTGACATTGAAGTTGTACGATTTTCTGTCAATTGTCAGTCTGTTCCAGTATATAGGTTAAGGTTATTATCGTACTTATTTTGCAATTGTTAGTTGCAAGCAAAGCCGCCAAAGCGCCATCGCGTAGTTCCTTAAATTGATAGACAAAAGATCAAAGGCGCCGACACTAAGTGAAACTTAGTGTTTATACTATGGCGAAAGAGAGTAATTCATGCTATCTCCCTTCCCGACTAGTTCCAACCTGCGGTGCCCTGACTATAGGCCGACTGTTTGACCTGTATATAAGAATAGATAGATTATTATGTTATTTTAATGGATGAATGACATTTTCTTATATGGTCAATTTAATGATTAAAAATAAAAATTTTGCTGTAATCTAATAAAGTTTCCTCAATTACATGTTATTTAGATATAATTAGACCATTTTGAAAATATAATGAGAAGAAATCGGATTACTATATTTAAATCGGAAATCGGATGCATAAGCAGACACCTTAAGAAGTGCACATTCAGATTGACATTTGACTCTTTTAAAACTTGCGAAAATTGCGTAATACCAACCTTCCAACCTTATTACATAACATTTCCTAAAAAATGTGTCAAATTGTTTTTAATAATTCTAAATGTTCATGCATGGTACATATATCCATATTCCATTTCGTGCTTGTAATAAGATAAATTTGTATTAAAATTAAAATACATATTTGAATCATATTTGTAGCAGATACTTACTAAAAATCGAAGAAATTCGAAAGAAAATGGCCACCAATATATGAATATCTTGTTCTTTATTGAATTAAACAATATTTATTAGTTATTACTTAATCGCCTGTGTTAATTTTATTTTTTTTTAATTAGCGAAAAGAAAGCACATTTTTGTTTAAGACTTTAATTCGATTAAAATCAGAAATTATCGCTATTTATATTTTAAAGTTTTGGGGTTCCACAATTTTGAAGTTGCTTCTATTTTATATACAGTAAGTAAATAATATTTTTGCCCTTCTTAACTCTAAGCACACCATTACCTGTTGTAGCTGATGCACTGGTAGGTTTTTACATTCTTGTAAAAACCTACCAGTGTAAAATACACATAATATTCTTTAATTTAGTTAAAAAAAACATTTGCCGTTATTTTTATTCCTGTTTTAATTGTTATTGACGAAAAATTATCATAAAAAAATTCAGTTTTATACATAAACTTAAGACTGACTTGTCTCATTGGCGTATTTATTATTAAATTGAATAACATTTTCTGAATATTTTTCTCGGCCAAAAAATCTAATACAAATGTCCTGTGTTAGGTTATTTACAGTGCTCGAATTTTTCTGAATTCTCGCACGGTAAATGAGACAGTATAAATATTTGACAGCTTACATAGTAGCTATGTTTGCAGAGGAATCACAAACTAGTCAGAGCCTATCATATACTGTGAAATCAATCAGAAAGCCGTTTCGGATTTCTTTGAGCCAATCGAATCGCGTCTGACTAGTTTGTGATTCCTCTTCGAACACAGCTAATAACATTTTTCGGGAAAAAATGAAATTATTTTAATAAAATACTGAGGTATACTGAAAATTACATTGTAACAAAAAAAAAACGATTTTTTTATGTAAGTTGTCAAAATATTTGAACTGGCATATTGATAACTAAATGGGGCACCAAAAAGTAAATAAAGAATGGCTTACCATTATATATGATTAAGTACCCCGTATTTTTAGATGTTATATCGAAAAATCTAGAATGGAATATAAAAATGACGAATTCTTTAATTTTCCAAAAAGAGTCAATTTTTATCTTTTTACCAAATTTTATTATATTTATTATATTCCGTGCTTTTTGTCCACATGTCTTACAGTCACATTTAAAGAAGAAAGCAATGATGTCATCACACTTTTTTGAAACATCATGTGCACTCAGGTAGTAAATATCTATCCGAAAAAACGCAGAATTAAAAACAATAATTGATGCACTTTTGTAATATTTAAAAAAAACATCAATGTTTTGGCGGTGTCAGCAAATTTAATTTAAAAGCATATATACATTT
The DNA here is from genome assembly GCA_004143645.1 of Protaetia brevitarsis. NCBI lineage: Eukaryota > Metazoa > Arthropoda > Insecta > Coleoptera > Scarabaeidae > Protaetia > Protaetia brevitarsis. The sequence goes on along the minus strand of RXPK01000096.1, from coordinate 691,318 downwards.
TACAAGGCTGTAAAAATAAGTTTGACAAATCTTAGTTGCCAGTTTTGACACATATGTCACTTACATACATCACAAATTTAGGTTCATCTTTAGGTACATATACAAAAATAAATCTGCACTGGTTTCTCGTTAAGTTTATCATAATATGAAATGATCCTTCTACTTTAAACGAAGAGAATGCTAATTTGGCGTCAAAAATTAATTTCTTAATTAGAAACTATATATTTTTTAACACAAAACGATTACATTCGTTTGAATTATAACTTAATGCTTTGTTGGATTTGACATTTAATAAATATTTGTTTGATTCAATTAGTTTTTGCTGATAAAATATGATTGTATGGACAAATAATCGAATATGAGAGGCTAAACAAATTATTATTCGCTTTAAGTATAAATACCTAATATAATAAAATAAATATTTTCTTGCTGCAGATAAAGACGTAGGGTACTGCAAGTTGTGTTACATAGTGTAACTGCATTTTTTTCAATGCAAATTTTTATTAGTTATTAATTTTAAAACTGATTGATGATTGCAACAATAACAATCCAAATAAATTTTATTCTTTGCTTGCAAAAAGGAATTAAAAATATAATGTCTTCAAGTAGAATTATGATGTAAATGCATTGATATTTCTAGGGCAATAACTTTAAATGTATTTCTGGGTAATTATCCTTGAATAAAAGCTTCTATAGACTTAACATCCTGCAGACTTGTCGTTAAAGTGCAACAACAACAGCATGTAAGCATTCATATTCAATTATTTTACAACTTTATTCTTATACGTATAAGTACCTACCTGTATCTATAATATGCATCACAATTAAAGATAATAGCCCAATGTTAATAGATAAATATCCAATTTGAATGAGATACTAGACCTATCATAGCAATTATGGACACGTTTCGCACGCAGCATTTTAATGACGGACGTTTTGAGTTCGTGCGTCGTGAAAATACACCTAACGTCAAATCAAATCCTTTCCTCTGGCGAATGTGTAACCGAAGTTTTTTCTTATATATACACTTACTTAATATTAAAATGAGGCAGTAAATGATGCAAAACATGTAAGCGGTGTGACAAAACTCTTTTGTGCACATAGATTATATGGGACATACATGTTTTCCGTAGTATTTTTATTAGATGAACTATGAATTATGCATTCAAAAAGTTCTTTGTCATGTAGGTAGATGTTGTGCTATACCGTCATGGTATTATTGATGTAATTGGTCATACATTCTCATTTTTGGTGTATACTTAAATTCGTAAAGGAATCTGAAACGAAAATAGTGTTGTTATTTCAAAATATCTGAGGTTGGTGATTATTAGGTATTAAGTCACGATATGTGTACATATGACGTAAACATTTAAGGAACTACTATACAGGGTGTCTCATGATATGACTGCCAGAGTTTAGGAATGTGCTGGTGAAGCAATTTCAAAACAGTAATGTCATATGAACATATGCCCCAAACTCTTTGGTAACTGAGCTACAAGCATTTGAAACTTTAGATTACCTTAATGCAAGTACACTGAGAATTTTTTTTGTCGTTGATAAATATGCATTAATCCAAACAAATTATTCTTTTAAGTAGTAGCAAAGAAATACTTATTAGGTCCTAAGAAGAGAATTATTTGAAACAAAGTGATTTAGGTAGAATGTTTCTTCAACATAAAAAGTTATAGCTTTGACTTGAAGATAATCGATCGCAAAGTAAAATATCTTTGTTTGGAATAGTAGAGCATATTTGGTTGAATAACTCTGCAGTTGATATCCAAATAAATACTTATTTTATTGTAAGAAACACGAGTTATTTGAAATTAATAATGGATATTTTTAGTTTAATAATTTGTATATTTGATCAAACTAAATTATTTCATTATATACTATGAGATTCAAAATGATTATCGTAATAAAAAACTGTTTTCCGGAAGAAATTATCTATACTTATTACCAATTTAATGAGCGAAGTTAGCTACATACATTCAATTTCATACATTCAATGAATTTTCTTGACATTTAGCGACATTGGCGTGCGTGTTGTAGTATCTTTCGATTATTTATCTTATAATTTTTTTTCAAACCGTTTATATTTACATCTAACATCACCAACAATAGTATTTCTGAATACTGTAAGAAAATAAGGGAATTTATCTGTGGTAATTAGCTCAACAAACAGGTAAAAAATTAATATTAACATTAAGTGAAATAGTTTATTACATTTTATAATTTTATAGGCTTATCATACACTTCAGCGCAATGAGCTGTCAAAAGAAAGTTACATTTTCATTCCTATAAAGTTTCTACAGTGCAGGAATTATTACCATTAGATCACTATAGGCGATTGGAATATTGTCAATGGTTTAATAACAATTTAAGGGACGATGACTTGCTAAACAAATCATTTTTCTCGGATGAAGCCTGGTTTTATCTAACAGGCTATATCAATTCACAAAACTATCGTATCTGGTCTGCAGAAAATCGAGAAACGCAATTGCATCCCGTAAAAGTTGGAGTTTGGTAAGCTATGTCCAGGCAACGAATACTAGGGCCAATTATCTTCGAGGAAACTGTAACAGCCCAACGTTACTAACAGATGTTGGAATTGTTTATTGCAGAGTTACAAGAAAATGAGCTTGAAGCAGGTTATTTTTCAGCACGATAACGCTTCAGCACATACTGCTCGACAAACCTGCCAATATCTTCAACATTTTTTTGCTGACAGGGTCGTTAGACCACAAAGATGGCCATCAAGATCGCCTGATCTAACCCCATTAGATTACTTCATGTTTGGCTATCTAAAAAATAGGATCTATAGAAACCGCATGCATACCATAGAAGAACTGAGAGATGCTGTTTTGTCACTTAATAATTATACTAATTGTATGTTATAATTTAAAGTATTAAATAAATTTAGTTAAACACCAGTACTGAATTATAAAATCATAATATAGTAAAGTTAAATTAATTACATTTCATTTTTACAAGCAGAAACACCAATCCATAGTCGTTTATATAATGCGAGTTCAAATATAGGTTACGTTTTCCTTATTTATGACAGATCCGTTTACTCTCTTATGTTCCAACACTGACTTAGTTCAAACCTTCATTACAAACATGCGGCATACACCTACACCCTGTTACTATCTATAGGATCGGAATTGACAATCTTTTTGAATCTCATAGTATTTTTGGGTGGCCGTTATTGACAGGTTTTACTGTGTAATAATATGTGTAATAATTTATAACAATACAAGCATTCAAAAAAAGAAAATTTTGTTTCTAGGTACTCCTTTTATTGGTAGTATGTTTTGTCGTTGTAAAGGCTGGAGGATATGGCCTGGTAGGCACCAGTTACTACAGCAGTTCCGGCGTTGGCGGCAATTACGGCGGCTACAGCGGTTATAGGCCCGGATATGGAAGTGGAAGTAGCAATTACTACGGAAGTTCTGGATATCGTCCAGGATATGGAGATTACAGCAATTATGGTGGTTATGACAATTATGACGGATATGGTGCTGGATCTGTTGGAGCATATCGTCCAAGTTATGGGGGATATGGTAGTTATGGGGGATCTGGCGGTTATGGGGGATCTGGTAGTTATGGGGGATCTGGTAGTTATGGAGGATACAACGACTACAAACCGAGCTATAGTGGATATAGGCCCAGCTATGGCGGATACAAGCCAAGTTATGCCAGCTATAGACCTGGATATGGAAACTATGGAAGTTATGGAGGCTATGGAGGCTATGGTAGCGGTTATAGCGGATATGGTGGTTATGGGGGTTCTGGATATTATGAAAAGTGAAATAAGTGAATATTAAAATAAGAATCAAAATGCATTTATCACATTAAACATGAGCATATAAGTGTATATATTATAATTTATATATAATTATTGTATGTAAAAATAAATTTAGTATAGTTAAATTTAAGTATTTTTAATACTTTGTTGTATGTGTGGAATATTCTAGAATTATTGTATATTGCAGATAAACTTTCATCAAAATACAACGACAATATCAAAAGAGAAAAGTTATCTCATTTTAGTCGAGCAGTGGCGCGCTCCACTAATAAACAGAAAACAGTTTGGGATATTGTAAAGACCGTTCAGAGTAAAATGCAGTGTGGAGACGAAATGGCGATTAATTGCAATGGCAGTATTACTTCAGATTTGAATGAAATTGTTAATATAATTGGTAATTACTTATCTACAGACATTGAAAACAGAATTTTGATTAAATTTGGTGCTTTTAATTCAAATAGAGTTTAGAGTTATTCACAGTTTACCTAATAAAAAATCTACTGGTCTTGATGAGGTACCTATAATTTTAATTAAAGAATGTAGTAATGAATTATCTGAATTTCTTGCGTGTGCTATGAATGAATCTGTGATGCAAGGTAAATTTTCAACTGCTCTCAAATCAGCAGCGGTCTCTCTATTACATAAAAAAAACGTGATCCTACAAATATTAAAAATTATCGCCCAATTTCACTTGCATGTGTATTTTCTAAAATTTTTGAGAAAATAATCTCTAACAGAATATATTCTTATCTTGACAAATATCACTTAATTACTGATAGTCAGTATGGTTATAGGCCTCAGCATTCTACAGAAACTGCTATAAGTGACTGCATTCAACATATTTATGACCAAATGGATGTCGGTAGATTTGTAGTTTGTATTTTATTTGATCTAACAAGAGCTTTTGACACAGTTAGATGCTCATATGTGCCCGAAAAGTTGAACAAATTAGGTATTCGTGGTATTTTAAATCGATAGATAGTCTCTTTTTTGAGCGATAGAAAGATAATTGTAAAACATAACAATGTAAAGTCTGAACCATACCCGGTCAATGTAGGTACACCGCAAGATCGTGTAATGGAACCTTTGATTTTTTTATTATTTATTAATGATCTCCCACATTATATCTCTGAAGGGAATTTTTTTTTGTTTGCCGACGATGCTTGTATTGTCGTAAGTAGTGACGACAAGTTTGATATTTTGAAAAAAGTTGATACAGTTTTGAGTGAATTTGAGCGATGGTGTTCTACTAACAAATTAATGATAAATCATGGAAAAACGGTCTTTGTTGTTTTTTTTTAATAAATATAGATGTTCCTGTGAATTTATTTTTTTCATTTAATGACGAAAAAATAATATCCTCGTCAACTTGCAAATTTTTAGGTATTATTTTGGATAGTAATTTAGCGTGGGACGATCACATAGAGAGCATATGTGTTATGCTTCAAAAACCCTATTAAGTCATTAGTTCACTCAAATCTGTCTTGGATATTAAGTCATTAATTGATATTTATTACGCATTTGTGTATTCTGCTTTGACTTATGGGATTATTGTTTGGGGCCAGGCGGGTACAATAAGTCGTGTGTTTGTGATGCAAAAGCGAATCTTACGACTGCTGTTTGATTTACCTTTTAATAGTTCGTGCAGAACAACTTTTAGAACACATGGGATTTTGACCGTAACTTCCATCTATATCTATAAAATTTTCATTCACTTGCATATCAATATTGCTTTTGCTAGCGTCCATGGGCACTGCACCCGACATAGGAATGATATTGTTTTAAACAGATATTGCCACCCCTTCTATAGAAAATCGTCAATGTTTGCAGGTTCATATCTCTACAACAAGTTAAAACCTGACATCAGAAACTTTACCTTAAATGAATTTAAACTAAAATTAAAATTTATGTTAATTGAGGGATGTTTTTATGATCTGAATGAATTTGAAACCTATTTGAATAACATCTAGATATTGAGATATATTTGTGGAAATTCGCTTCGCTTGCGTCTTTTGCATCGCCATATCATTTTTATTTTACTGTTTGTTAAATTTGTTATATTTTGCGTTGTTTTTATTATTGTATGTGTTTATATTTACTTCTTATTAACATTATTATTATTAAGTATACATTAAATATTTGACGACGTCTATGTGCACATGCTGGTGATTTTTCGGCGAATAAAGTATCTATCTATCTATCTAACCAATACGCAAATTTTATTCATTTATTACATAACTTCGTTTTCATTTCTACAACTGCATAAAACAATAAAAAAAGAAAGATTACGAAGGCATATGGGACGTATATTACCTCCTACGCTCTATTCGCAAATCCAATGCCTACCAGATTTCATATTTGCTCCAAATTACATAACATTATTTTCTTTTTTATTTCATTACACACAGCTATTATATGATTTGCAATTATATCATTATATCATATTACTTGTATTTGTAACAAATGACATCATCAAATGTTCAGTAAGCACCTGTTGTCCTATTTACTTATAGAAATTTTCACTTCTATCTTTATGACTAGAACGTGGGCATTTCCATGTTTGGCTCCTTCATGAAATTCGCCAAGAGAGAGAAGAAATTTTGCATGTATACACTTTCACTTTCCCAAAACTCTGTTTATTTTGTCGTAAGCTTTTGACAAGTGAAGATCGAGCATTTTGGAATGTGGAAATGATCGCATGATGTTATTCTCTGGGGTATGTATTTCCTTTTTATTTTACTATTAAAAATCATATTCAAATTTATCCTATATTATTAAATCATTTAGGTCTTTATATTCCTTACGATATTAAATACTTTACCATTGATATCTTGCGCTCCATATATCTTCGATGACGATGAGGATTCCTTCGATTATGAACTTAGAAAGAAACATAAAAATCGCAGAAAACCATGCCCTAAAAATGAATCCAGAACATTTTTTCCATTCAATTTGTCGTATACCAATGTCAATAATTTCTACAACTGTGGAGGAACTGCTGGCAGCCATGGTATTGTCCAAGGTGAGCACCGTTTATCATTTTAAATTACATAATTGAAGTGCCATTAAATTACAGCAGACGAAGTTGTTGGGAGTAATAGGCCGGGTCATCACAAACCTCACGGAAGCAAGCCACATCATCAACACAATAGGCCTCAAATTAACAAACCTGATGGTGTGGACACAGAACATGACCCAGTCGACTTAGATACTTATTCAATGCATCAACAACACGGACCTCTAAGACCTTTTCAAGTCTTCTTACAAAACCACAGCCAGGGTATGGGCATCTTGCACACCATAGTTAATGGGATATTTGGCAACGGTGGTACTGGAGAAACGCCATCTGTGCCGACGACTGTAATTCCAGTGCATGAGGTTCAAGAAGATATCCTACCAGATAGACAGCCCGAATGGAAACCGGGACAATTTACGACTTCTTATAATCCCCTTACAGGGCAACATATACAGGGTGTATCAAATTTTAATTCCAAGCAATTGTATCGGAGAGTCAGTAGTGGTATAGATAGCTTTTTGTGACCCATAATTGACTTCTTTTGATGGATAGTTGTAGTTAAAATATTATGCCGAAGGAAGCTTATGGCGAAATATCAGTTTTTGAGAAAGGACATTTATATGTATAAATAAATGTAGTGCTTCAAGTAAAATATTCTTTTTGTTAGTGATTTGAATTATTTTTTTTTTAAAGGGAGAGATCTCTCAAGCATCCTGTCTTCAAGCGAGGGCATATACCATATGAATTAAATATGTAACTAATAACGAATCAATTAGTAATCTTTTTGATGAAATATTAAATGATCTAAGGCTCTACTCCGACAAGCCGATAGTGCTTCTAAAGCTATCGGGCTGAAATTAAAGGAAATGAGTACTACTGTCACACATACTGTAAATACCAAAAATTAGGTCAATCGATGCCACTCCATACTAGACTGTATACATTTAAGTTTACTATATTTGTTTTTCAGTTGTTTCTGTGTGGTAGAACATGTATATAAAAAATAAAATCTCTGAATGATTTTGGTAGGATAAATTGTTATTTTAAGGTTAAAATAATTATTCATTGATTAATTTCGGGATTATTTGTATAAATATTTCAGCTTTAGTAGTTATAAGAACCCTGACATATACAAAGGCATATCGTAACAATAAAATAATATTTAATTCCGTACACGTTATTATTATTTTCCCTTTTTGAGATATGATTTTTTGAGTTGGGTTTAAGGTGCCAATTTAACTTTTCATTATATAGGAGTGTATAATTAAATATATAATTACATTTAGATTTATTTTTTCTTACTGCATACATTTGTCATATTTCTCTAATCAATGCCCTGAGAGGTGTATAATATGACAATTAATTAATATGACAATTATTTGATTGTGAGAGTTTTGAGTTGTTTAATGTAATTTCGTTATGTAAAATAAACAGTAGTACTGTAGAAAGTAAGTTAAAATATGTCCTCACATGAGTGTATTGATCGCGGTGGTTTGCCAATAAAAATATCTGAAAGAAAATTTAAATAAAGAAAGAAACGATGAAGATGACAGAAATACTTATTTGGACTCATCCATTCTTTTCAGAAGAATCAGTGAAGGTTGCAAATTAAGAGCATATTTCTCAGTTTATAAGACATCACTTGTAAAAAAATTATTTGGAAACAAGTGGAGAAAATATACTGGGTGAGTATTTTATCTTGAGATAACGGAATATTTCTAAAACATTGCATCAAATCAAAAAAAGATCTTAATAATATTTATTATAATGTAGGGGGCTCATTGAATGATGTCGAACTCGATCCCCCACCTCACCTCACCAGAGTGGGAGGGGGGACAACTTTGAAATCTTAAATGGAAACCCCCATTTTGTATTGCAGATTCGGATTCTACGCCATCAGTTACGTGTTTTGTTTGAAACTTTTTTCGATTCGTAATAGATTTCCGCTGTAATCGCAAAAAAAAAACATGATTGATGAACGTCTAGAAAAAATACACAAAAAAAGAGAAGCAAGCAAACATGATTTTGTGTTATATTTTATTTTAACATTAAATAACATTTCAAAGATGCAAATCATTTCAATTCTCTCTTGTAATGTTATAGCCTGCATTACTGTTCAAATATTCAACACTAACTAATTTGTATTGGGTTAATAATTAATAATCTAAATGGGGATCGGACAATGTGTAAGTATTCACAGCTTGTCTGAAGTACTGAAGTACTGAATAAAGTACGGTTTTGTATCGTTTAATAGCATTCCAATTACGAATAAATAAATATATCGAAGTAAAGGGGCACAGTTTCGAACACATGCCTTTTTGAAATGTTAGTTTATATTAAAATAAAAAAAGTGTTAAGATTTCAAAGTTGTCCCCCTTCCCACACTGGGGGAAGGGGGGAGGGTGAGATGGGGAATCGAGTTCGGCACCATTCAGTGAGCCTCCTGCATTATAACAAATCTTATTAAGATCTTTTTTTGATTTAATGCAGTGTTTTAGAGATATTCCATTGTGTCAAGATGAAAAACTCACCCTGTATAGTAGACCCAAATGCAGGCATTCATATACAAACCAAAGTCAACTTAAAACCTTCAACTCAAAAAACCACCCCCAAAAAAGAAACGTTGAACTTTGGGTACCGAACTAAATAATTAATCCATATTTATTTTAAATACATATATGTTAATAATAAATGTAAGATAATATATTATATAATAATATATTATATAATAATATATTACTTATTATTATTTATTCTTACAAAATAATTTTTTATACGTCGCTACTTTCATAACTTTCATAAAGGTACAACATATAAATAATCCTGAAACCAATAGATGATTTCCCTTTTTTATTTGTTTATTTTATTGTTATATATATTTTTATGTTCTACCACACAGAAAGAACTTAAAGAAATATATAGTGAACCCAAATACATACATTTGAACTCAACCGAACTCAACCGAAAAAAAACTCACCTCTCAAAAAGGAAAAATAACTTTCAACTGCGTGTACGCAAATAAATATTATTTAATATAAAAAAGAAAATTATAACAACAATTTCATTTTTTATATTTCGATACTTTTATTACTACTAGGGTTAAAATATACATACAAAATTTCAGGATTAAATTGATGGATAAACAATTATTTTAACCCTAAAATTAACAATAACAAATTGCTCCTACTAAGATCATTCAAAGAGCTTTTATTTTTTATTTACAAGTTCTATCACACACAAAAAAACTGAAAAAAACATATAATAAACCTAAATATATACAGTTCAATATAACAATAGGCCAAGTTGGCAGCTTAAACCAAATTCAAAAAAGCCACCCCTAAAATGGGGAAAATAATGATAACTTTGAACTGAGTGAACGGAATTAGTCCTTCTTTTTGATAAAATATTAAATGGTGTTAAATGATGGACTATTTTTTTATAGATACACAGGTAGAGCTTTTTGGTTTCTGCTTCTAGAATTGCAGATTATTTATTTTATTAAGAAAATAATTACACAAGATTAAGATACGTATATTTAAAAATTTTATACAAATAATACAAAATTCTTACATTGGCTTTCTTATTCCCATTACATATAATTTCTAAAGTAATTAAGCATTATTCATTTCATCAACGTGTACACCAATTTTATCGTTTTCCGTTTCATCTTCAACATTCTTTTGAGCCGTTGCGGAAACTACAGGCGGTACAATTAATAAATTAGCGTGCTTTATTTCATTCTGTACTGATTTTAAATTAACATCTTTAGTATGATCAATTTTGAGCGGTTGATGGAAATAAGCTCTATAAACTGCTGGATTTATGGACGAAACAATTTCATACCCTAGTAGGAATTTGGCAAACTCTACGTCCTCGGTTTCTTGATATCTCTTCTTCGAAAGCGTTCTTCTTTGCCTGCTCTTACTTTTAGTGTGGGATTTCTTCCATGGACGTACAATTCCTTTCGGGTAACACACCTAGGATGGTTCGGTCAGATCTTTAGCTATTTTCCAAGTGGCTTCGACTAAATTTTCAGTCTCGTCAAGAGGAGCAGCTGTACTGGTTTCTGAATGGGTTTGAAGGTGATCTTTCATGCTAGATAAAAGTTCTCTTAGTGTTGTAGCCCCTGAAACTGCCTTTATGGTGTGGAATATCTCGAGTATTTCTGTTACTTCGCTCTCATCAAGCTTCTTTCCTTCTAAGCGGTTGCTGATGACGTATTGACCTGGGTCTTCTTCCTTTGTAGTCTCTCCAAATCTGGATTGAAGCACTGGCTGCTTGTTTTTGGGACGAATTACGAATTTCATGGTGCCTATCTTCTCATCAGTTGGATGCGATAACCCCAAAGCATCCATGATCTTTCCAACCTTTAGGTATTCATCATCTTCGCTGTTTGATGTTTCCTCTCCAATGTCAGCAAATCGTGGAGTTATCACTGTCACCTTCTTGGGATTCTCTTCTTTTATGATCTCAGGTACTTTTATGTATGGGAAAAATAGTTTTGGTATAGACTTTCTGGTCGAGGAAAATACCTTCCTGGCATTGTGAGCGATATCCGAAAAATGCTGTAGTGCAGCTTGACCAGATTCTACGCTCTGGCGCATCATTGATCCAACTCTTTGGAACACCTGATTCATACCCTCATTGGCATTTGGGGAAGACTTGCTCACGATATCACCTTGCCTTGATTCTATTGGAGTTTTTTCTTTCAAGACATCCCTATCTATAATCTTATATTTTGAAGGAACGATCATATCTTCGGGTGGAATTCTCATGGTGGCCAAAACGGCATTCCTAGCAGAGGATATCATGCCTTTAACATGTTGCACCGGAGCTTTCTCGTCTTCTAGCGAGTTCTTCGTGACAGTTCCGAAATTTTTGATGGTCCTTGGCACGTCCAACTTCGCTTTCGGATCCAGTAATAAGCTTATCAGGGGTAGAGGATGCCTCTTTTTGTTTTCGACTACCTTTTTATTTTTCCTACTCCTTATCTCTCGGCGAAATCTTTCTCCGAAATAGCTCGGATCTCTTGGAAAATGTAATAAATAGCTGCGCACCATCTCGGGATTTTCCAACTCAGTAGCTGTCCTAGGAACTTCGCTTTCTCGAAGTTTTGATTTTACATTCGCGTATTCATGGTGATTCCTCGCATCTTGTTCATTCTGAGTACGCATTAGCTGAATATAATGCTTCAATCTGGAAAACGTTTCTTCATAACTTCTGTCATTGGGTCCTACTGCGTACTTGCTGCTAGTTTTATGGAGACGCGGTTGTGAAATTGAGACTGTTAATGGTGGCACAGCATCCTTTAGGTGTGGTGAAAATAATAACTCTGAATTACTTTGTCTCCAAGATTGATTGTCTTTGAATCGTCTATTGTCGAAATTTTGATTTTGGGAATGAATCTTGTAATTTGTAGTTCTCTGCATATCCGTTGGTCCTTGATCATCAGGATGCGTGAATTCTTCTTCTGTATTAACATTTTTTGTATTTATATAGCCTGATTGGAATTCATTCTTGGGAACTTGCTGTCTGGTTTGTTCTTGGAAGATTATGGGGTCTTTTAAATGTTGTGAATTGTCCTTAGGATGATGTCCCTTAGTTTCGAACTTCTCGTTATCTGTATTGTGTTCACTAAATAAAGAATCTTGATTACCAGAACGGTCTGGTTCTTGGTACATTATTGGGTCTTTTAGATGTTGTGAATTATTCTTAGGATGATGCTCTTTAGTTTCAAACTTCTCGTCCTTTGTATTGTTTTCACTAAATGAAAATTCCTGATTATCAGAGTGTTCTTGTTCTTGGGAGATTATTGAGTCATTTAAATGTTGTGAATTATTCTTAGGATGATGTTCCTTAGTTTCTAACTTTTCGTCTTTTGTATTATTTCCACTATATGAAAAATCTTGAGTATCAGAATGGTTTGGTTCTTGGTACATAATTGAGTCTTTAAGATATTGTGAATTATTCTTAAGATGATGTTTCTTAGTTTCAAACTTCTCGCCCATTGTATTGTTTTGACTAAATGAAAAATCTCGATTATCGAACTGGTCTTGTTCTTGGAAGATTATTGAGTCCTTTAGATGTTGTAAATTACTCTTAGGTTGATGTTCTTTAATTTCAAACTTCTCGTCCTTTGTATTGTTTTCACTAAATGAAAAACCTTGATTACCAGATTGGTCTGGTTCTTGGAATATTATTGGGTCTTTTAGATGTTGCGAATTATTCTTGGGATTATGTTCCTTAGTGTGAAACTTTTCGTCCTTTCTATTGTTTTCGCCAAATGAAAAATCTTGATTATCAAAATGATTTGGTTCTTGGAAGGTTATGGAGTCTTTTAGATGTTGTACATTATTCTTAGGTTGATGTTCTTTAATTTCAAACTTCTCATCCTTTGTATTGTTTTCACTAAACGAAAAACTTTGATTATTAAAATAACTTGGTTCTTGCAAGATTTTTGAAGCTTTTAGATGTTGTAAATTATTCTTAAGATAATGTTCATTAATTTCATACTTCTCGTCATTTGCATTGTTTTTACCAAATGAGAAACCTTGACTACCATATTGGTCTGGTTCTTGGAACATTATTGGGTCTTTTAGATGTTGCAAATTATTCTTGAGATGATATTCCTTAGTGTGAAACTTCTCGTCCTTTGTATTGTTTTCACTAAATGAAAAATCTTGATTATCAGAATGATTTGGTTCTTGGAAGGCTATGGGGTCTTTTAGATGTTGTACATTACTCTTAGGTTGATGTTCTTTAATTACAAACTTCTCATCCTTTGTATTGTTTTCACTAAACGAAAAATCTTGATTATTAAAATAGCTTGGTTCTTGCAAGATTTTTGAGGCTTTTAGATGTTGTAAATTATTCTTAAGATAATGTTCCTTAGTTTCGTACTTCTCGTCATTTGCATTGTTTCTACCCAATAAGAAACCTTGATTACTAGATTGGTCTGGTTCTTGGAACATTATTGGGTTTTTTAGATGTTGCGAATTATTCTTGGGATACTGTTTTTTAGTGTGAAACTTTTCGTCCTTTGTATTGCTTTCACTAAATGAAAAATCTTGATTATCAGAATGATTTGGTTCTTGGAAGGCTATGGGGTCTTTTGGATGTTGTACATTATTCTTAGGTTGATGTTCTTTAATTTCAAACTTCTCATCCTTTGTATTGTTTTCACTAAACGAAAAACCTTGATTATTAAAATAGCTTGGTTCTTGCAAGATTTTTGAAGTTTTTAGATGTTGTAAATTATTCTTAAGATAATGTTCATTAATTTCATACTTCTCGTCATTTGCATTGTTTCTACCAAATAAGAAACCTTCATTACTAGATTGGTCTGGTTCTTGGAACATTATTGAGTCTTTTAGATGTTGCGAATTATTCCTAGGATGATGTTCCTTAGTTTCAAACTTTTCAGCGTTTCTATTGATTTGACTAAATAAAAAACCTTGATTACTAGAATGGTCTTTCATTTCATGTCGTGTTGCTTCACCATTATGATTTCCAAGGCCACTTATCTGCAGCTTCAGTGGAATTACTGCAGATTTATTTTCAGGCTGTGGTGAAGTGGTGGATCTATCCAAAGATTCATTGGTGGCATTTTGGCTAGCGGTAAGCAACGGTAATAAATCTTCATCCGTCAAATTGTCAAATAAATCTATATTGGGGATACGAGTAGAATCGAATGACAAATTTGGAAAAATTGAAGCGTTATTGTTGGTCGTTTTTGAAATAGCAGCTTCTATATTGGTTAAGTTATCAGTCATATTTTTTTTAGAATGGATGTTGGGCTTTCCAGATGTAATATCAGAAAAGTACTGTTGATCTGAAATAGTGCTATATGGCTTTTCTGTTGTTGTTTCTAATAAATCCTTATTCATCAAATTGCCAAATTCATCTGCAATATGTGAAAATGCTACCGTTGAAGTATTGTGAACACTGACATTAGTATTAGGAATGCCATGTTCTAAATTTCTCAGATTGTCAGTCATATTATTCGTATATTCTTCTGGAGAAGCTTTAACCTTATCAATCTGGTGAATTTTGGATTGTGTGGCAAAATAGCTGAATGGTAAATTTGGAGGATTTGAAACATTACTGTAGGTTGTTTTGGAAATAAAAGCTTGTGGTTGGATGTTGGGCTCTTTAGATGTAATAGCAGAAAATGAATCCTGATTTTGAATTGTACTGTGTACTTCTTCTGTGGTAGTCTGAAACGGTTTTGCTGTTGAGAGTTTAGGTACATTGAATCTATCAATCTCCCTACACCTAAATTTTGAGACGTTTCTTCTTTTACCTGTTTAACTTTAGAGAGTTCACTTGTGTCCCATAAATCTTCAGCATTACTTGAAGCACTATCAGATTTACTCGCGTTTTGCCAACGATGTCTTAGTGAAAATTCATTCACACTCAAATGGGTATTGTGATTTCCATTTCGGGAAAATACAGAATCATCATTCAATCTTGAATATGATTGAATTGATGCATCCCGACCTAGAGCATAATTTTGTACAGGTTGTAATCGCTCTTGTTTTGGTGTTAATTCCAAATCAAAATGTAATGGCTCACCATTTCGTAATTCTTCATTTTGAGAAGTTAGTGAAGTAAATCCTTGGAAGTTCAAATTATCCTTGGAAATCTTTGTGGTATGAGATTGATGGGTAGAATCTTCTAACACTTCTTCAAAAATATGAGGGTCAAGTGGTTTAGACACATTTTTATGTTTATCAACGGGTGGTAAATCCACGAAATCGTTTCTATGCATCGGATAATTGGTTAGAAATACATGAATTGTGCTGTGTACTCCTTCTGTGGTAGTTTGAAATGGTTTTTGCTGTTGAGAGTTTAGGTACTTTGAATCTATCAATCTCCCTACACCTAAATTTTGAGACGTTTCTTCTTTTACCTGTTTAACTTTAGAGAGTTCACTTGTGTCCCATAAATCTTCAGCGTTACTTGACACACTATCAGATTCATTCGCGTTTTGCCAACGATGTGTTAGTGAAGATTCATTCACACTCAAATGGTTATTGTGATTTCCATTTCGGGAAAATACAGAATCATCATTCAACCTTGAATAAGACTGAATTGATGCATCCTGATCTAGAGCAGAATTTTGTACAGGTTGTAATGGCTCTTGTTTTGGTGTTATTTCCAAATCAAAATGTAATGGCTCACCATTTCGTAATTCTTCATTTTGAGAAGTTAGTGAAGTATATCCTTGGAAGTTCAAATTATCCTTGGAAATCTTTGTGGTGTGAGCTTGATGGTTAGAATCTTCTAAGACTTCTTCAAAAATATGAGGGTCAAGTGGTTTAGGCACAATTTTATGTTTATCAACTGGTGCTAAATCCACGAAATCATTTCTATACATCGGGTAATTGGTTAGAAATGCATCATCATTGTAAAATATATTCTTATGCCTTGTAGTTTGATCTTCATTAAATCTTGATTTGGTGTCTGAGCTTAAATTAGTTATAATAGGCGGAAGTTCTTCTCGATAATTTTGTTGTGTCTTCTCTTGTACAATCATCTTTGGAACACCTACTTCGTAAGATGATTGAAGCATTTGCTTCGAATTATCATAATTTTCACCGGCTAAATTGCTGTCAATTTTAAAACGTGGACTGGTTTTATCAATTACTTTTTCCTCTTTATTTTCAGTGGGAAATTTTCTAAAAACTGAATCTTTTGATTTAAGAAATGGAGATTTTTGTGACGATGCTATCGTGCCAAAATCTGTAAGGTTGTGATTATGTTTCTTCAAAATTGATTCGCCTAAATCTTTGTGCGTTTCACTTATTTTGGTGTTATCTTTTAAGTATTCAGGGGTATATTCTGGATAGAATTTAACATGTTCGTCTCCGAAATCAGTATTTTTAAAATTATTATGAAGTTTTGGATTCTTATACACAATTGTATATTTATTTTCATTTGGTTTTTTATAATCATTTTGGTAAGCATGCGTATGCACTGAAGTCATGTAATAAGGAATTTTCTTTTCAAATTCAGTTAAATTAACCTTAATAAGACTTTTCCTGTCATTTAAGCTCTCAAATGGTCGAGATAAATAACTTGGATAATCTTTCGACAATACATCGCCTTTGTAAAGCATACTTTTGTCCCCTACTGTTTGTCCTTTTTTTAATGTTTGAAGATTCGTCAATTTTTTATTGGTTCTCAAGTTTGTATCAGTTGTAATTGGTAATGATTCACCTGGAACGCGTAATTGTGCCTTATTTTCTATAACGTCTTTTGGAGAACTTACTTTGGAAGGCAAATGAAGTTTTTGATTTGAATCGCTATCATTTTCAGCGGTTGTATTGCTAATGGTTGTAAAATGAGGAGTGGTCTTATCAACTGATTTATTCCCCTCAATTCCAATTAAAAAATCTTTGAATTCTCTTGATTGAAAAGGCGGTGATATCTGTGAGGATGTTTTGGTGCCGAAATCTGTAACATCTTGAGTTTGAGCTTCTTTAAAAATCGATTCATTGATATCTTTATTTGTTTCAACAATTTTGGTGCGATTTTCTAACTGTTTAGGAATATAATCTTTATGCTGGTGCCTAAAATCTCCAGTTGGAAAAGTGCCATGAACTACTAAACCTTTATCTTCGCTTGAGTCTACAAAATAATCTTTTGAACTTGAAGTGTAATTCGAAATCGTATGGGGTCTTTGTTTTTCAAACTCCCTTAAATCGTCATAACTAGCAATATTTCGATAATTCGAGTCGCCAGATTCAACGCTTTCATTGTTAAAACTAGAAACCTCGATATAATCTGGATTCACGTGGAGAAGTAAATTTGGAATTCCATGTAGTTTGGCTTTAGCTATTGCAAGGTCGTGCATAGCTTTCGCTCTAGCTAGATGGAGGTGAGATAAAAATGGAATACCAACGTTTTCATCTTCTTGACAAGTGACACAAGCCCAAATGTGTATTACCAATATAACGAATGTTTTCGTCGTTTTCTGAAATTTTGCAAAGGAGAAGATTCTTGTTAACGATTGTTTAGGTAAGTCCAGGGGGAAATAAAATACATTTTCATTTGAATATGTCGAAATTGGATAGCAAAAGGGATCCACGATAGCATTCTTATGCGGCTGTGTCTCCAAATAAAGTTAATAAGAGCAAAGATATCTTTATTATTAACTTTATTTTGGAAAGCTATCTAGTGTGAAAAATCTTTCAAAGAAATGAGCATTTAGCTATGAGCTAGTGAATTAAATGTTTATGAAAAGGAGTTATCCAAAGTTAGACTTAATTCGACCTGAAATCGGATTTGTATTTTTAAGTCAAATACACAAAAATCATTAATTTAAACAAAATTCTGATTTTTGTGGAGTGCACATTACATTTTGCACTTTGGATCCTGTACAGTTAAGGAAATAAGTATGTGGACAGTTCTCTAATACGCAGGCAACAGAAATTACAGTTACGAAGGAGAATATTAGTTAATTAGTTAGCCTCAAACGAGTGTACGATGCATGTAGAAGAATAACCAATGAATTATTACTATAGATTAGTGGTAGAGAGCCCACGTCGTAATCTCTAGGTTCGAGTGTCGCATTATTATTTTGAAATTATAATTGCTATTATGTAATAATAAAAAAAAGTACAAAAACCATTTAATTTTCACAGATTTTCTGTGATATCGTCATTTAACTGGGTAGATGTGAAAGTAAATATTCCTAATTTCAAACAAATCAATCCGCTTACATTATTGTATTGGTCATAATCTAATTATTTTATTTCAATTATCTATCTTCAATATTTTACAAGCACTGCAAAGGTCTACTATGCTACCACCTGACAGACCACAACTGCGTTTTTGAGGACATTTTGAGGACTCTCCTTATCAGTTAATATGAAAATTATCATTATGATTCTTTATAATCAACATTTTTAAATAATGTCGGCTACGTATCTAAATTAAAAATAAAATCGCTACTAAACTTTCTAGACAGAAAATTGTAATTAACAAGCATGCGTTACATTAAAAAAACAATTGGGCATCAAAAGTGTCGGATATGTGACCCAGAATGTGCCCAATTTTATTACGTATTTTAAAACTTTAAAAAAATCTATTTTCAAAGATCCTATCATATGTCATAGTTATCATTAATAAATACAAATGCACGCTTAGACGAATTGAACACATCGCTTACACTGAAAAAAAAGATTGTATTAAGTGAAAAGTTTTATAAATTTTCGTTTTTATCCTGTTCAACGCAAAGAATACCTTTTTCTCAGGAAAGTGTTTATTTTAATTGAAAGTAGCCTGCTATTTTGCCGCAAGACTATTTCCTTCTTAAGTACATGCTTTTCGATGAAAAGTAACCGTAATTAAATGGAATGCACCTTAGTTTTGGTTAATATTTTATAATATCTTTATAACTTCTATTTAAGTAAGATAGTACATATTACATATTATATTGTTATTATTATGTACATGTTTAACAACATATTTTAGTTCCTTTCAAATGTTATTGAATTACAAACAGTATTTTAAATAAAAAAGCCGGACGTTTTGGTTTATTTGCGTGGACACGCACGTATCCATTGATTTAAAACGTTCGCCTTTTAACCGAAAATGCAAGCACCTGTATTCAAGCTAAGTGCTTTTTTACGCGGAAGTATTTTAGTTTTATTCATGTTCCTACGTGCATAAGTCTCAGATACACAAACAATAATGAACAAAAGTGAATATTTTTCGCGCAAGGGTAAAGAAATTTCAGAGATAATTGGAATATTTTCAGTTAATGCGATTTTTCTTATAAGCCAAGGAACTTTACAGCAGTATATAGTGTTTGAACGTTTTAAAACTGTTATACACGGGAAAAACGATCTTGTTGTTTTGAACAATTTTTCATGCATTTGGTTAGAGTTACTAAATTATTACTTGATTTAAGAATATTAAAAATATTCCTGTATTCAATCAAACAAATAATTTGGTTAATAGATTTATTTGAGGCTAGCGCATACATTGAAGTAAAAATAAATATCGCATTTTATTTTCGTATAGCAGTTTTCTCCCCATATAGTACAGCAGATGAGCAGATATACTTATGTGTAGTAGAGAAATTGTCGCATAGATGGCGCATCTCCTATTTCATTCCAATAACAGATAATATTACGCACACAATAGGCTGGAAACTGCGATCGTAACATACTAATCTGGTGTATTTACCAGAACAACATGTGATAGGAATCATCGCTATTGAAAGGACGATTTCTTTAATGGCACACTAGAGTGTTAGGATGGTCACTGCGACCACCAACTACTCAATACTTACTAGGACTTATAACATTCTAATGGCAAATCTCGCCTTAGGGCATGGGTTTTTGGAGATAATTAATTTTCATTTCGATTGAAAATGATCACGGCATTTTGTTGTGTTTACGCTTAAGTCTAAAATGAATAAATGTTATAAGAAAAGAAAAAACCTCTTGAATCAACATGCTTACGGCTTTCTACCAATCTGCATGTTTTCAAGTTCAAAATAAAGAGGACTTGAATCAATTATCAATATCCTTTCACTTAAAAGAATAAACTGTTTCAACGAAAAATATATTATTTCCGAAGAAATGCGTGAATTTAAAATTACATTCCTTTTCAAGGAAACGGTAAAAAGATAGGCGATGAAAACAATTAGTAAAGCTTTAGTGTCAAACTAACTGAGAAAATTCATATGTATTATTATTTTCATCAAGAGTAGCACAAAATGGGGTGACCATTATCCTAATGATGAAAAAAATTGATATGTTAGTTGTGTTCATGAAATGTAATGGCGATAATAGAGAAGCATCAACTGGCCAGCGGGATCGCCAAATCTCTCTATTTTAGATTTTTGTGTGTGAAGTTTTCTGAAGCAGAAAGTTTATATTACTTGTCCACAAGACCTAGGCAATCTTAAAAATCGAATTCGTAGGACCTGTGAATAACACAATACATGCTGCGAAAAGCGTTGCAAACAATGGGGGTCATGTTGAACAGAAACTATAGCTTCATGAACTGAAATTTTAAACTGTTATTCTGTTTATGTTGTCATGTTATACACACTTAAGTGAAATAGCAATGGCATATGTTGTCAAGACCGTATTAAGGATCATTGTCCAACAGGAAGCTGACAAAAGAATTCATTTGTTTCACCGCCTATTCTTTGCGATTATAGTTTTATTCTACTAAAGTGTGCATTCGTAACAAACTTTTCAATTTATGTTTTTAAATGATTACGTAACTATGACATATGACATACCATTGTAAAGAGATTTTTTTAGAGTTTTATTTACATAATAAGATTGAGTATATTCCATTTAAAATTTTATGTGTATTTGCTATATCTAACACCATTGTTTTTTTATTCTTAGGCATATAATAGTTGTAGAACAACTTGCCTTTTTTAACATTTTGTTGTATCTCTAACAACAGCCGAGATATCTGGTGTGACAGTTAAAATTAAACAAACTGTATAATCATAAAATTCCAAAGTTCGACATAAAAGTTTGTATTTCAATCTAATTTTGTATTAAAAATACTTTTCTTTTATAAACATAAATAAACATTTATATTAGAAATAACGTCATGCTTTTTTGGGGTACCTATTTCTATGTTTAATTCACTAACACCCTGTACATGTCAATTTTTTTCAGGAAAAGTGATTTTCTTTTTTTTTGAAAACAGAAACTTTTCGTAAAGAATAACTTTTCGTTCTAAACTTAACAACAAAGTTTTTCTTCTTAATACCTTAATTTCGAGACACAGTGTGTTACATCTAGCAATTATTATTATTATTATTAACAACAAAAAAAAAACTTACCATTCTCATCTTCTAAAATACAATATTCAAAAAGCCACTTATACGAATTTAACCTATTTTCACCATGAATGCAATGACTGTAGCATTAGACAAAGTACATACAAGAGCGGTGAATATTTGATAACGCTTACATTGGCAAATATTGTTATTGTTAAGAAACGTTATTATTGGGACATCCATTTCTGCAGAGTGATCATTCTCAGTATTCATTTACGGGTAACAGTAATACCTATCAGGTGACAAAAACACACAATGCAATTTTAACAAGTTTATTTAAAAATATGTATTATACATTTAACACAAAAATTAAATATTGTGCACTGTTTCTAATTCAAATTTATAACGAATTTAATCTATCTATATAACAACGGTTGTGTTTCCCAATTCGTGTCACAACAAAATATTTATAAAGAGCGCGGAAGAAAATTTAAAAGAAGTAGTGTTTTTAACATTTAACACATGCACATCTTAATCTTATAACAAACAACAGAACAAAAACGGAAATAATAAACAAACAATCCTATATCTTAGTATAGCTACGTATTTAATCAACAGTTTATTTTATTCTTGCCAACTTCCATTCACCCATCGCCCTGTCATCTCTCAAAATAATGAACAGGATACGTAGAGGAGAGATTTTTTTTACACCCTCTGGTTAAATTCTACGTTTTGAGTTAGGTGTACGGATTCCTTTCTTCATAAATCCTTATTATATCCACCTCATTTTAATACACAAAATATACAGATCAGAATTAATTGTTAAATATTTATAATAATATTGCAAAAAGAAAGCATGACGTCGATCTTGTAAAAAATCATAAGTGCGAAAAAATATATTCCTTTCTTATATCATGTATTTAAAAAGACATATAGTTCATGTCATTTTTCGTGTTGTTCATTTTGGCGTTTTCTAAGGTTTGCATGATTGTGCTGCCTAATGATTGCCCGGGGGGACATTGTTTTTATTATAAAATATTATATACATCTCTTACAAATCTGATTGGTCTGGACCTAAAAAAAGTAAAATTGAAATTAGTGAAAAGCCAAAAACGATATCTAATTATTAATTTCACACAATCTAAATGAGAAAATCATTTTTAATTCTTATTAAGCTCTCATAAATTTATTGATTAATTAATTTATATTTTCTCGTTTAGATTGTATGGCAATTTGTATCGTTGCTATATTTATTTGCATTTGATATACAAATTCCGCAATATGCCAACGAAAAAGTGAAAGAGAAGAATTTACAGAACAATCTCGAGATAGAACTAATTTACAGAGAAAAAATCGTCGTGCATTTACACAACACTCACATTCAAAGCTTATTATAACCAGCGCATGCTAATTGCGAATATAAAATTGCCAAAATAAAACCTATACATCGTATAGAAAATGAAAACACATATATGCAGATATGAATGGAAGAAAATGACAAGCTAGCCACGCAAGTGTTTTATTCTAATGAAACACACAAATGAAATGAGAAAATGTCGGATGCAATGTTATAAAAATATTCACAAATTCCGTGGGAAATAACAAAATATTAAAAAAAAAAATAGTAGCAAAAAAGTTTAAACGAGGTTCGAATACTTGCCCTCGATAGAGTAAGTACGTCTCTTGAAGCAAACTACACCTTATTTTTAGTGTGTTTAGTCTGAGGGTGAATAAAAACGACTAGTATATTTATGTAGTTAACTAGTTAGTGTCTTTATTTTTGCAAAATTTTAAATTATGTTCAGTTAAGATTAACGTACTAAACAAGTCACACTGTTTAATTTTCATTGTCAGTAATGTAAGTAAAATATTATCGAAATGCAGTATTAATTTTTGTCCCTGGTTGTTTTGTTTGTTTGCCATTCATAAACGCGTTCACAAAGCTGCTTAGTCTATCCTTACAAGCAGTTGTGTAAAAGGAGAAGTCTAACTTTGAATCAGCATTTAATTTAATTTTACACGTAGTTCGTTTTTTAAACTTGCCAAATAGTCCAGTAAAATATTACATTTCACCCGTGATTTTGGGTAAGGCAATTCTTTGTAGTGAATTGGGTGTCCTGCTCACAATACAAGATCCTGATTTTGGAAATTGAAAGAAATGTAAAACTTGGAATATGTTTTTGTTGCAGCCGATATTCATTTTGAGGGGTAAAACATCCACTTGAAGATTGACAGGTTTTCAATTTTCGCCATATAATACCACTCAAAAAGAAAGATAGAAAATCGATGTAAATAGACTAGTTGCACCATATATAAAGGTCTTTTAAAATACGATTATATCTTAGATGTTTTTGTAAAAATACGGAAAAAAGTTTTAAATATGACTTCTGCGACTTTTATGGTGGAATTCTATGCATTCCTGTAGCATCTGTATCACTGTAAGCATGTATTATGGATGTCTACAGGTTTACGGATAACCTTACAGACACTGACCAAGAATTTCACTGTTAGTTCTGTAATTTTTGTTTTGAAGTTAGGGTGGGCACCTATAGTTCGTTTAAAACTGTACGTGTGTGCAGAACTGTGCAGGATGCAAGTACTAAATCGTAGAAGAAAATTTTGCGATTGCGTGCTCTTGTTTGGTTAGAATATTGGATTACATGAACGTAATAACATTATCAAATATCTCTTACGCATAATCAACTTTAGGCGCGAAAACATCAGAGATAGTTGCTTATCGTTGGTATAAACGTGAATACAAAAATTAAATAATTTTGAAAATCCAGTAGCTTTTGCTTTTACACAACAGGATTTCATGCATCCTCCTAGTTGTCAATAATAATAATGTACATAATGCAATATATTACTATGGTTTAAACTTTTCATTTACTAATGTTTCATTAAGTAATAAACATAACCAGAAGATACAAACTGTCATTTACAAAATCATTTTACGATGAAACATAAATTCAAAGAGAAGATTTAACAAATAATATCAAATATATTAAAATGTAATGCTAATTAATTTAAATAATTTCAACATTTAGAAATTGGAAAAATGGGAAAATATTATTTGAATTATGAAAATAAACAAATTTCAATTTTTTGGCTCTTCTCTTAGATTAACTTTCATTGTTTAATTTCATTTGAAAAAACAAGATGTATACATCTGCGGAACGTCAGAGATAATAAACTTCAAATTCATTTAGATCATTTTTATTCCATTATCGACCATATCAAGATAACCTAAAATTATATTATTATTTTTGTACTTATAGTGTTGAAAATGTTAAAAATGTTGATGAATTTGTTATCATCTAATAAATCGATTTCGGAAAAAGATAGCTTTTACAATCACCGAGTGATTTAATCAAATTAAAAAAAATCGCCAAATATTCAAGAGCTAATTTAACCCACTTAACGATGCAAAGGAATATTTATGATAACCTTTAAAACATTTGGGAAAACAGAGGAATTGAAAGCACTGGTTTATACACTGCAGTGGTAAGACCCATGTTAAGATATTTATCCTCCAATTTAGTGGAGGAAATCAAGGTGTTATACGAAGAGACAGGCATTTATTAAGTCAGTAAAGTTACAAAGGTTGACTTACTTCAACTTGCTTCTGCATCACTGGGGCTGCAAATAGCTCCCCAGCAACTGTTGCGGAAGCTATGCTAAGTTTACTCCCTTTTAATATTTACATTTAGCAGGAGCCAAGAATGGGAGCATACAGATTGAAATGTAATGGAAACTGGAGAATCCATGATAGTGTTAGGCATGTCAGCATAACAGCCGAAGTCATAAACTCTATTTTTCAGATGGGCAATGACAGAATGATTACCAAACTCTTCTTCGACAAACCTTTCAAGGTTATCTTAGACTAGGATGAGTGAAGACCAAAAGAGAAGTCAAGAATTCAAAAACTAATGGGCCAAAAGGAATCACAGATTCTGGAGCTGGTGTGGAGAAACCCAGACCACCCATATATGCTAAACGGAAGTATTAGCAATAGAAACATGTGCTGTAAGATGGCCAGGAAGATGGGCGTGGGAAAAACAATGCAAGACAAAAAAAAAACAAAATAATGTCTTATCTAATAAATTACCACAATTGGTATACAATGAATTCATTTAATTTTTACAGAGGAAATCCGTACTACACATCCATATGTGTTTTACCTATTCCCAAATTTCATGATTTTTAAATTTGCTATTTCATTAGGATACCCTATACCATTTTAAGAAGAACTGTAGGTTATACAACTTATATTTAAAGCTTTTCTTTGTATTTTTACAATAACATCTGCAGTATAAGCGTAAGGCTTAACGCAACATCCTGTATACAGGTTGGTCACATATTTTAAAAAATTGAAAAATGTATGTATGGGGCAACTATTGCATTTACACCTACCTAATTTTTTTCCTTTACCTGGAGTTACATGCAGAAAATTTTCACTTCTGAAAAGTGAATATCGGCAGCAAACAAAAAATGCTTATTACAGACTTATACATGTTCTATGTATTCCCCAAGATTTTACAATTTTTTTGAATTTACATGTCCGGAATCTTGTATTGTCAGTCTAAAATCTTGTTTTCCTATTAGCTTTGTCGTTTAGGCATGGTCTTAAAAAGAGTGGGCAAAGTAATTTTCCTCTGTATCTCGAAAAGTAAGTAAGTAACTTTGTTTTGTAGACATAGAAAAAATTTAATAACATAAATAAAATAAAAAAATAAAAAATACGTCACCTAAAAAGCTTTTGTGTTTAAAAATATTTGCTTCTTTTGTAAGTACAACTCAATTATAAGAAGTTATCTATAAAAAGTTCCTCTTGAATATTTTTTCTGAATCCTACACTCACGAGATACATATATATCTAGGAAATATTTTCACACCCTTTTTTCTAGATAGCGGCTAAGCAACAGTCCTAATAGTGGATAAAATTCGGTTTTAGACTTAGTAAAATCCTCATAAACCACAAAAATTGCATAAAATGCACTCCTATCCAAGGTCACTGGTGAGCCATTTAAAATGTAACCTTTTCCTGGACTAGAACAAAAACTAACCTAAAATATCATGTTAGGGACAAATATTTTAAGGAACAAGCAGCTTAATATTCCGTACATTATTCGCAAAAACAAAGATTTTTAGTCTTTTAACGTTTCTGCAAGCATTTTTCGTTTCATAAGGTTTCCAAAGGAACGAGCATGTTTATCAAATGCAAACAGATACAGTCGAAGCTTCGCTTGCAACGAAGCCATAAGAAAGATGTGTGGACTGGATGAAACATTTATATTATACAAGGTGGAGTTTACTCCAGAGAGAGTATGGTTTAACCATCGGTTAGCAATCCTCAAATAAGCCGGTGTGATTTTAATATTAGGTTGCTGCAAGAATTTAATTGGATACGACAAAACTGTCTTATTTTTGGATCACGGCACCAATGTGGTTTTAATGCCTACCAAATCAAAAAGAAGGAAAAAAATATGCTACATTATTTTATATACACCGAGCATTTAAAAAAATCATTCTCGCGTCAGCCCAAAAGTGTAAATCCAAAATTTAAATTCTGAATCGGCAATTAATATAAAAAAAGAATCTTTAAAAGTATGCACTGAGAAGAATTTACACCTTTGGATCTGCTATAAACCGGCCCTTTCTAAATTCTTTAGTATTTGGTTTTTTTTGGTAAAGAAAAAAAAATCATTAGAATTAGAATTTAGTACCTCTAGGGACTACCCAGGAACGTCTAATTCATATTTAGACAATGCCTAATCGCAAAAATCCGCCTCTTCAAGGGCACTTTCAAGAGGCACTTGTCGCCCCATTCGTTTCTAAACTGTGCTCGGGACTTTGGTTGTGACGAGTGTCGGAAAGGTAGAGGGGATCTTTGTTTTTACCACTCAAAACCCTTGGACAACGAGCCCAATAGCCCGAAACACCACCTGGCTTATTGCCCAGAGCGCTATCTTGGGCCATCCTGAACGCCCTTGACGGTAGCATGTCAAAATTATTCTCGTAAGGTAAATGAGCTTCACCCCACGAGTCATAATACTGAGTGTAATCCGGGTAGTTGCTATAGAATTCCTGAGGAGTCTGCGCTGGAGTCGAATCGACCGTGCTGCTTCTCAGCGGTGACAAGTAAGTCGAAGGCGGACTTACTTGAGCACCTTCCAACTCTTCCTGTAAAATCCTAAGAGCTGCCGCGTGCAGCTTATCCATAGACATACTCCTGAAGATCTGCCCCTTCTTCCTGCGCAATAAACTCTGCACTAATTCATTCACCAACCTTTCGCTCACTACAGGAGAACCTGGCGAATTAATACCACTGGAGGAAAAGCTATCTGATTCGCTATAATTTTTCAGAGGCAAAGATAAACTTTCCCTTCTGCTCTGCATAGTCTCTTTAGCTTGCTGGTCCTCAATCACATTATTAACAATCACAGTCTGTTCCTCTGCCACTTCTCCTTCAGCGTCCTCATTTTCGCACCCCTCTTGCAAGAGTTTGAACAATCTGGAATGCGTGGATGCCCGTTGATATCTCGTCATTTTATTTAGTTCGGGAAAATCAGATTCGTTATCTGATAAGTGCCGACTTATATCTGATGTCACGCCGGAATCTATATCGTCTTCACTTACATCTTCTAAAGACCTGTTTGCTCTTTGCGATTGGTTTGCAACGTTTCAGCTTCTACGTGACATCTTCAATATTTGATGTTTGCTCTTTCACATCAAAAATGTCTTCTTTGGTTTTATTATTTCCTTGACTGGCCTTCTGCAAGGCTTCAATTCGTTCTTTAATTGAAGGCATTTTTACGTCTTCTTCCACAATCTGTTGATTTATTTCTTGTTTCGGTTCCTGCTTGTGTTGCTGTGGCATTGGTTCCTGGCTGCAAACTACATTCTGCGCTCGAACAGAATCAGTTGAGCAGTCGCCAAGGTTTCAAAGTTATCAGTAATTATTTTCTTGATGCGCGTTTTTAATCTCTACAATTACGTGCTCTATATTCTTTGCTTTCAGTTCTTTAACAGCATCATCAATCTTATTTTCAGATTTCCTTTACTATTGCTATCATCTGAATGTTTTTTCACCTTTTACTTTTTTATGTTCCTTATTTTTATGGTGCTTGCTTTTAATCATGTGATTTTCAAAATCTGAGTCACACTCACTGGATGATACAATCCTATAGTGCTTAGATTTCTTCGTAATTTTCTTGTGCCTGATTTCTGTAACACCATCGTCTGTTTCAATTACGCTTTTGTTACTTTCCTTCTTTACAGTTCTTCTTTTTTTTTCTCTCGTACATATTGTCTTGACTGTTGCACTCAACTACTTTATTGCTGGCAACGTTTTGCTTGATCTCTTCAGTTTTAAGTTGATTATTTCCCAAATAATATTGCTTGCTTAATTTGTTGAACGATTCCAGATTTTCAATGAGGGCATTCGTGCTTTGAACAATACCGCTGCAAAGCATCTCTTGACCTTGCAGCTCCTTTAGAGAATGTTTGGTAGAACCCTCTTCATTGAAGATAACTTCTTGGGAATTCTGCTGTACCAAATCTGTCGATTCCAAGGTTTCTTGAGTATTTTCATTCATAGTAGTTATAGATCTGCCTGATTTGGTATAGCAATTTTCATTTATTTTCTCATTAATGACGTCACCATTCTTCGTTTCAATCATATACGCTTGATTCACTTCCTCTTGATTTTCCTTAACGTAGTTATTTGTTATTCTGTCTTTGGCGACCTCACTAACATCTTGCGATATCGCTTTTTCAATCCTGCTACTTCTAATGACGCCATTAACGAATTCCTCCTTTGCTAAGGTTGCATTCTCATTGAGGAGCATTTCATTATCGAAAGCATTCAATTTACAGTTTGTTACTGTGGTGGTGGTAGTGCCATTCTCACCCTCGGTTATTACAGCATGGGTTGTATCAGTGTGGGACTCGCTAACGAATTTGGTGACGTCCTCATTGTGAATTATGGCGTATTTCTGAGTTTCTTTAGTACAAGTTTCGTCAGCTACTTTCAATTCTTCAAGAGACGATTCCTCGTTTTGTATTTGATTCATGTGTGATCCCAATTCTCCTTCGTCACTGGTTTGAGATTGGGCCTCCTCAATTATTGGTTCCTCATTCTGGCAGTTGGCCTCATCTTCGGTTTGGGAATTATCATTTTGAATAGTCGGTGTTGTCATATCTTCATATTCGTACGGATCGTTTCTTCGATGGAATACGCTTTTTGGTCTACACGGTATTATGTCGTCATCTCTATCTTTATTTATTTCACTCCACCAATCAGGTCCATCATCATCATCATCATCATCCACTTGATTCTGGGCTTCATCCACATTGGTGCTATCGGCAATATTTTCTGCTGTTTCAGTTATATTTTCTTTATCTTTGTCTTCATTTCTTACGCTGGATGATTCTTTAATTTCTTCTTCATAACCTAAGGTGTTTTTATGAATATCACCTAATTCATTTTCTTTGGACTCTGAGGGGTTTTCAAAGTGCGTTTGGTCTTCTATTCTTGGCGTTGTTTCTCTGCTATCCACGATGGAAGCAGATCTAGAACGCACATTCAATGGCACAGAAGTGCAAGCGCCATCCTCCTCATTCAAAGGTGACTCTAACAAAGACGGTTGCGCTTCCGTCTTCTGGACTATAGTAAAAGTTGTATCAACATCGATTCTTTCATTATCATTGTTGACGACTTCGATTTCAGCTGTTAGACCATCATTCTCATTGATGTATATTGTGCCATTGACGCAAGTTTCATCACTATCTCTGTCACTTTCACGTTCGTTAGCGACCGTTTCCACACTGATCTGTGTAGATACACTTGATTCCCTACTATGCCGGCCCATTCTGGAGCTAAAACTTCTTTCGCTCTCTTCGTAAATGGTGCTGAGCTGGTGTGGTATAGCTTCTTCTTCATTGTAGACTGATTCGTCATCGTTTTCCTCAGTCGTAGTTGTCGCTACTGATACGTTATCTTCATCATCATCAGTACAATTGGATTCATCTACCGAATAAACGTTGATATCTGATACTGAACGGATGGCTTGGAGATTGCCGTAGCTATTGGCATATTTCTCAGGTTGACGAAGTTCTTCTTCCACCTCTGTTTCGGTATCAGAATATTCAGAATCCGAGGAATTCGCGTTAGTTTCAGTTTCTGTTTCTGTTTCCGTTTCCGTTTCACTCTCACTTTGTGAGTATTGCTGATTATGTTTGATGAGACTATCTTTCGTTATAACGGGTTGATCTTCGAATTTCTTAGGTTTTTCGTTGAGGTGTTGGTTTAGGAAATTCCTATTGTCTTCAACGTAGCAATTATCTTCGAAAGCCTTGCGAAGTTCTTGGAAGTTATTGCATTTTTCTTCAGTAACAGGTCCTATGTCCTCTGAGATCTGTTTTCTTTTCTCAGATGTATCAATAGAGGATTGGGTGTTCTCGTTAACTTTGAACTTGCCCTCGAATATGTTCCGAATTTCCTCGAAGTTTTGACATTTTTCCGGAGTAGGGGTGCTATCATCTGGGGTTTCCTCCGCTTCTTGTTCGACCTCGATAGGATTTTGATTAAATGTTTGATTGTATAACGCCATCTCGTCCGTGGATGAATAATTCATGGATTCTTCACTGTCACAAGGAACAGATGGGTAAATGGGATAAGGGTACATAGGTGGGTAACCATAATAATAAGGAGGATAACTATAAGGGTCCCAGTATGGATAACCAGCACCGTTAGCGTCTTCCTCTTCTAAGCTTGACCTACTCTGCTCAGTCTCCATGTCTGATGATTCGTTTTGGTAGGGTATAGGATAAAATGGCGAGTAACAACCCCAAAACGGCAAAGGCGTGTTTCTAGGATTAGTTTTCGGGTCGTCGCTGTTGTTTTTGATTTGTTCGACCTCCCAATCACAGTCTGGATATGGCAGTGGATACGGATACGGGGAGTAACAACTCCAATATGGCAGTGGTGTGGATCTGGGTGCTGAGGTCGATCTCCTAGCGCCTTCCATATGATCAAACTCCATATCTCTACCCCTTCTTCCAGACGCTTGCGGAGAACAACCTCTAAATGGCAGTGGTGTGTTTCTAGGATTAGTTTGATTCCGTTTCTCATGCTCGGAATCTGAGCTGCTATCTTTGCTATAGCTAAGCTTTCTTTGCGCAGCTTGAGGTGAGCAGCCTCTAAACGATAAGGGAGTTTGACTTCGTAACGATGGATTGGTCCTTCTATCACTTTCAGAATCAGATTCGCTATCCCTGATCGGTTTTCGCAAGGGCTTTTGCGGTGAGGCTCCTCTAAACGGCAGTGGGGTACTTCTGGGGTTGCTCGATCTTTTCTCATACTCAGAATCTGATTCGCTGGTATCTTTGGGTTTTCTGGGAGGCTTCTGGAATGGCACAGGTGTGTTTCTGGCGGTTTTCGGTGGCTTATCCACGCTGTCGTTTCTCATTAGCTCGTTTGTCGGTGTTGGGCAAGGGGAGTAGAGATACGGGGGCCAGTAGTTCGCCCAATAGGGTACCGGCGGCACTGGGGGCGGTGGTGGAGGGGGATAACCGGTGTTATAACCGTAGTACAGGGAGTTTGGATCGTTTGGTTGTGGGCAATTTTCGAGAGATTCGCTAGCCTGATTGCCGTCCGCTACAACAGATCAAAACGAACCAAAACGTTGCAAAATATCTCTTAAATTTTAATTTTTTTTTTTTGTGCGGGGTATTCGCAAAATTTGCTGCGAAGATTATTTCTCATCAAAAATTAATGTTAACACGGAGAAACTGTTGCATTTCAATAATGTTTACAGCAAGATTTTCGCAAAAAATTACCACGCACGTTACCACACCAAAAACAAAAAAAAACGAAAAAAAAGACATAGGTAGGCTTAAAAAAATCTGTATTATGATTTATTTCTTTAAATTCATTATCTTCTGTTCCTTGTTTGGATTTAGACAAATCAAAAAATGGAAAACAAAAACGATGCTCATGAGGGATGAGCTCATGAAATATGAACATGATTCGTTATTACACGGGAGTTAGTCTGAGAGATCTTCGAGACAAACTTGCAGCATACAAATCAATTATAGATGTTCTGATTTTAGAGATAAATGACTAACTGGATGCCTCTCTGGTATTTGGTATGAGTGTAGTACTTCATCATGCTTCCGAAATTGAATTATATAAAATGTATCTACATTGCTTAACCAAACTGTTTAGACTAATATATGAAACAAAATTGTAAATAAAATTCCTATAAACATGTGTTCGAAAATGCTAAAATTTAAAAAATTTAAGTAATCTGCACGATTTTCATTAAAACAGTAAACACGGTTGTTTTACATTTTAGACCTTGGAGCATCATCTGAAGGCTTGCTAGTTGTTGCAACGTATTTTAATATTCTTTCAGTTACCCATTTTGCAAATTTTCAAGGAATTTAAGTTCGACATTTGAGAATTTGCAGATATAGATAGCAGCACGCGGAGTGATTCATTTATTCTTTTGTCATTAGCGCGATCTGACAAGAGACAAACGATGTGTTAATGAACTGTCAGATAAGAAAGTTTGAAGCAGTGTTCCACAAGTTGTGTTGGAATTTGGGGTTAATCAACAAAAAATTCTCGATCAAAAGAATGAATTCTTGTGATGGAATGCAAAAGATTCCAATCTTTTACATTCCACCACAAGAATCTCTGTAATGAAGAATCGTCACAAAAAATTCAAATCTTTTTGCAAAGTTGAAAGAAATTTCTATCACTGATTGCACTGATGGAAGTTAACTCTTGTATTAAATGAATATCGAATATAACCCTGCAGAATGGCGATTTATCGACTCGTCCAAAAAAAATGCCTGAAAGCCATTCTACTTTATAATGGTAACTAGAAACCATCAGTTCCATTGGTTCATTCTACAAATACAAAAGAAACGTATGACAGTATCTCAACTGTATTAAATCTCATTCAATATTCAAATCATGATTGGCAAACCTGTGGTGAGATTAAGGTTATATTCTTATTATTTGGACTATAAGGAGGATTAACCAAATATTGTTGTTTTTGTGTCTGTGGGATAGACGAGCAATTCAGTAACATTACCAAATAAAAGAATGACACTCACGAACCAACATTGTTCCTAGAAAATTTAATATAAAACAATAAACTATAAAACAAATAATTTAAATGGTTCTAATTTGGTGATCCTATCCACATTAAATTAGGATTGATTAAACATTTTGTGGAAGCACTAGAAAAATAATGCAACTGCTTTAAATACTTAGGGATGAGTTTCTAAAGCTGTCTGATACGAAAGTTTAGGAAGGAATATTTGTTGGTCCACAAGTTAGGAAGCTACTGAAAGATGACAATTTTGAAAGTTCCCTGAATGATTTAGAGCTGAAAAAAATTAGAAAAATGCTTGCAAACATTTTCTGGGAAATCAAAAAAAATGGAAACTATCAAGATATCGTGGTTAATTTCTTAAAAAAAAAAACTATAAAAATTCAGGATGCCAAATATCGCTCGGTTTTTGCATTCATATTTGGATCTCTTTCCTGCTAATTTAGGAAAGATGAACAGGAGGAAGGATTAGATGAAGACATTGCAGCAATGGAGAAACGATGTCTGAGTAAGCGAGATTTTTGCTGGTTTCTCATTAAAGGAAACAACAGCCAACATAAAAGGAAGAACTATTTGGTTTTTGGTTAAGCCTTCAATAATTAAAGACTGTAAAAGCTTTACAAGGGCTGCTAAAGCAATCTCTATGAAGGTATACAATATCTCGGCAAAACTGTAGGAGGTAATATAATAGGCCCCCAACCACTTCATTTTCATCATTCTAGTCTCTCAACCGTTTGGAACCATTCCTTGGAGACCTTTTAAGCTCAGTTTAATTTCTGTTTATTATTGTAGGCCTGTAGAGTGACTACTCCACTTTTCAAAGCAACATTTTTGAACACACGTTAATAAGAACTTTGTTCTTACAGTTTTATTCCATACTATCACATCGGTAATGTCTGGTCGAGTAATTCAGATACACACAGCGCATATAATTCTCTAGTAACGGGTGAATTATATCAAGAACATTGCAAAATTAATTACTTTTGATTTAACTCAAATTGGAATGATAGATGATAGGAGGCACAATCAGTTCTTACCGCATGCTTCTCCGGTCATGGCTTGTAGGACTTTAAACGACCGGCTAGGAATCTTGCCTCCAGTGTACTTCTTTGGTTCCGGAACTGTCTGCTCGCTTGGAGGTACATACGGCTTTCCAGTACCATCACCTTATAATTATTACGATTATCCTCAAAAATCCAAAGTAATTCGCCAGTAACTCACCCTCAATCTGTACTGGAATAGTCCTAACGTTCGTCCCTTGATTACCGGGTTGGGCATTTCTAGGAACTACAAAAAGAAACCCATTAGTAAATTTATAGATTATAGCAAAGTGATCCTCATGATTTGTATTGTTTTTTTTTTTATTTATGTATGCGTCTAGTTAGTATCAAGCGAAAGCCATGTGTAACGTGTTAGATCTGCACGCTTCATTTTTGATTTATTTGGTTTTATTCAATTTTTTTTTCTGGTCACTACGGAAAAAGAAAAGAACACTAGGGAAGAGTTATTCAAAATGCGGGTCGTACCAGAGGGGGGGATGTTGGGCTGATCTGACGCGTTCGTCATCGATTGTAGAAACTTAAAAGCCTTTGAGGGAATAGCTGCGCCTCTATACCTCGGATCTACTTCCTTATGCAGGAAATTCTCTTCATCTACATCTAATTTTTATAAATGTGAATTAATTGCCATATATCATGTACCGTTACCGCGCAAAGTGAGGCGTATGAAATGATTTTTGTATGTGTTTGCATCGTGTGATAAGAAAAAGTTGTCCTGATTTTACACTAGCTGCTTTTTTCTAGGCAAAATTCAAAATATCTATGATTTAATACTAGCATCATTGCACCAAAACAAATAGTATGGAATGCAACTTAATTGACTATGCTATAAACGTTAAAAATATTGTGCAGATTGCATCAATAAAAATATGCTATTGTTTAGTCTTTAGGAATTTTTCTAGTTATGTTGAAAATTATAGGTAAAATACAAGATGCAATGCCATGAGATCTTCCAAATCCAGTTTATTTCTTGATAATAATATTACGACAATATCTAATCAGTGAACATGTAAGGAATAAGTATGAAGGGTATACGGGAAGAACTTTGAGTGATATCATTTTTTCAAGGAAAGGCATAAGCAATATTGCATTGTGCAACAGAAATCAATTAGAGGACTTATAAAAAATAAACAGATCTTTACTGCAACAGACAGCCAGGCAATACTGAGGGCACTAATAAGCCTAAAGATACAACCAAAGCTGGTTTGGGAAAGAATTCGAGAACTGTATAACCTAACTGATAGCAAAAAAGTCACTACATTGTAGGTGCTCGAATATTCGACAATCGAAGGAAAGGAAAAAGCTAATGAGTTGGCTAGAAAGGTATCATCGGCTTCATGTATAGGTAAGCCTAGAACCTGATGAAGTAGTATTCTTAGGAGTTGGGTCAAAGATAAACACAAAGAACACTGGAACAATAGAACGAGTAGAATTCATGGAAGTACCTTTATTAAGGGACCATCAAAAAGAAAGGCTGATGAACAACTGCAGCTCAGTAGGAATCATCTTTGCATCGTAACAGGTTTCCTAACAGGATACTGTAAACTGAAACCTACAGAAAATTGGGATCATCACTGGAGATACCAACTGCAGATTGTGTAATGGGATGACAAAGAGCGTGTATCACATTCTGCGTGAATGAGAAGCTCTGAACGTAAAAAGACAGGCAATTTTTGGCAAGTCAAAATTGAACCCAGAGGATTTTGATCAACCAACTAGAGATGTGACAGATTAGTACGTGGTACTAGGATGCTGGAATGGCTATGTAAATTTAACGGGTAAAAGAAATGGAAGACTAAATACAAAGAGCCAAGAGGCTGCAGTTTCCGGAGATTTCATGTCTGAGAACAAAAAGAAGTAAATTAAGGTAAATGTATCAATTTCTGACCCTGTCCTAATTACTGATACCTTCCTTGTACTTTTTCCTATAATATGCTGCTGTGTTTTAGAGTAGCTTAATAATCCCGCAGACATTCATTTTAAGTTTAAAAATCAAAATTGTTCTTCCTGTGTCATTTTGGAATCTTAAACATTGACATCATTGTATCCCTTAAAGTGTCAGTAACTGGGACTTCTACCTTATAGTTTTTAACCAAACCGTTTACGAGATAACGACTCAATAAATGGATATAAAAAACATTTTATGAACAGCTCTTACACTTCCAGTACTTCCAATGGCTACACGCCCTTTGGACCCTCGAAAATATCAAACGACAAAGATTTTTGCAAATAGCTGCTAAACGAACAGACTTCGTTGGCTAGCATCTTTTTTACTATTAAAGCCAATTTTATTAAAGACGGAAGATTTCATTTCTACCACAATTACTTTTGATGTGACCGAAATTCTCAAGCTCATCATTGGATCCAAACATAGGCAGTGATGCACTTTAAACATCTGGTTAGGTATGATATGAGACCGGTTCTCTTGCTACAACCCTTAACAGCTTCTGCACACTTGAAGATTTACTTTGAAATCAAACGCGGAATCTGTGCTTTATGCAAGATGGAGGAGTTTCAATGCGTAACTGCCAAGGTCATCCGATCTGCCTTTGTGCTTTATTATCTAGGGTTATTTAAAAATAAAAAAATGGTGTACGCAACTTGGTAAAAAGTTTCCAAAGTTATGCAACGAATTGCAACATTAGGGACTAATTGCAACATTCCTGGACCAATTACTATTAATGTATTCTTACGAACTGCATTTTAATTTGAATGTAATAAACAAAGAATTTAGATGCAATTTTGACACATTTATCATACTAAATCAGTCCTTATTTTCAACACTATTTATTCTGGCGGATGCTGCAGAATAATTTTGGAGCAAATTTACGTTTCAATCAACAAACCGTTTGATATTTTCATCTTCATGTTTGTTTAATACTACCATTGTTTTGGCTTATTTAATAAATTATATGAACGTAGATACTACCATTATTATTCTTGCAATTCTGACTTTAAACTATATTTATTTGCCAACGCAAAATCAGGACAACCTTTTTATTCGCTACTTATATTACAGTACCCGCCACCAGAATTAAACCAAAAAGTATACTTATGCAAAAAAAGACATTTTGGAATATATACCAGTGGCGTCCAAAATCCTAAATATCCTCGAAGGAATATGTCCTCCTCTATACCTAGGATTTTCCTCGTCAATTACAAAAATTTCTGCAAAAATTGTTCATAACAACATCATCAAAATCAATGCGGCGATGACGCGATATTTGGAATATATACTTTTCAAGAAACTCACCTTGCTTCAATTTATTCATGAATTCCTGATCATCTTCCGAGAGCTTCATCTTCCTGATCTGATCGGATGTCTGTTCGAACTGTTGCGCCCTCCTTGGACTGTGTTCCGTCGATTCCTCATTCTCGTCTTCATCTCCATCGGTGTTCGTGATCTTCTGGAGCATCTTGAAGGAGTTAGATTGTACAGGTCCTTGTGCCGACCAGCTGGGCTGCCTGGTGAACGTCCTAGAAAAGCACGAAGCGTTTATTTATAGCATGCCGGTTATTTATACGCATGTTCACATAATTCCGCGTCCAGTTTACATCACGAAAACATTCCAGGAGACCAAAAAGAAGCTAGAGGTCTTCAGTAGTAGATATTACACCGGCAAAAGTCGGCAACAAGCCAGACCAAAACAAACAGATCTTCTCGCGACAATCCTATGCATGTTACGCCTCTTGGAATGCTACCAAAAATCATCGGGATCTTTAAGATATATTTATATGCGTGCCCTGCGTGTCTTAACCTAGATTCTCGCGTTTCCTGATTCCATACTCGAGTTACGGTAGCAGTGACGGGTTGAAGTTGGAAGTTATCGGAAAAGTCCAATTAAATTAGAGGAATGGATCAATTTACTGAACGTATTTGCTTGAGTTTTATTTCGGGCCTCGGAGCGAACGCGTAGGTCGTTTATGCGTTCGGTAGGGGCTATTTAAAACTTGACGTATTCTCGGACGTGATGCAAAAATAACCACCAACTCAGATGTGATGTTTTTATTTATAGGTCAGCGCCAACTGCTTTAATAAAAAATAATGTATTGTCCCGCGATTTTTTTCCTAGGATTTTGAGAAAATGGAAGTTTAAGCAAAAAAAAATCAACCAAACGATAATAACAGAAATGCCAGAAGGATTATGATTTTAAAATCACTTTAATAAATAATAAAAAAATTAAAAAATACATCAAAAAACGCCCCAAAGTTGTAAAGATAACGGTAAGGAATTTTCTTGAAAGGAATATTTGGAAAGTGATTATATATTCAGGAATATTAGTGTAACGAGCTAATACTAATGTAAACGAACGAATTAGGCTGATGGGATACGTGGTTAGATAGAAGACTAGTCTACTAGTCCAACCTTGGGGCACCTGACGCACCCCATAGTATTTAGCTCTACCTCTGCTTTGCGGGCTACTGTGGAAAATGGACCTTTTCTTCCTTAAGGCTACTCGTGGGAGCAACCATGGAGGAAGGACGTTTATGTAGCGGGATAACACCGCTAATAAACAGAATTGGACCAGGACCTCCAGTAGAGCAAGCCTTCCGCTGTCCTAAATGAAAGACCTCACACCAAGGAAGGAACAAAGGACAGGAGCAAAACGACCTGCGAGCAGATTGGGGAAAAGGATGGCATCCATCCTCTCTCAAATTGCGTAGCACTGTGCAACTCAAGGGCGTTGCACCTGGAAGCACGTGAAATCGAAGAGGGAGACTTACCTAACCTGGAGCCTTCTGATATCCTACACTTTCTGAAAGGAATAGGATTGGAAGGTCAGCAAGAACAGGGGACACAATAGATCTTCTGTCAAAACCCTCCTATTTCTTCTATAGAATGCATCAATCAAAGTAAAACAAGTACCCTCATAATAATAGTGGTTCTAGGATATGAATGGTGGAATAACAGGAAACATAATAGTTGTTTCCGCAAAGTAGGGGGTGAAATCTATCAAATTACGCATTAGGCAATTCAAGAATACAACATCTGGAAGCGAAGAGGAAGATCTACCTAACTTAAAGTCACAGAGGTATGGGGAGTAAATAACTCTTGAAAGGAATCAGACGGCCAGCTCTTAACTAGCAAAAATAGAAGACACAATTTGTTTTTTTTTAAATCGCAGTCTATTACCACCCTATCTTATACATATATCATATATTCAACATTAAAGAAAGCAGACTTTCTTTTTCATTTCTTATTTTTTTTTTATTGCTTACTCAGGAACACACTAATAATTAAAATACAACAGCTTGACAGGAATTAGAAGCCAAAAAGATATTTGGGCAACACTTAAGGGAGTAGAAGATAAGTTTTGCTTCACTTTTCACTACTTGTTTTTTACATTACTTACTTAGAAAGACCTAAGCAACCAATCTAGAAGAATTTGGCCAAAATTAGAAATAAGAAAGACATCTAGGCAACACTTAAACGACCAGAAGATAAGATTTTTTTGATTTTTCACTATTTGCTTTTTGCATTACTTACTTAGGAAGACCTCCGCAACCAATGTAGAAGAATTTAGCCAAAATCAGAAACAAGAAAGATATCTAGGCAACACTTAAACGAGCAGATAATATTTTCTTGATCTTTCACTACTTATTTTTTCCATTACTTAAGTAGGCAACCTAAAAACTCTTGGGCAAAATTAAAAATCAGAAAGAGATTTGGGCCACACTCAAATGAACAAAAGATAAGATTTTCTTGATTTTTCACTACTTACTTTGCTGTACCGGGCGTTGCCGACCCTGTGGGTGGATTTGAATAATTGCTCTCTTGTCTCTGAACATTATTATTGGTCGCTGTTCCTTCAATTTGAATAGGAATAATTCTAACACCCCTAGAATCGGTTTTCTGTGTTTGTTGTTGATTTTGTACCGGCATTTGCTGCTGCTGTTGTTGTTGTTGTCTCTGTTGCTGTACCTGTTGCTTCTGTTTCACCTGCTGTTGACCGGCATCCGGCCCGGGTCCTGGGTGTTGCAAAACTATCGGCTGCGTAACGTAAACAGCCTCGACATTCGGACTAGTTGGCGGTAGATCCATCTGTACTGGGATAATGACCCTCCCAATCACGTTAGATTGCACGTTTGGTTGCTGTTGAGATCTTTGCTGCTGATTCCACCCTGGCGATTGTGGCATACGTTGGGGAGATGGTTGCTGAGCTTGTTGAGGAACTGGCGACTGCGCAACTCGTTGTTGGTAGTTCACAGGCGTTCGTCTGGCTGAGAGACAGGCGTTTGGGGCTCGTCTGCTTCTGGTGGAGAATAAGATCTTTGTGCCCAAGGTGGAATTTCATTAATTTGCGGTTTTTGTGCTTGCCACGGACGAGGTGATCTATGTAATGTCGCCATAGGTGATTGTGGAGTACCAGGAGATTGAGCAGGGGATTGCACATTCTTTTGCGATGGTGCTGGTGGAGTGGCCACCTTCGCCGGCGGTGTCCCCGTAGTTCCCTTCTGATTTTCGCTATTTAAAGGTGGTATATATAAAGACCCCAATTGCGCTGTGCTAGTTTTTAGCTCCTGCTGCTGCTCCAAAGGTTCTTGCCTGGGGGCTTGCGCCATCTGCGGCTTTGGCTGCATGAATTGCGGTGTCGTCTGCGCTGGCGGTTGTACAGGTTGAACAGGCGGTGGAATCTGATGTTGATTCTGAACCACCGGCCTAGTTTGTGGTGCCGGCATCGAAACTTGAGCTGTAACTTAATCTTGCTGGTTGATCGCGTTAGGTCTAACATCAGAATAGGCCGGTTCTTCGATGAACGATCTACGATTGACGCCGCCGGTTTTTCTCAATAGCGCCATCGGGTTTTCTGGTATGATTTTAGTCATGTCCGGACGTTCGAATATCCCTTCGTTCGTCGCTATGGACTTAGTGGGTATCGGTTCCATGGGAGGCGGTGGCGGTGGTATGTTGACTGGCGGTGGTGGAGGCGGAGGAGGTGCCCCGGCCGGAAATACTTGGACTGGTAGTGCTGGTTGCATTGCCGCCAACGCTGAAGGTGGCAAAGGACCCGTTGGTCCCCTTGGCGGCGAGATTCTGGGCATATCTCCAACGCCTGGTGCGTTGGCGTTTCTCTCTATGCGTCTGGCCATTCTGGGTGATCTGATTTCCGACAGGTCTATGCCGCCGGGAGTGTATGTGAATGGTTTCTTGTCTTTGGTTAACATGGCGTTCTGTACGACTAATGGTGGTTCTACTCTCCTATCTGAGGCCTGGAAGGAAGTGCGTTTAAATTAGTGGAAATAATATTGCATAGGTACTATTTAGTCGGTATTAATAAAAGTATTACTCACCTGTGCGAGTTACTCCAGGTGGTCCAGTTGGTCCTTGACTTCTGAAAATGAAAGGAAAACGAAATTTTTAGCTTTTAGTATTGAAGATGATTCAACATTTCTTTGTAACTTTATTTTCTTCATAGGCGATATTTCGGGAATTTATATAATACTACATGACTTAAATCAAAAGATGTAGTAATAAGAGAGTTTCAATTCTTCTGTAGTTAGTGTGAAATATCGGACATTAAAATGTACTGCTGCTATGTGCTATCGACTCAAAAAAAGATGACACAGGGAAAATAAGCCATAAGGAAACTTAAGGAAAGATACATCTCCTTTAATCTACCAGCCATTGCGCGTGTGTAGATTCTAAGAATTATTTTATTATTGAATTTTTCTGCGGAAACTGTAACGCGAAACAGTGCGAATGTAAATCTAGCTGAAAATATTTCGGCCTCTTTGTCGACTAACATCAAGGGGATTACGGAACGATTGTCGGCATATACAGGGTGTATCCGATATAGAGGTAAATATAATAATATGTAGCATCTGTAATCATTTACGATCAAAAAGTCTTAATGCACAGGGGGTCTATCTATAAGCATTAACGGGAAAAATATTTTTGTAAATGCCGTGGGGCTAGAGCCGCATCCTGTGGCTCAACCTAAATGCTGTCCCGAGTAATACACCCCACAGACCACTATCATTCAGCCATTACCGCTGTTAGTTTTGTGTGGATCGCCGCTTGGAGTGCAAGCTACTTCGGAACATTTTAATTTAAATTCTTCCGTCTCGAAAAAACGATCCTTTTCAGGACCTCATGATTTCATATAAGGAAATTCGGAAGCCTTTGATGCATCGGCCAAAAGCGCGGGAATGTATAGATCATTTTCGCGCGATATCATAGTAAAAGGCTGTTTGCAAATTTTCTGTATCTACATTTATTTCTGTGTAATTCGATTCAATTCATTTTGCGTTATATGAATTAAATAAATCCAAAAGAAATAAACTCAGAATCGATGTGGGACCCGTTTTATACAACTAATTCTCGATCGAGAAAGCGAAAAAAATATTTACTTTTTTTTGTAACTATTGAA
This sequence comes from Protaetia brevitarsis, assembly GCA_004143645.1. Lineage (NCBI taxonomy): Eukaryota > Metazoa > Arthropoda > Insecta > Coleoptera > Scarabaeidae > Protaetia > Protaetia brevitarsis. Next base: position 648,171 of record RXPK01000096.1, on the reverse strand, counting down.
GTCGCATATCCGGTAAAACTCGAACGTCTTATCAGGATATTAAAAATAATACTTTGTGGACTTACGTAGAATGTTCTAAACAAATAAGGATGTTTATTTTATTAAAAAGAAGAAATTTTAAAATGCTCAGTTTTTCTAATTTTTACAAGGGCTTTATTTATTCAGAATGACGTTAAATGAACTTACGGGAACTAGTTAAATACACGTAATAGCAGCGATGGCTGCTTAACTTGCTTCCTTGCATCAGGCCTGATAAGATTTTTGCTTTCAATTTTATTTTTATTTTTTTGATGATAAAATCCGGTTTCGGCGGGTTTGTGTTTTATATGTCGTGTAGTTAACACCCAAGCAAAATTTACTTTTTTATTTGATACACCCTGTATACCTTTCCATTGTTGTTTATTTTAGCCATCGATTACTCGCACGTGATCAGATGGCATAATTTGTGCAAATATTCAAAATGTGTTCTTGTATAATTATTTGAAGAAATAAATTTACTGAAACCATTACTTCAGTTACAAAAAACTGTTTAAGGTTTAGTTTTATAAAAAATTCCTAATATGGATGTATAAATAAGTAATTTATCAGACATAAATGCCAAATGGCAATTTTTATTGAAAAAGTCTAGAAAATATGGAATAATCTTCTTTTTTACTAAAAATGATTTTAATAGTTATTAAAAAAATAGTTGTTCTTTTTTAATGTTTTATTCCTATGGCTTTTTATGACGGTACAAATCGAATCACATTTATTGGAATTTCTGCATAAAATGTGGATTAGATGTTTTGTATTTTAAACTTTAAAAATTAAGATGATTCGACATAATAGTAAAATGAAAAATATCAACAGGACCATATATGAAGTTGTTTTGGTAAACCTATTATTACAAAAAGGATCTAGTTACAATTTTATTTTGTTCTTCTAGGGATTTTTCCATAGAAAGTTCGTCCCTTCAAATGAATGAGAAATAAGCAAATAAACCGCTTCTTTTTCAATATTCTTACTTTTGATATAGTATATCTATTGTAAATAACTAAACAAGTAAACTTGCATTGATATTTGTAAAGTTAAAATAAAGATATATAGAGATTGTGGACATTTATTTATCCATGTAATAGTAATTTAAATCCTTTGCACAGCAACTACAAAGGCTTTAACTCTGGACGGCATCTTTCTTGGGCACCGTAAAGGGTATTCTATTGTATATAACTAAACAAGTAGTAAACTTGCATTGATATTTGTAAAGTTAAAATAAAGATATATAGAGATTGTGGACATTTATTTATTCATGTAATAGTAACCTAAATCCTTTGCACAGCAACTACAAAGGCTTTAACTCTGGACGGCATCTTTGTTGGGCACCGTAAAGGGTATTATCTTTCGAGACGATAGTTCAGTGCGTCGCGGATTACGATGGCATTGCATTTAAAGTAAATATGTTAGAATTACGTCTAGGAATTCGTTTTACCAACCGCGGTCATAATTTTTTGAGATAATAGTTTGATATTATCAACATAAAAGCAGTTTCTTGTATTGGGGGCGAAATGTAAAGGAATTAAATAAATAAACAAAGGAACAAAATTTACACAACCTAAAAGAATTGTGCAGTCGTCGTTACCAAAATGCAGCAATGGTGAATTAGCCACTGGTGAATTGAATATAAAGGAATTATTTATTAGAAACTTTTCAAAATATATCATGGGAAATTAGCACAAATAGACGTACTTTACTCTTTATAAAATTAACCTCATCAAACAATACAAATAATCAACACTTAATTTAATATAATTATGATAGTACTAAAGCAAAATACCAAATGTTGCAACATCCATGTCGATCACTTTATTATTTTGCGTCTGTATGAGAAGGGAAGAATTAGATATGTATTCACAACCTCTGTGTTCAACATTTTTGTTCGAAAAATACTAATATAAAAATTCTACTTTAACTTTTTTTTAATCTATTTTCTGAAATTGTCATGATTTAGAACGAAAATAAGACCAGAATGGTCCAAATAGTGTAAATTTTGTAAGTGAATATTAAAGTGTTAAAAAATATTTTATTGACTGTATATTATGTCATATTAGCTGCCACATAATGCAATATTTATTCACTGTTTTTATCTCCGCGGAAAACTGTTGAGAGATAGCAAAAAAAAGGGTTTACTGATCTTTTCTTCTACAACCATATCGATGTTGCAATTCGAAACTTGTAAAGCGACACCTCAAAAATAATTTAAACCCGTGTCCGCTCATTTAACCTCGCGTTGAAGCCGTACTCCGTCCGTACTTATGGTAATTCCCTTACCGCCGCCATTTTTCACGCATACGTCGTCGCATAATTTACGATTATGCGAGAATAAGAGCGAAAGTAAATGCCTAGCAACTAATAGCAACCAGCGCGGCGTAGTTTCGTTTCGATGTCGCCGATTCGTGGAACCGGCAGGACGCGGCGCGTCTTAAAAGCCCGAGCCCTGTCAGCGTTTTTCGCTGGCCGTTCAACTCGAATCCGTTGCGAAACGAGTCGATTGTCACCCGAGATGCATTACTTAATAAATACTCGCCCGTATTATAATGCATAAGTAAGCCTTATGTGTTGTTATTGCCCGATGGGCTAATAGATTTACGAGATGTCCTATAAACCTGACAATATTTTCTTTAAGTTTATTATACTTGGCCACGCCTACTCTACAAGTTTTAAAATTAGATTTCTACTAGCAATCTAATAATAATAATATCTATTTATTGGGATGATACAAAAATATATTTCATATTTCCCAAAAAGACCAAATCACCATAATAGTGCTCTTCCTCTGGCCTTGAATCACGCCCAAATCACAGAATATCTAACAACCAGAACACAATCTCTTTGTCGGCTCTTTTGATCTCAGTGCGCAAAATTTCGCGACCTTGATGTCACTCTTCGGGCGAGAAGTCAGGATGGGCTTTAATAGAATTCGGTGCCTGACAGGACCTAACTGGAGTGAATTTCGAGAATATGATACATATCTACGATAAAATGAAAGAATATCGCTTATTTTTACAATTATTTTACTTTCTTTTCCATTATTTTCATATTTTATCGACTTGCACTTCATAACACTATTTAAATTAACAGACGAATATAAACTTGAAGTCAGCGACGTGTGCCTAATGCAAAGAGCGAACCACAAGTTCTCGCCTGATTTAATGGCGGATCAAGCTGCGCGTTGGGAATGCGCGAACCCTTCCCGCCAGGCCAAGATGATGTTCTGGTGGTTAGATATTCTGCGCCCAAATTTAATTGGTTTTAGCCAAAAATATAGCCTTTGATTTGATACATGTTTAATTTATCCTTCGCTTCTTTTATACAATGTTCGTCTTCAACCACATCTTCTTTTTTGAAATCTGTTTAATCAGATTAAATTAGGGTTGGGGTGGTCCACGAACTTGTTTCACTGCGACCTTTTCAGATCTATTGTTATCCTCTTTCTCCTAGAAGAGCGTCTCTAATTTTGTCCTCTTAATTAGGTATATCATTCTTGATAGTTGCTTTCGTTGTGTAGCTGCTAGCTGTGGAGTTCTTCACACCCATTACTAGAAGCCTTGTCCTCGCCAGGCAATCACATTGCCACAGCACATGAACTGGTGTTTCTACCTTCTCATCTCAATCTGTAAGTAGCATCATTTCCCAAGCCTATGTTGCACATATGCTTATTTAATCTACAGTGACCACTCAGCAGATCTACTATTATTTTGACAGACTTCACTCTCCTTACTCAGTAGATCTTTAGTAAATTCAAGCATCCGTTTTGTTAAAACCCTTTTTCCTGTCTCTGTCCCGGTAACTTTTGGCCACCACTCCCCCAGACTGATTATGTAACCATTCGTTGATGGATTTTTTAATTTGCGATTTGGTAATAAGGGCCAAACGAATGACCTTGACTAACCTCGCCTGGCCAAATCATCCGCCATCTCATTTCCCCTCACGCCTCAGGCTAGGAACGCAGGCCAAAGTTAATTTCCTTCGGGTGTCCACTTCACTTAGGGCGGTTGCAAGCCCCAAATCAGCTTAGAATCCACACTCACGGAACTACTTGCTTTAAGTGTGGGCTGATTGTCCATCTTTGGTCCATCTTTCTGACACAATGATGAATTACAGCAACTTCAGCCTGGCAACATCGTTGTGTCCTTGTTGAAGCTTACCGCAAGAGCCCTTTTAGGTTTCTTTACGTATATTTTAGCTCCGACAGCGTAGACCATTTTAGAATCGTCTATATACCAGTTCGCTCTTACTGGAGTACTTGTCTCACAAACTTTCTCATCTGGTATTAAGTATAACCGTGATATTTTCTATCTAGGTTGAATTTTTTACCCATGGCATCACATGACATCCCCAAAAGGGGCGCTTCCTTAACTTCATCTAATAGTTTTTGATAGCCAGTGACGTGCAATTTACTTATCGGTGCTTGACTATGCATAAATCTACGTAGACCTGACAGTTCCTTGTATGTAGACATGTAAGCGGTGGCAGGTTTAGAATTACTTCCGTTGCAATGGTGTTTTGGTCACCATACTACTGCTCCGTAGATTATCATGGGTCTCATTAGCAGTATGTATAACCACAGAGTCATCTTGGGGCTGACTCCCCAATTCCTACCACACAGCCTCCTGCACCTACCTAGGGCGATAGTGGCTTTGTTGGTTATATTCTGAGCATGTGGATACCATGTAAATCTTTGATCAAACCATGCCCCAAGGTATTTCGCCTCTTTGACATATGGATAGAAATGTTGTGATTATATGTATTAACATGTAAATATTTTGCTACGGTTGTTTTAATCTGTCCCGATGTGCTCACTATAAATTTGCATACTTATTTATTAGTAATAATAAAACCATTTATTAGTAATAATATTATTTGAATCAAAGACAAATCTGTACAAATCAATTATGTGCACATATAAAGATTAAACGTCAAATATCAAACATGCCGACAACCATCTGGCTTTTGTTGAAACAAACTGATATTAATTAAACACGTTTTAGCGATAAAACAAAACGGCCTTCATAATGAAGGATAATTTGTATAAACAAAATTTACGTGCTGTAATGATTATTTGAACAGATCACTCGATGCGTATACATGGTAAGTAGTTTAGAAATGAGACATTGATATCTCTTCTGCAATTCGTAACCTAATTATACGGATCCAACGTGCTACAATAGGTCAACTGTAAGCAATTTAGCCCGCTTCACTCAACTTGTCCCTGAAGTTACAGATGATCATGACATTTAAAAGAAAAAAATATTTCAGGTACAAATTGATAATTCATGCAACAGGCGTCCCCCATGAGTCGAATTTAAATCCTTTTCAATTTTCAATTTTTATTAATGACCCGCTAATGGTAATTTAATATGATGTTGCTTTTTGGTGAGGTAAAGGTAGGCTTTTATTTAACGTTTCAGAATATACTTCTACGACATTTACTTTTTGTATGTTGAAATCCATGAATGCAGTATCAATAAATAATAAAAGAAGGGAAATCCGTCCGTACATTCACCAAAAACTTCTAAATATATTTAAGACTACATGTTTCGGCGTACAAATACCATCTTCAGGTCTTAAAACATCCATGTTAAGAAATATGAAAATTAAAAAGTTAAAAAAAGACATTTTAAAAACACACAAAGACAAACAAAAGCAAAAACAACAGATTAAAATTAACTGCGAGACCGCTACCACAGATATGCAATCAAGACTACGGAAGACATCGCAATATAACAATTAATTGTGTAAAACTGTTGTTTTTGTTTTTGTTTGTCTTTTGTTCTGCCGCGTGTGTCTTTTAAATGTCCTTTTTCGACTTTTTAATTTTTAGATTTCTTAATATGACGTTTTAAGTCCTGAAGATGACATTTGTACGCCGAAACATGTAGTCTTAAATATATTTAGAAGTTTTTGGTGAATGTACGTATTTTCCTTCTTTTATTATTTTTACCTTTTTGTATGACCAAGAAAAAAACTGTATTAAATTTTGATAGACTCGAACAAATATTCTGTGCCTGTCTGTAGTTAACCCAGGTAGTTAGATTGTAACTTTTCTCTGGCATTTAGGCCATCTTTTAGTGCTCTTAATAGCCCTGCAATTACTGTGTATATGTATAGTTTTTATAAGAGTATGTAATTATGGGTTCATAAACTACGAAGGTTTACTGTGCAATTACTAATAATCCAAGTGTATTAGCGCTTATTAGGGTTACAGTTAGCACTGGTTGACTAGTTGCAATAGGTGTTACTATATTTAAGTGAGATCACGAAAAGTATACACTGGTATTTTTCAATCTTTGTGCGCAGGAGTTTCTGGGATTAACGATTTAGCTTTCATTTATTTTGATATAACTGGTTCAGAAAATATGTTTTTTTTATATATAAATTATTAATTAATCACATTTTGTAAATTTGGTTTTTATTTTAAGTGCATAAGCTTTCTGATAAATGAAATGGATCAAAGTCTAAATTTTGTGGATTTGGGCGTACTTAATTTTTAAATTTTTAAAAAATATATATTTTCATTTAAGGAAATTATTTGATTTTAATGCGGTAATTTGGTGCATTTACTAATGCTTGAAGGTAGAGCAACTTTGTCATTTTTGTATGGATGTAACGTAAAATATGTATCTATAATTGTATATTATACAGAAGGATATCAAAGGAAAGTGTTTTCCAGTTAAAATTATTTGAAAAAAAATTTTAGATTTATGGCCTATAATAAATATTTTTCTTTAGTTTCTAACCTATTGTATAGCGTTATGTGACGGTTATTCAAAATTTTCAAAAGTCATTTGCACATAAGCTTCCACGATGCGCGCACCCTTACTTTAGAAATATTATTGGCAAGATTTTAAAATAAGCGAAAAAACCTATAGTTCATTAAAATGTCTGTGCATAATCTTTATTTCTATCTCCAACTAATTACGAGATAAAAAACGCTATACTACAATTTATCTTTTATCCTATTTATCTTAACAACTACTTAATCCAATAATATTACCCACAAAAATATTGAGAAACAAGAGATTTCAAAATTGGCACATTTGTCAGTTCTAAATTATCGTTTATTACCTCATATTATCTGACGTATGTACAACCTATGACTCAAGAAGTAAAGATAACACAGCTGCAGGTATTAAAGGCACGCGTTTCTTATTACCAAAAACAAATCATCCAGAAGGAAATGCATTAGATCATCACTAGAGTTGAGCAATTGTCCGGCGGAGCAGATACGTATTGCGACGCGGGCCTCAAATAATGTAATAAAGCAGGTCAATCGTATTATTGTAATCTAGTATGTATTTATAAAATACAAGTCATATTAATAGAGTTGTGCAAATTTTCCTTGCGGACAAAATCGGACAAAGCGAGCGAACAAACGGGTCACCTTGCAATGCATTCTCATTTTATATCACTACATATTTAGATAAAATAAACATTATTACATTTTATAAGAAAATCAGGCACTGTTATTACAGACTTGCAACTGTACGGTTCATCTGCTTTGTTGGACTACATGAGTTGAGAAAATTTGCCCAACTCTAATCATCACTATGTACTTTGCATACAAAATGAGCTCATTGAAATTTGTACGAAACTTTTACTTGTATCGTGAAGGTGGAAAAAACGGTATCGTCCGTGGTTTTTACGTGTACGTGTCCTCAATAATAACCTTTGCTATAATAAGCTTCCGTTTCAGAATATACAGAGAATCACAGTATATTGCCATACCAGAACGTGACGAGTAGTTTCTTATAGCTATAACCCAATCAAATAAGTAAACGTCACATTCTATTGTTACATTTAGATTATGAATTAGGTTAAGTTTATTCTGTTTATGGTCTTTTGTCATGAATACAGGGGTGGTATGTTGCATTAAATGTCGTTTTATAGTAAATTAAAAAGTAGTATCTAAATTAATGACATTTAAACTGATAAAAAAGATGTCTAAAAGGTTTTATTTAGGACAGTCTTCTTTGTTGGAATAAAAATAATTGCACATAAATCTTAAGTATCTACTTTTAGGACTATTAGTAATCTTGTAATTAAAACTGTCTTTTGAAATAAAGCCAAGACAGAATACCTTCTAGATCGTATGGTTTTTGATGAGTAATGTCTGAAATTTGGTTAATTTTTCGTGTTTGTCGTGTGCAAAATATGACAATAAGTTCCTTTTTTTTAAATGGATAAAATTTACGAACTAACATTTATAGTTACGCTCTCTCTTGTTATAATTATCTCTTTATAATTGCCTTTTGGAATTTCAATTTTCTAGCTAATGATGTAGATACCTAAATTATTTTTATAAAAGATATCTATAAACGGAAACTTGAGGTGGTATGAAATATTTCCCAAAAAAAAGACCAGAATCTGCTACCGCAGCTAAGTAGAGAATATACTTCCAAAAACTCCAATATTGAAGAGATCCTTCTCGGTTATATGCACAAAAGTGCATTTTGCTTAATCATGTCAGAACCCAGAAATTGGTAAAACTTATCCGTTACTTAACATGTTATAAGAGGTGAACCTCAACAATAAGATCTACAAACGAAAGTCATAATTTATTCTCATATTGTAATCCCAATGAAATCTTATTACGGCAAGGCAAAGAAGTAAGTCCGATATGTTACTCAACTCAAAACTATTATGGTTCATATTAAGTAAAAGCAACAGTTTGTTATTTACCAATCTTGAAGCTCAACCTATTCTTAATATAACATAAGTTAAATGCTCTTTGCAACGAGTTTTGTCTGACCTTTTAATTAGCTCAGTCTGTACTTAACCACACTCTTTAAATGATAGTTTACAAATTCCTGATTTTTCTTTATTTTTACTTTTGCCTGACCATTTTAGAGCTGATTGCATATGAACTCAATGTTTTGAAGGCTGCTCGAGTATCAGAATGACATTATGATAATTTCTTGCTTTCGGTAATTTCTGTCAATATTAAACTGGATGCATCTTTCGATCAGTCAAAAAATATTCAGGTTTTTTCCCAAGGCTTTGAAATACTTAGTTGTAATGTGTGATTGGGGCCTTTTGCGTATCATTTAAGAACACTTCTATTCAATTTCAAGATGGTATTTTGATTGCACGCGCTTTTGTTGCCAAACTTTGTATTAAATTCTTTCACAAAGTTTGTATCTTCTTTGATATGTCATTCTAGGGCATGTCTCAGGCTTGATCATCGTCAGGAGACTCAGGCCTATACCTAATCATATTTTCCTTTATCACTCTGAGTTTGATCTTTTTGACACACCCCCACCACAATATGGATAAAATAAGAACTAGTACTACTTCAATAGCTGCTGTTCGGCATGTTCTCATAGCCCATATGTATGCCAATCTTTGCACCTTAGGAAGATTAATTCTCGCGGTGGCCAGATTAGTTCTTTTGGTCCAAGCTACTGACCCCAGCAGCATCCCCAATTTTTTCTGCAAAGTTTCTCCACACCCTCAGGGCTATCCTAGTCGTGCTACTTATACTTCAAGTTCGTGTTTTTTCCAGAGAAGTTTATTGCCTAAGCTAAAACTTATAAATTTAACCTCCGTTCTGGAATCTATATTTTGCCAATTTATTTTTATGGTCTTAAGATTGGAATTGCTTTTCTTTGTGGATCCTATTAATTGTAAGGTAGTCTTATACCATTAACTCCCACTGATTGACACTTCTTGTGAAATTGAGTTCTCTTTGAACTACGTCACAGAGAGTAGCTTCTAATTTTGCTCTTGTATTCAACAAATAAATTTTGTGAATTATAATATCATTTTAACCGAACTCCTGAACGTTTAATATTTTAAATAAAACAAGTTTCATTTTAACAAATTAATCTAAAGATGAAACTGTTTGTAGATCAACTTCCATTAGTTATAACGGTGCTATATTATATCAGAGATATACTACAGTGGATGTATTCCAGTACTATATGAGAATATCATTAATATACCATTGGCAAGATATGTCCAGATTGATTAACCGGCATAAGAGTTTATCTACTATTATGTTCCACATAAGTGGGGTTATAACTCCCTCTTTTGAGCATATTGTGATCCTCTTATGCAGCATCCCCGCTTCCACCGACCTAGTAGGAAGCAGCTGCGACATCCATATGTAGATCACATCAACTACTCCCTATTAGTTTTCTTGACAGACTAAAGTGTATGGCTCAAAAGTGTTATGTCTAGAAAGACGCACACTATGGTGTCTTGGATTCGATCATCTAGCTCTATTAATGTTCTACTAATCTACTAACCTTAGCAAAACCTTACCCATTTGATAAGCATGCTAACAAAAGTGTAACGGCCCCAACCTTTTCCACTACTGCTTGTCAAAAACAATGACGTGAGGCTAATAGATCTTTTCATTTGGAGGTCGTCTTCAAATTTCTGGAATATAGCTCAGTTACAAATTACTCCGGATTTCGTCTTGCCTCTGAAGTAAGACTGAAAGAATCCTGAGTACTCGATTGTCGTGAACTCGCAGTGTTGTGAAAAGCTAAAAGATATTTATAGCTCATTTCACCGGTTCGCTACTACATATTCATGTTCCTGAGCATTGTTGTAACTTCCTTGGTAAATCTTCTGTATTGCTCCGGCGGGGCGCGAACGCGTATTCATCTATTTCGGCAGACGCGGCGTGCGTTATTTCGGGTAGTTTACCAATAGATTTACGTTTGAGTAAACTCAAATTTCGTAGGGACGCGAATAAAATAGGGTTTCAGGGTTTGATTACGGAAACGGGAATTAGATTAGAACCGGGCGATTTAGAAAAGCGAGTAGATATATGGGGGCGAATTCATCCGGCGGAATTAAAAAGTATTAGTTATAATAAATTTATAGGCACTTTTCCAGAGGGTTTAGAAATTTTTACGGATGGGTTGAAGGGTAAGGGTTGTACAGGGGCGGCTTTTGTTGTTTAGTATTATATACAAAGTTGTCGCACAATAAAAGAAAAAAACAACCAACATTAAGTGACACCCTATATAACCTCCTATTCAGAGAAAATACTGAGATGTGTATGTGTTTTTCTTAATTCAAAAAATAATAAAATATCTCAAACAAAACGCCTAAGGGACCATAAGATAGCTAATATTCGTATGATAATACCCCGTATATACTGCTGTAGATTAGCCCACCCACATTTCGCGAGTGTATTTTAAGTTGCCTAATTTGCTTAAAACTGCTGAATCATTGTTTCGAGAAATTTCCACAATTAATGTTTATTTTTGTATAAATTTTAGTTAATGAGTTAATTGTTTAATTTATTTAATTTAGTGTTAAGTTTTTTTAATTTAATTTCATTCTTTTAGATGTCTAGCATTCGCTAGTCTAGCTTTTGCTTATTCTAGTACTTTTTTGTCGGTGAATTGTACGACTGCGTTGCACGCAGCGGTAGAATTCATCAACCAGTTCCTAGGTAGACGAGAGCGTGAGTACATGTAATTTTAAATTTGTTGCTGCCATTTTTATAATACTTCTGATATAGAGATTTGTTTCGCTTATATTGAATTTTGTTCTGTCCATCAAGGAACTCGCTAATTATAATTGTTATTATATTGATGTACATATTATAGATGTAAGATCATTTATTATTTTCGTTCGGGAAGACATTTTAGTTTAAAAAGTAATTTTTCGTTTTTAATTTTTGCTGATTCGGGTTGGGTGAATAGAAGCATTGTGCTTGCATTTAGTTTTTCATTTTTATTATTTACTAGAAATTGTCCACGTTTAATTTTAGTTTGTTTTAATTTGAAACCACGTGGAGTTTTTTGAAAAAAGAATTATCTTCCTGAACTAGTTAATCTTTTGCTTTGATATAGCATTTAGCATTGTCCTATTATAATTTAGAATCACGAGCAGTTTTTGATTTAAGCCAGGACCCTCTGTTCACAGTTTTTTTTTCTGTAAAAATTTGTAATTAACTTTTTTTTTCTTTTTCTTATTTAATAAAATTTTTGATTGTTATTTAACGTCATTCAAAATTCTGTTCTTTTATTTTTGATTAAACCTTTTCAATTTTTGGGGTAATTAAGAAAGTCAGATTTCTTTCACCCACAATTTACTTGTCGTGGTTAGATTCAAGTTTTAATTTGCGAGGGCAACTCTGAGATTAATTGTTCTTTTGCGTCCTTTTAAATTTTTATCCGTTGAGCTAGCTAATTTAATTTTTCATTTTCATTTTTTTTAATTTCTTTTTTGCAAGTTCATTTAGTACATTCAGTACACAGCATATAGGTATTTGAATTTAAAATACGCGAAATTGAGCAAACGCACAGTCGACACAACAACGCATAAGTAATTATCGCCCGTCAATAAAGAAAGGGATTGTGCCTTGATACCAGCGGCCAGCGTCACCGGTGCCAGTCTGCTGCCCGTGTGTAAGAAACCCAATTAATGTCTCATGAAGGCACGGACGAAAACGCTCACGAACGGCAAAGCTTAGTAACGTTCTTTATGCGTTCTTTGTTTCTCCTTATTTTTTCTCTTCTCTTCATCGGTATACGCACATGACGCAATACTTTTGGCGCCTGCTCAACTCTCAACGGGTCGTCTGTGTATTTACAAATATAGCATGCGTATTTAAATATGCACTTAATATCCCTTGTTATTCCTTACTTCGTCTCTTTTTTTTCCACTTATTTCTTGAGACGAACGACGCGACAACCGGCGACTCATCGTAGTGGTCCAAGCGAATCGGGAGATATTTAACTACAAAAACAGCACGTGACTCCGCTTAAATACTTACACGCTTACATATATTTACAAGTCCGTGTTCTTTTGCTTTGTTTTTCGTAACGTGTATTTGGAGAGACAGACAGTGGCGTGGATAAGACGCCCGCAGGCTCCGCAAAGCACGAGAGTGTAGAGGATTTGCTATTACGCACTGCTAGTAGATTTTACAACCGCAATTTTATGTTTCTATGCGCATCACATCTTCTCGTATTAAAAGTTATGGCAGTGCGTATGCCATCACACAAAGCTAAAGCTGGACTATTCTCAGCAAACTCACACGGAGATGGCGCTGTTCAGAAAAAATATGCGCAAATGCGATTTCTTGAAGGAAGAAGCTCTGGTGATGTATAGAAACTTTGCAGGAAAAAAACTGGTGATGCAGCCAAAAAATATTGCTTTGGATCCAATCATCACTTATGGGCCAGCAATTTACAGAAAAAGAATTAATCTAGCCACCGCGAGAATTAACCTCACTAAGGTCCGAAGATTAGCGTGCGTATGCATAACTGCGGCCATGGAAACCTGCCCAACAGCAGCTGTCGAGGTAGTACTAGATCTTACAACTCTCCACACTGTGTGGGGGCGCAAGAACACACACAGAATGATCAAGGAAGGACGATAAGGTGACCAAACCTTGACGTGTCTCGGGATATATCAAAAAGATCAAAAAAATTAGCCAACAAAAGCGAGTGGGATGGACCAAACCACTACAAAAGAAATGATAACCTCAATCCAGAACATTGAATAGAAATGCCATCAAATGATATACAGATAGCTGCAAAACGGCGGAGGAATTGGAATAGGAATATGTGTGGTGGCTTAAAACCAAGTTCTTCGAAAACTTGGAAATACACCCTAGTATCTTCCACGCCGAAATATACTCTGTTGAAAGTGCATTCAGTTGAATGTTGACAGGAATTACCAAAAGCTGGAAATTATCATTATGTCTGATAGTCAAGTAGCCATCAAACCGCTGAGATCATACGAAATCAGCTCCAAGATGGTCTGGGAGTGCCTAGAAAAATTAAACGAGCTAGGAAGAAAGCTAAAATCCCTCTGGGAACCTGCAACCAGAAGAAGTTTACAGAATGTATCCACCTAAACAAGAACAATATTCGCATGGTAGCAGGACTATTTTCAGACATTGTAAATTGAAACGCTATTTGAGCAAGCTTGAATTGGCAGAGGAATCTGAATGTATTTTGTGGTGCACAGGATGGAACACCCATCCATCTTCTCTCAAACTGGGTAGCACTGTGTAACTCGAGGGCGTTGCTCCTGGGAGCATATGAATTCAAGGAGGGAAACTTATCCAAAACTGGCACCTCTTCACATCCTGCACTTTCTAAAAAGAATAGGAATGGAACGCCATCTGTAAGATACCAAGAATAGGGGACATAATAGGTTGCAGTGGTCATTGAAAATCATCCTCCATACATACATACAAGGGTGAGCGCCCGTGTTTCGTTAAAGAATTTGAAAGAATTTCTAGAGAGTAATAAATAAAAAAAAGAAGTTGTTGACATATTTTTAAAAAGTCAAGTTGTTGTTGTCACTTTTCCGAAAAAAAAATAAATTAAAATAATCTGCCTACAGATTTTTAGAATTGGGAAAGTGTTAGTAACGCTGACATAACAGTTTTATTATAGCATTCGATCTGTCCATTTGATCTCAGCGTTTGAACGGAAATCTGCACCAATTTAATACATCTTTTTTCACAGAAATTCTTAAATTCTTCACTGGAGAAAGCAGTACTACGATCTGAAATGATTCGCTTTGGATTCCCAAATATATCAAAAAGTTTTTCTAAAACTTTAAGACATTCTAATGAACTAGCAGTCTTGGTCGGTTCCAAGAATAAACATTTGGAAAATCCATCAATTATATGTCTTTTTGACGTCCAAACTGGTGATGACATTATTGACGAGTTAAAAGAAGGAAATGACCTTTTAGTAGAAGACGACAGCATCGAGATAATGCTTTGTCAGGAGAAGCCGAACTATGAGCGCCATGTTTCGTTAGAGGATTTGACAGTGTTTCTAGAGAGTAATAAATAAAAAGAAATTGTTGACATATTTTTAAAAAGTGAAGTTGTTATTGTCGCTTTTTCCGAAAAAGATTAAATTAAAATAGGCCTACACATGCAAGGAAAAAGGATCATATTTTAAACAAACACAAGAAAACTTATGTTGTATTGTGGACTGTATGCTTGTTTGAATACACACACACATACACCTTTGTTTCAACACTTATTTATTTAATAACAAAAATAATATAGAGGTATATACATTGATGTGAGATGGTCGGACAAGAACTGCGTTATTACAATATGGTTTTAGATTACTACTCCCTTCTTACACTGAGCATTTCTTGGTGAGGTTACAAAAGTAATTGCATGTGGTATGCATACATAAGGACTCTGGTGGTCGCAAATTATGTATGAAGAGGTTGACTATTAGAATAAAGAAAGAATAAAAAAAGGAAAGAGGCCTTCATTAATTAACCTCTCAGAACTACAACTTTAAACCTAAGTATGGGGACGAAAACATTCGATTTATAAAATAGATAAAAATACATCAAAAACGTACGCATGTACTACATCAAACTTTGATATTCTACCGACTTATTTTAGTTAACACAGTTCGAATTTTTTCAATTACCGTCTGTATAATATTGTATATGATGATAGATGATTTATTTTCGTTACCTACCTAATACCTGATCTTCCAGACCATTCTACGCAATAACAAAATATACAGTAAACCCTCTTTTTACGGCCACCTTTCAAAAAAATAAACTAGAAACAGATATTAAATATTGTTTTTCCAACAGTAACACACTATGCAAATACAACAATCATTAAAAGCAAATTTCAAAGGTAATATGTACAAAGTATGTACTAATTAAATATACCTACTCTATATTAATCAGTAAATTCAATAATTCAATTCTCAGTAATTCTGATTATTTTATTACAGATACAATGGTTAATATGTTTCTTATATAAAGTGAGGGAAAATAGTTTATAATCTCATGATTTATGTCACAATTTATATCAGTACTTTTACGAATAAGCAGGCATAGAATTGTTTTTTTAAACAAATGAAACAAGAGTTATTACCTATATAACACACGTAATTTAAACCAATTGAAAACAGCTCCTAATATCAACAGCGAAAAAAAACATATCTATAATAAGCCTTTTCTTTAATTTCTTCATCGAGCGAGAGACATCCTTCAAGATCGCATATACATGGTAGTGGCCGCTATTTCGATGTTTTACTGTATCTTATATTAATTAATACGTACTTAGATAAGTAATCAGTAATATTTACAATAGTTAAAAACAATAGTTCCTTAATTAAATAATTCGAATTACTCTTGTCTTATTTCGGAGATGATGATGATAAAAATGATGTTTTTGTAAATGGAACACGCTGTATACTGTTGAATCAACAATAAAATGCATAACAAATGGACCAATAGGCTGCCTATAGTTAACTCTTGTCATTTTTGAAACGATGAGGCAAATAATGATGAGATATTGTAAATTTAAGGGTGCCTCATAGATATTTTAGAAGAAACCTTAAAAGTTTCGCTGGGAGGGTTCAAATTTTTATCTACGCCACTGCAAACAGATTCCCACTTATACGAACGCGTGCTTTACCCACTATGTGTGTGTGTGTGTGTGTGCATGTACATGTGTGAAGGCACAGATCAGGAGCACAATGAGTGCGCTATTAAAGACCACCATATGGTTTTTAAACGTCCCGAGATTATTATTATTATATTGAAGCAGAAGTGGATCGACGAAGTACGGGGAGTGGCCAGAATAACATTTTAACGTCCGCAGGCATCGTTTTATTTCATGTTCGGGCCTGAAGAGGTTACGGATGTTAAAACAGATGTAATCATAAAGCCCTAATCGAATAATGTAGCGTAATGATGACTGTTGATTTAATTGAGTGGGTTTATTATGGGAATGCTGTTCTAAATTCCTTAATTCGTTTCCTGTAAACATAAACCTACTAATGGTCAATATCTATGTTTTAAGTAAGGAAATCACCTAGATAGAATTTGGGAGAGAAATATTTGAATCGTCCTCAGAATAACTGTCAATTTAGTAGCGATTAGATTGGTGGACCTTAATATAAATAGTTTACTTAGAAGTAGAGAACTAGATAGCTTAAATGATCTTCTATCATCATATAATTTAAACAATATTGTTACTGATGCTACTCGTATTACTGCTTACTACTAGAATAAAGCATAGATTATTGATAACCAATGATGCAACTGTATCATGTAGTAGTACGGATGATGGACTATCTGATCATTGTTCGCAAATTGTTACTGCAAATTTTACAAATGTAATTTTAAATAAGTTTATAGCAGTTAGACATTATTCACAAAAGAATTACAACCAATTTTTAAATTATCTGCAAAATGAAAACTGGCTGAATGTGTATAACACCGTTGATATTCATAGGGCTACATATACTTTTGTGCAGACGTTGAAATATTACCATGATATGTCATTTCCACTCAAAACAACAGAATTCAGAATAATTCAAATTAAGAGCTGGTTAACTTCAGGGATTAAGAAATCTTCGGAAACCTAAAATATTTATATCAACTTTGGAAAGCGGTCAGATTGACGTGCAATATTATAAACGCTATAAGAGCATCTATCGTGTGAAACATACAACTTTCAAAGAAATACAAAATATTCGCCAATTAGCTTGTTCTCCAAGTAAAGTAAAAACCGCCTGGAACATCATAAACAATAGTGTAGGTAGGTCAGCCACTTATAAGGCTCCTGACTCAATAAATATAGATGGAGCAAATATTAATGACCCTCTTGATATTTGTAATGCTTTCAACGAATATTTTGCTACTGTTGCTAAGCCTGATACTGGAAATTCTTCAATTCAGTTACCATCTGCAAACTGTTCAACACTCTACTTAGACCCAGTTACTGAATCTGAGATATATAATATCATTATGAAAATGAAAAATTCAAAATCTAGTGGCTTTGATTCTGTAGGAATTGGAATCTTGAAGCAAGGTATTTACTTTATAACAGCACCATTGTGTTATATTATCAACCATTCGTTTACTAATGGCATGTTTCCTAATTGCTTAAAAGTAAACAAATTATACCACGCTCAAAAATGGAGAGTCAACAGAACTCAGCAATTACCGGCCTATTGCGCTACAATCTACTATTTCAAAAATCTTTGAACAAACAATTAGTAAAAGAATTCGGTGTTTTCTAAACCAAAAGCAAATAATAAACTCTCAACAACATGGTTTCAGAACGGGTTTCTCAACTACAACTGCACTTATCGAATTCCTACATGAGATATACAGCACAATAGATAAGGGTGATATTGCTTTAGCAACTTTAATAGACTTGTCTAAAGCTTTCGACAGAATTAATTTCAAAGTACTTGAAAATAAACTTGAATATTTAGGAATAAGAGGAAATTGTAAGAGTTGGCTGCTATCATATGTTACACATCGACAACAAGTGGTATGCATAAACAGAACAATATCAAAAATGATCCCGCTCCAAACTGGTATTCCGCAAGGCTCTATTTTGGGTCCGCTATTGTTCATTAGTTACATTAATGATATTACAACTACAGTCCAGGATAATAAATGCATATTATACGCTGATGACATTAGCATTGTAAGTAGCAAAAAAAATTATCGACGAATTAAGTCGATCTTGTAGTAAACAAATGGATGCTTTGTCCACCTGGTTTAAAGACAATAATCTTCTTATTAATGTAAATAAAACAAAAACAATCCGGTTTACCTCTCAAACGGTTAATGTAAAGGAAAGTGTACTAGTGCGGCTCAATGGTAAAACCATTGAACAAACATCTTCGGCTAAATTATTGGGTGTAACGTTAGATCAAACGTTAAATTGGGAAGCACATATACAGCTACTTACTAAAAGTATTGCCAGTCTCTGCTATGCGCTAAAACGTTTACATACACTAACGAACATTGAAACTTGTGTAACATTTTACTACGGTCAGTTTCTACCTAAAGCAACGTATGGCATAATCTGTTGGGGTTGTTCAACATCTGCACAAAGGATATTTTTATTACAGAAAAGAGCCATTAGAAATATGTGTGGAATGCGCTATTATGATTCATGTAAAGAAATTTTCAAACAGAGAGTTACTTACAATTCGTCAATTAACATCTTCAAATGTATAATGTATGTAAAGGAACATATAGGGCAGTTTACTGCACATAGAGATAATCATAGCTACCATACAAGGCGCAATACAGATTTACAAATTCCACGGCATAGACTAGCTCAATACGAAACAGATCCCATGTACAAAGGCATTATATTTTACAACCACCTCCCAAACGAAATTAAAAGTATTAACATCATTAACGCATTTAAACGCAAATTAAAGACATTTCTTATCTCTAAGACATACTACTCAATATCTGAATATATAAATGACACTATGAACCAGTTGGATGATTGATTTCATATTTAAAAGTTGGTATTGGCTTCACCTACTTCAATTTATTTCTTTTTTCTCATATTTTTTCATTTCTCATTTTTAATTCATTAATTTAGTTTATTTTATATATTATAATTAGGTATTATAATCATTATAATTTTGCTGTTAAATTATTATACTGTATTATTATATTTTGTTACGGTTAAGGGTGTAATATTTTTGTTGACATATCCTATATCTTTATAAAGATCTCCAGGACAAATAAAGATTATTATTATTATTATTATTATTATTACATTACAAATTAATATAATTTAAAAATAAAAGTATTTCTAACAAAAATAACTTGAACGACGTAATAGATTCTAATTTACGATTTATTTTACGTTAAAATGTAACGGCTGATATATAACAAGTGTGTAAATCTTTTGAGTTAAAATAGATATTTCAAACAGATGGTTTGGTCATGATGGTCTTATATCATGGTTGGCTAGGTCATCCGTTCTCAATGCATTTGACTATTTTTTTTTGGCTTTATCAAAGAAAAAGTGCATGCTATGCACTTTTAGCTTCAAAGTTATATCCATTAAGGAGAGTTTAGGGTAATTAGATGGATTACAAAGGTGCATTTATGTTTCTGAACATGTATACCTTACGAGTCGGGTATTTTTTCTTAGCAGCACGATAATTACACCATAAATCGTTTAGTAGGACAACTTAGTACAAAAAAAAATGCGTTACCACAACGCATTAAATAGTAAGGAATCTAATATTTGTCCCTTTTTCTGCGGCTACCTGTCGTAAGAGTCAGTATAAGTAATAAAATACAGAAAATCCCTTGCAAATAATCGAGTTAAGCAGGGTTCTCTTACAAATCTGTTGTGTTTTATCAATGCAGTTCCATAAAGTGTTGTTGAGGTTTATTTGGTTTGGTGTTTAATAGCGTACTTTACGCAACATATAAATACCGAACTCAAGATACACCACCTGCAAGGGACAGTCTTTTCACCACTTCTCTGGTACCTTTTAAACATAAATAAGTGAATTTAGAAGAAATTCTGTGGACAAATCCTCGACCTGCCTTTAAAGGTTATAGTTGGCAATTAAGACCGCAGTGGGAGCCTGCAGCTTCAAAAATATCAATCCTAGCAGAGAAGAAAGACGTTTAGTACCTTACAAATCGCCAATCGGACTAATTAACTTATCCTTAACAACGGTTATTGAAGGTAAGATCTGCAACGCATTGACAAATACGTCCAGTATGACTTGTTATATTTGTAAAGCCAAAATTTCACAAATGTGTGTGTGATTTAGTGTCTCTTCGTAAACGACCAGCTGAACAAGATATGTTAAAATTTCGTCTCTCTGTTGTGCTGCATTCATATATTCGATGTTTCGAATGCTTGTTGCACGTGGTTTACCGACAGTATTCAAACATTTGAGGGACAAAACGTCTTCTGAAAACCGAATTCTGGGAAAAGATGGGAAGTAGACGGAGATGTAGTTCACTGTATTGGAGTAATATTAAAAACCATTAACAAAGGTTATGAAATAAACATTGAAAAGTTTGAGCAGTACTGCCACAAACAGCTTCTTGTACAATTGCTATTCTATGCCATCCTCTGTTCATAAATTATACATCATTGTTCAAGGGGTTTGCTTCCCATTAGCAAGCTCTCAGAGGAAGCCCAAGAAACAAAAATTAAAGATATCAGAACATATCGCCAGAGTCATTCGAGAAGGTGCAGTCCAACCACAAAGTCAATGAAGAGTTGTTTAACAAATTAATGCTTATGCAAGTTTTTTACATTGAGAAAATAACAAATTAATGTATTTCTCTCTATTATGAGTAATTTGCTCCTAATTATTACAGTTAAAGGCAGAAATATATTAATTTGTTATTTTCTCACTGTAAAAAACTTGCAATCTTTGCATAAGAATTAATCTGTGAAACAACTCTTCATTGACAGAATTAATCTAACAAATTAATATATTTCTGCCTTTAACTGTAATAATTAGGAGTAAATTGTTAGATTAATTCTTAGTTCGGATCCATATTTGAGCTTATTTGTTATCAACCAGAAACAACGTAAAAAACTAAGCGGAGATATGGTAGAATTGAAAAAACTCAATACTGAAGAACAAGAAATTCTTTCACAGGATGCTGTCCAAGAAGAAGATGAGCAAGACTCTGACGACGAATAAAATATTGTGAGAGTGTTTGTAAATAGCTTCTATTCTATCTTTGTAAATACTTTCTATTTAATGCTACCATTATATTTTTGCATCAGCTTTACTCTTTTTTGCTTTGCCTCTTTATATTTTCAATCCAATCTCATTCTGGGGTTCAAGGCGAACACTTAAATAATTTCTTTTGAAACCAGCATGTTCTGCAATATACCAAAACCAAATGTGTAGGTGGAAGGTATTTCTTAAATATTTCAGAAGTCATGAACCTCGATGGCGTATTTTCGATTCTAAATTACTGTATTACACCTCCCTTAAATGCTGACGAAGTGAGGGAACGAATAAACGCATCAGTGGTGGAAATTGGGCAAGAAATGCTGCAGCGGGTATATGAAACTATGCCCAGGAGATTGCAGCTACGTATTGAAACAAACGGTTGTCAGTTCTAACATTTTCGGCAATAAAATAAACTCTAATCTTAATACATGCAATTTTTTAATAACTATAATTCCTTTAATGAATTAAAAAGCCTTATTTTGCCATTTATTACAGTCAAATAAAATTACGATAAAAACTTCATCCCATGATTTTTTGTGCACCCTCAATCCTCAATACAATTTTTATGATAAAGTAAAAAATACACAGTAAAATTACAAGTTGTTGTTTATAATACGTTGCAGTTGCAGTATTCATCGGTGTACAACATTTATTTGTTCACTCAAAGCTCGGAATTTGATAATATTTCAAAGATAACTTCGCCAAATTGGCATACCGAATTCATAGCATTAACGTCTAACTGCGAGCATATTTCGACCAAATGAGCAAATCATCATTCTATTTATAAGCTTAAATGACCCACACTTACTGCCGATGCAACATGGAATGTCTTCCAATTTTAAAACGGAATCAAAACAAGCAAACCTTGACAAAATACGCGTTGTATTGGTTTTTTTAACATTGTTTATACGCGGATTATATTTTATAATTTCGTTTCTGTCATTTTATATTTTTTTATTAGAAATTTTTAGGCAAATTCTCAAATTAGAATCTATTTTTACGGTGGACTAAATTCCCATTTCAGAAGAGTTGAGAGTGTTTAGGATTTCCGCCGAATGGGGGCTAATATGTTTTCAGTTCGTCTGTACGGCTTAAAATAACAAAAAGAAAAAAAATGAGTTTTTTTTTTTGTTTATGCTTGTGTTAAACCCACATCGGTTGCCCGATATGTTAAAATTCCCGAGACACACATATTTCACGCCCACACTTGCTTTGTGGCGTTCATCCCATTTTCTTTCACGACAAAAAAAAATCTTTGTCACTCAACGAATGTGTTCGCTTGCATCGCGGGCGGTTTGGGACACGCACATTAAGTGTCTGGGTTTACAGCGTAATCGGTAGGGCGTTCTGATGTAATTATTATGATGCAGGGCTACCTATTCGAAAATTTAGTGACATAAACGTAAGTTGAATCTATGAAATCTTGTTTAATATATGGTATATTGTAATTAAATATAATGTTGCCTCACATTGAAAATTGTAGTAATTAAATACTGATAATATTATATAAAATAATTATTTCAATTAAGTAAAAAAAATGCACGTTAGGAAATGTACTTCTCAAATATATGTTCACAACGTGGGAACGACTCAAAATTTATAATTAACAAATTCATCATATAAATTAGAATGCTTGTTCCAGCAAGACAACCTCAATTTTCGACAAAATGCATTTAAATTAGGAGAATATATTATAAAAGAAGAAAGTTTATTGACGAAAGAGAAGCCCATGTAATAAAGAAAGGTGTCTGCCTTTGGAAGAATAATATTATTGCAGGTACAGCTATCATAAGAATGAATGTCTAATCGGTAAGTATGACTACTTCTATGTTTACATGACTCATAGATAATCGGAGAATATAAACATAAAGTAAGAATTTTATGAGAAACAAACAAAGACAGGCTCTGCCGTGCACTCCAACGACTACGCGAATTGCCCACTTCTGCAATTTGAAAATTTCTAATAAATCCGTTATAGTGGTGAAACCCCAGCAAAGAAGACAATATCTCATGCGTAACTCAAAGAGAGGAAAGCATACTGTTCTTCAAATATGCTTACCAAGGTTCTGCCTTATGATTTTGAGAGCATAGCATGAAGATGATAAGCTCATTGACAGCTGCTGCACGTGATAGATCCACACCAAGCTGGCATCCACAACACCCCTCAAAATTTTGGAAGAGGGCAAAAGAAGACTGTTATTAATAAATATGTTAATGTTAATTTGATGCTTATAAAGTAATAATTTAGTTTTATTAGGGTTAAAGACGATCTTATTTGCACCAAACCACTCGCAGATTTTAAAGAAATCAGTATTTATTAAATTTTTCAAACCCTCATGATTAGGGGCATACCACGTAAGGGAAGTATGTCAGCGAAAAGAATTGTATGGGATTGGCGGGCAACAGGTCATTAATAAATATTAAAAATAACGTTGGCCCCAACACCGAACCCGGCGGCACACCACGCACGACTCTGCTAACTTTTGGATCAACATAGTCGTTACAGATTTTTAACCTCACATATTGACGGCGATGAGCTAAATATGAATGAAACTAATCATTAACTTTACCTCTGAAACCATACCTAGCATGTTTGCAAAGAAGAATAGAGCGGGAAAAATAATCAAAAGCTTTAGATATGCAGATTTGCATATATTGCAAAGACTATATCGCAGAATTGTTGAAACTTGTGAAGAAAAGAAAGCTTTCAGAAGTTTCCTGCAATATACAGACTGGAAGAAATAATGTACGAATCCATATTTCTGTAAAGATGTTGTAGAGATATCTAAAGAGTGTATCTTTCTTTCCTTAGATACAAGTTTACACGTATACTAGTTAGTATTCATAAGAAAGAAAGAAAACGTAATCATATTATCTATTACCTTTTAAAATTTCAGATAACATTCATCAGTATGTTTTTTGGATAATATTAATAATTTCCTATTACTGATATCATACATAATACAAGGTCAAAGCACTATTATCATAAATGAATCGGTGATAAGAGAAAGCGGGCATCCCCACCATAGAAAACAATAGATGTAGGAAATAAGAAGTTGCATTGATGACTGAAAGTCCGAATTTTCCTTAAATTTTTCGTCACACTTGGTCTATAAACCTTTGACATTTGACTGATTCTACATACAGTGGAATATAAGTATAGTAATTTTAGGAGAACTGTAATTTCAGTGTGGTTCATGGTTTATCAAAACAGCAATTTGGTTTGTTTCTTGCTTGTCCGGTTATATTATACGATATTATACGATTGCCAATATTAACGGGAAATCTTGAATGCAGTGGCGCCCTCTCTGACAGACTGCTGTAAATATCGCCAAAATTCTGCATGTTTAATCGCTGGCAAGTTTGAAGCAGTGTTTCACAAGTCTTGCTGCGTGTGATTTTCAAGAATGGGAATCCGTGCAAGAGACTGTAAAAATTCTCCGGACAGTTTTTGTCATGTTTGTCGATCGTATGTTACAAAATTGCAAAAGAACCCTTTCAGTGAATTAATTCAAAGATGTTATGAACAATATTTTGGTTTCAAAATTAGAAACCAAGACAAAACGTAAGTACCACAGATATACTGTACTTCGTGTTATGTCAAATTAACTCACAATCAGTGCAGTAAAAACTGTAATTCTTCTGAAGTCCTATCAGAAAGGTCGACGATTTGGCGTAATTTACTGTCTTGTAAAAACTAAAAACTGAAGGGTTTTTAAAAAGAAATAAACACAATGTAACGTATATCAAGACATTCCATCGCCACAAACCGTTGAAAAGAACTGATTGTGAGCTTCAAACTTCGATGGAGTCAAATTCTTTTGCAAATTTCTCAGACGACTAGGATATAATATTTTTAATGGAAAAAGCATTTTACACCATTAACGAATATCTCTGTATATTTTTTCATGTTTCTTTACTATCTTATTTGGGTTTTAATTTTTATAAGTGTGTACTTTGTATGTTAGTTTTATACATTATATATTATACAATTATTTTTGTATTTACTTGTATCTGATAAAGATTCAAACCAATGTAAAATTGGTAGACTATATATAACAAATTATGTTATTTTAGAAATGTGTTAATTAAAAAATTAAAATCTCTTACACAACCTGTCTCAATTATTTCCTTTCCGTATTGCAACTAACATCCCAACAACCACACACTGGCCATACTTTAGTTATAAATTAATCTTTACCTAATTAACTACCATGCCAAATTCTAAACCGACCGAATTACCGTACAAAAAATAAACTACTGTCTCGCCTTCAACTAGGTCGTGTATACAAAAAAAAATAAATAATAATAAGCAAACCTCCAAAAAGAATTAAGCGAACAAAAATACCCCGCGCGCACTGAAATGCGATACGTAGATCTTATACACTGTTCTATTTTTTTGGGACACGTCGGTATTTAAAGTTCTCGATGTGCGCAATGTACAAACACGCGAGAGATGTGTTTTATTTTTTCCTCCTCTTTACGCTCTCACTCAAAATATAACTAAAACGAAAAACGTTGTTTGGACAAGCCATCGATCTTCTTCGCGGGCAAACTAATGACGTATCCGCATTTTATTCTCAATATTTTCGTGTGCGGTTTCTGTACCTGTACCGCGTTTACTCCGGACGATCGCAACAGCCGAAAGTTGGTGTAATTTACGTAAAATGTAAATACGATTTATCACCGAAGAGATCACGAGATCTGGTGTTCGGTTTGTGAGGAATTCGTGTTACTTAAATTTGATGGATCGCCCTTGCCCATTAAAGGGAAGGAATCTACCTGCCGTGTCTTTAGAAAGTTAATTTGAACGTATCAAAGCATTAAATTTAAATTTTAGAAAGCGTTTTTACGTTTAAACACCCTTCCACAGTTATATATTTATTTATTGATGGTCAGATAAGGTGAAGGATTTAGGACAAGTTGTATATCGTAGATTTTAGGATTGTAGATAAGGGAAACGAAATTCCGGTAGTCTAATTGTGTGCTTGAGAAGTTAAATGCTTGTTAATGGTTTGAAAGCAGCAATAATATCCAAAGTAGAACCAAATAGTTTAGAAAATACTTGAAAAGAATTTTTGGCTTTGCAGGAGTAACGTTTATCTTTAAAGATCAAAGTTAATTGGGTATCAGAGATTATTATTAGGATGAGACATTCAATTCATATTAAAGAAATACCGGATCAGTTTCACAAAGAAAGTAATAATTAAAATTCAAGATTTTAAAGTGTTACTCTACGATTTAAATGGTATCACAAACATTTAATCTATTCTTTTTGTATGTCTATGAGTATTACCTCTTAAAAATATTTTTTTAAATATATATTTTTTTTTTCTTTAAATAAAAAATAATAAAAAAAATCTTAAAACTACTATCCTTACATGGTATAAATAAAGGTAACATAACAAACTATTGCTGTGGTTTGGCACCCCGGGGTTTGTAAATTTCCAGTGTAAGTTTATTTATAGGATTAACTTTATAATGTGTCGGGCAAATTCTCTCAGAAATTAATGTTTTATTTTTGGATAAGATTTTGTTAATTGATTTGATTGTTGAATGTAATTTAATTGTTCAGTTGTGTATATTGATTTCTTTCAGTTGTACATATTGCGTTCATCAGTATTGTATATTTTGTAGTTTATATTCTAGAATTTTCTTAGACGAATTCTGCGTTGCGAGCACACGCAATTGTAAATTTTATATATATGCGACCGTGTTTAATCTTACAGCTCAGTTACTTGAACGAAGTCGTGTAAGTACAGTTAAATTTTATTTTCTTTGCTGCCTTTTTGTAAATTCATTTGATTTTAAAAATGTTGTTCGTTTAATTTGAAATTTTCTCATCCTTCAAGGAACTCGTTTATAATAATCGTTATTATATTATTGTGTACACAAATTAGGTATAAGATCTGTTATTATATTTGTTCTAGAAAGTTTTTTTAGTTTAAAGAGTTAATTTTTTCCGTTTTCTAGTTTACTAACTTGTATTTAATAGTTAATCACCTCGGGTTAGGTGAAAAGAAGCATTGTGCTTGTAATTAAATTTCAATTTTGTAAATTTATTTGATTTGTCCACGTTTAAATTAATTTAGTTTATTTTAAACTTTGAGACCATTTGGATTTTTGTGAAAAAAGGATTTTCTTCTAGAACAAATTTGTCTTTTGTTTGTTAAAGGATTTGCATTGTCCTTTTTAATTGTAGATTCATGCAGTTTTTGTTTTCGGCCAGAATCTTAAATTCATGGTTTTGTTTCTGCATAATTGTAACTAAATGTTTTTTTTCTTTGTTTTATAATAATAAATTAATGATGTTAACGTATTCAAATTTCTGTTCTTTTATTTTTGAATCAACCATTTCAATTGTTAGAGTAATTAAAGAAAGTCAAAATTTTCAAACGCCTACATTTTATTTTTCATGATTAGTTCAATTGTGAAAATAACCTTGAGGTTATTAGAGTTCTTTTGCGCCCTTTTATTTTTATCCGCTGTGCTAGTAAATTTAATTTTCATTTTTTTTTTTACTTTTCATTTTGCATTTATGCTGGTACCATCAGTACACAGCACTACGTATATTAGCTGCTAACAATATTGAAAATATTAGGGCAGCTCGAGATTTATTTTTTTTAAATAGTATAAGGCTAAATAAATAATTAATTGTTAAAATTAGAAAGAAATTAATGCAGAAAGACAGGAATTCTTAAAACTAATTTTTTAATAATTTTAAATTTAATTTATACTCTAAACAAGTAGTAATGGAACATCCTAGCAGTAATCTAATTTTAATTTAGATAATAACAAAGAAAAACTTTATTAATGACTACGAACAAAAATAAGAAAAAAATAATAGATAAGTTGTGTTCTCTCATATAAATTTTAATGTGTTTTAACAATATAATTAATAATTAAATAAATGAGTTGTGCTGTTTGGTGAGCTATCTATTATGTATAAAAGTAAAATTTTATAAATATGTCATTTTTTTGTTCGTGGGGCCTGTGGATGGTGAGTTATGTGATAATTTATATTTTGCAACCTATGTAAATGCAGTTTTGAATGTTTATCTCGGGAGCAAATTTTGAATATTGTTTTGGTAAAGCAACTCAGTTGCGTTTCGAAGTATTAGAATTTATGTAAGTTTGTATTTCAATTCAGGATTTGTGTTTGCAAAGCATGCAATTTGAACCACTTTTGTTTTGGCATTTCTATCTTTATTATACTTCTTGTCGCCTTCTTGATATTCTTATTGTTTGTTGTTCATTTAGTTTGCAATGTTTTACTTTTGCAAACGAAGGT
Organism: Protaetia brevitarsis; assembly: GCA_004143645.1. Classification (NCBI taxonomy): domain Eukaryota; kingdom Metazoa; phylum Arthropoda; class Insecta; order Coleoptera; family Scarabaeidae; genus Protaetia; species Protaetia brevitarsis. Next base: position 619,374 of record RXPK01000096.1, on the reverse strand, counting down.
ATGAGTTTTACTTTTAGACAAATTCTTATGAATTGTATATTTTCTTCTACAATTCTGCATTTCAATCGGCTTCTCATGTATTCTTGAACTAATGGTGAACTGCCCATGTTTATATAGTTATTGGAAGTTTTTGGATTGGTGGTATATATGGAAATTAGTAATATGCTATAAAATGTGTTCTTTCCAATCCTTTATTACAAATAAAGGATTGGAAAGAACACTTTTGTTTTTGTTTCCAAAGTAACATTATACAGCATGCAATTTTAAAAAAATTAAATTGTTATGTTCATAATACCAACGAATAATTTCTGTTAGATCAAGATAATAGATAATTAAAAATTAAAAAATGATTCTATATGCAACTAAATGATTTCTATTTTTCACGCAATTCAACACGGTTTCTAGTTCTTCAAAAATTTTAGTGCCGCTATTTGTTTTGTCGTAATGTAACATTTCAAGGTTATTTATTTAACCATTTGATATAAATGATTTTGCCAATGTTTCTCGGTATCTCAACATCCATTCTGCCTACATAAAAACTTTTTTCAATTATAAACCAGGTAGGTAGTAATAAACATTTACAATTAGTCAAAAGAACGCAGTAGATATCAAAGTGACAGCATTTAGAATTTAACATTGAATTTCGTAGTTTTGAATGGCAAATAGATGGAAATATTTATGGTTGTGATGATCCTCTAGTTCTCGACAGATACCAATGCAGATGGAATGGTGATGGAAAGATATTGTGTAGAGATAACATTTATCAATTCAAACTCAATATTTTTAGCTAAATACATGAAAAAAAAAATGAATGTTATTCAAGATTAGAGGAAGAGCATTAAATGGTATTTTGGTCTTTTTAGCAAACATGATAACGGCTCTGGGCGTCTTCGATGTCGGCAGCCACAATCACGGCCGCGATATCGTCGGAATAGCCAATGAGGTAGGTGTCAGCAGCCATCTCTATACGAAGAATGTTCCGCAGGTCTGATCCCAAGATTACATTAACCGACTATTACATTAGACGACATTTTCGAAGCAGTAATAAAAATTTGAGTTAAACTTCAATTTATCTCAAAAAGCATGGATTATGCACATCTTAAAAAGAATTTATCAATTATATAAAAAAAGATTTTCTTTTTTTATATAAATCTTCAGACTTTTAATTAAAGCAAAGCCCCTTTTCTTCAGAAATCGTCACTCGTCCTTTAAAAGCAAGTAGGTATTATAAATATTTTTCTTTTCCAATTTCAATCTAATTGTAGTATGTATTAACAACGGTTTTTAATAGCCGATAAACTAAGCACTATTGGAAATTAATTGTTCAAATTTTTACATCACCTAGAGACAATCAATTCCTCATCCAAGTACCTACCATAAAGCAGCGAAAATATCATAATAATTAGTTGTCACCCGTTCACAATATAATAAAACTTACTTTCACACCTCTATGCAATAAAATAAAATTATATTTACGGTTGCAACGCTAGGTGTGCTAATCAATAGATCTTTTATTTGATTAGTTATCTCTTATTACTTGCCCTAACAATGTAATAGGTTACATGTTTACAGTGCACTCATATTTGTAGTTATGGTATACGTTGCATGTTGCTAATAACTTTACCTCTTATTTATTTATTTATCATTTGAGCACGTTACTTATCTTGTTGAGCAAAAATGTTTACAGTCTGCACATGTTTGTATCTCTCTATTGTGAAAGCAAAGATTAGTCGTATATACCTACAAGATTAAATAGTTTATTTTATAATGTATTATATGATTTATAATGGTCAAATTTATTACAAATTTTGTTTAAATAATAACTACACTACTCAACAGTAAAATAAGTGGCTAATTTTTTTCACAATAACAAAATATTTAGGTTAATATTTCTACCTGGAAATATATAAACAATATACAAATAACAAATAAACGGATAATTTTTTGTCCCATTTTGCCGCCTTTTTCAAACCATAAATATTAGGAAAATGGGCGGTGGTCACGTGAATTATTGATCAATAATCGGACTACATGAATAACTAATTGAATAATAACATATCGTTAAGCTGTATGTGTTATAAACAAAGGGTTTTTAATGCAGATATTTATGCAAATACCTAATGAATAGATGGATATTACATAATTCAGAATAAGTACGTAATTAAATTACCGTGTCCCGCTGCACCGCAAGCTACTTATTCCATCGATCATGGCATGCATACACTCATAAGTGCACAGATTCACGCACCAGTTATCTCACTTATTAACTTTAACTATTACTAACGACAGAGCGAACAAGACTGATCTTTAACATCGATTTTTCAATGAAACGCAATTGGTGTGCAAGCGTTTCAAGTTTACCCTTCAGTACCCGTATATGGTCTTATCAATGCGGTGAATTTTAAAAAGATACTAATTAGGATGACCTAACTTGAACTACTTTTGGATTCGTACTTATCGGCATATGGTTTTTGATGTTTGTTATCTGTTGACCGTGTGCTGTTCTGTTTGTATCTATGTAATCCGTGTAGTTTTCATAAGTTTAATTTTCTGCCAATTTTGTTGACGGTGCTGTCAATGTAAATTTTTTCATTAGTAAAGCTGTTCAGTCCAGGAAGGTAATTATCCAGCGTATGCTGTAAACGAATAAGATACGGAAACATTTAATATAAACATTTAAATGCAGGTCGAAAAGGAATAATAAATTTATTCGAAGGTCAATCTGGATTAATTAACGATAGAATGAACGTGAGAAAAAAAATATGAGAGAAGATATAGGGACATTTGATCGTCATGCCTCTATCGTTTTCAGATGGGCCATAAAGAACGCAAACTTTTCAAATATCTATTTTAAACTATTAGTACAAGATAAACCAAGACAGGGATATAAAGGAAAGTTGTGACGTCATCGCAATTCCGTCATAAATCGAAATTTGTCGGAAGTATCCTCTTTTATATATGACCCTTTAAAGCATGTAAACTTTATTTTGCCCGGTTCTTTTCTAAATTTTAATAAAGAAGAGGTTTCAGTAAAATTTACTATTTTTCATAATTTGGATGAACACAAATGCAAAATTTTTTTTTTGAATTGTTGTTGTTATAGTATTATATGTTACATCATTCCAGTAAGAGTTCAATCCACCCTTTGAGCGTCTTCGTGAAACTATTTTGAATAATTTAGTTATGATAACCAGAATTTAAATCAAAATTAACCAAACCCTCTTATGAGTTCAAATATATCCAATTTAACATTTCCAAATATTCCATTTAAATGAATATTTAATTGAAACGAATTAATAACTTTAATCTTATTTTAACATACGTAAACTTCTTTGTGGGAGACATATGGTCGTATTATTGGTAAACACGCAGTGTTTTTCCGACATAATGGGGAGTTATCCGCGAGGATTCATTCCGTCGCACTGTAGTATGCGGTTAACGAAAGTCCCTGTTCCAGGGCGATTATATATAAGTCATCCTCAGTCTTTCTGGTGCCGAACAGCGTTGTTGGGACCTGTTATTCAGAAATTACGGCCGGCAAAAGTCTGCCAGAAATATTAAAAATGGTAGTTGTCAACTCTACCGGTCGTATCTTACTAAATGCATTATTGGTCCCCATTACTTCCCAAGCCTACGCTTTTTATGTTGACCCCGCGCAGAAGTATCCAGGCAGTCTCGAACTCTCTTTGTAATGACCTTGGGTGGAGGTCCATCCTGAGGCTCAACTAGACGGGCCACCAGCCTATTCGAGGAGGCGCTCACCCACAGCCACTCTCGCGACGCCAGATCGTGCATGTAGTCCTGAGATAATTAGCATGTTTCAGGTCGTCGCGGATACATTGATTTCGTACTAGCCATAAGACCCCACTATCTATCTTAGAACGCGGTTCTGGAGCACCTCCAGGGTGTTAAAATGGATGTTGGCCATTGTAATGAGGGAGAGCGCCCCGTAAGTTAGAATGGGTCTCAGACAAGCAGTATATAGCAAGAACTTTGGAACTAAGTCGCTGATGCGTCTTGGCATTCAGAGGCTGAGGTTGTTCATGCCTCTGGATTTGCGTCTTGGAGAGCTAAGTAACATGCTGTGGGAAGTTAAAACTCGATCCAGGGTGAGCTCCTAATATTTGAGCTCGTTGACCCAGGGTCCTTCTCCTCGTGAAGCATACGGCTACGGTTTTGCTCACATTTATTCGGAGCCTCCAGCGCTCCGACCAGTCGACGATGTCATCGATAGCAACTTGCATCCGTCACATAAGAATATTTTTGTTGCAGCAAGCAGAGTAGACCGCGGTGTCGTTTGCGAAAATACGTCATACGACGTCATATACATATAA